>OY992895.1:51112795-51427795 GCA_963921405.1 Cepaea hortensis | reverse complement strand
TCAAAATCGGCTACTCTGTGTCTAGTTCTGTCACAATTGGCTATTTCAGTGGTTCTCAACCGGTGGGGAACCCCCCCCCCCCGGGGGGGGGGGAATTTTAGGGTTTCCGGGGTGGGGGGAATTGAGATTATTTCAAGATCGCTTTAATACAAGAACCGATTACTTGATATTGTTTTTCCCTCCATACTGTACGGTTCTGTACGTCTCACCCTTCTAAAATGTAATTTATAAAGTAATTAGCCCCACAAATCACGTTTTATGTGGACGTCTAGACTTGTTAGTATGTGCTATTAAATTTAGCTTCCATTATTACGTATACTGGGTAGGGGCGGGGCGGGATATTTAGGTAGGAAATACGAAAGGGGGGAATGCCTTTCTGAAAATATGGTGAAGGGTGGGGGGGGGGGGAGGCACAGGCTAAAAAAGGTTGAGAACCACTGGGCTACTTTATGTCTAATTCTATCAAAGTCGGCTACTTTATGTCTAGTTATGTTAAAATCGGCTACTTTATGTCTAGTTCTGTCAAAATCGGCTACTTTATGTCTGGTTCTGTCAAAATTGGCTACTTTATGACTAGTTCTGTCAAAATCGGCTACTTTATGTCTAGTTCTGTCAAAATCGGCTACTTTATGTCTGGCTCTGTCAAAATTGGCTACTTTATGACTAGTTCTGTCAAAATCGGCTACTTTATGTCTAGTTCTGTCAAAATGGGCTATTGTTAGGCTGTTTATGTCCAAATCGTGTACTTGTGTACATCGTTCTTACAGGATAGTCCACTTTATGTACACATTACCAAAATCGACTAATTGATGCTTTGTTCTCTTAGATTCGGCTACTTTATGCTAGTTCTGACAACAGTGGCAACGTTTTGCTTAGTTCTGTCAAAATCAACTACTGTATGCTTCATTCAGTCAAGATCGCCTACTTTATGCTTCATTCAGTCCAAATCAACTACTTTATGCTCCATTCAGTCAAAATCGGCTACTTTATGCTTCATTCAGTCCAAATCAACTACTTTATGCTCCATTCAGTCAAAATCGGCTACTTTATGCTTCATTCAGCCAAAATCAATTACTTTATGCTCCATTCATTCAAAATCGGCTACTTTATGCTTTATTCAGTCAAAATCAACCATTTTATGCTTCATTCAGTCAAAATCAACTATTTTATGCTTCATTCAGTCAAAATCGGGTAGTTAGTTAGTTAATTAGTTAGTTAGTTAGTTAGTTAGTTAGTTAGTTAGTTAATTAGTTAATTAGTTAGTTTAGTCAAGTCAGCCAGCCAGCCCGCCAGCCAGCCAGCCAGCCAGCCAGCCAGCCAGCCAGCCAGTCAGTCAGTCAGTCAGTCAGTCATTCAGTTAGTTAATCTAGTTTGTCTGTTTATCTGTCAGTCAGTCAGTCAGTCAGTCAGTCAGTCAGTCAGTCAGTCGACAGATCATCCTCATTGCACATCGAACCTTGCAGTCCATAAGTGCTCGGATCCCCTCCTCAGCAAATCCCGCAGCGTGTAGCGGCTCTCAACACCAGTTCTTTGTTGGTTTATTACTCTTCTTTGACTTCCCGCGTAGTGTTCTTATTTTGCCACCTCTTTTAACTTGCTGTTCTCGCAGCCTGACCATTGTTGTAGATTCCCAGTCATCGCTTGATTCTCGTAAACGATTTACTTCTCGTAGAGTATTCAGAATGTCTGCCTGGTCCATGGCTCGTCCGCCTTCCACAGTTGCATTACCTTCAAGCCTGCCAGCCTGCTCATTCCCTTGTACACAGCATGCCTTGGTACGAAGATGAAACTAATCTTTGCCAGCCGAAACCGATCCAGAGACAGCAGCCACTCTCTTCGGACCCATCAAATCTATGTCCTCCTGAGCATACTCATTGAGTCACTAAGGACACATACCCGATTGAATGTCTGTATCTCGAGCCATGTTATTGCTTTACTTACCGCCATGACTTCCATAGTCAGGCTGCTTGTTGTCAAAGCAAAAGCGCCAGACTCTTCCTTCACAATTTTCCCTCCGGCCTAAGCCGTAAAGGCCCATGCACTTCTCACTCCTCGAACGACCGACCTATCCGTGTAAATGACTGCATCATCCTCTAAAGAATTCTCGACAAAGCCCTTTAAGAAATACCTACGCTTGGTGCGAGTTCATTTTGAGTTTTGCAGATTCTAACCATAAATGTTGCAATTTTGCTTGAGTAGTTTATTTTTCTGAAAAGCTTTATTGACTTCTAGTCAGGCATTTCAGACTTTTCTGTTTTATTCTCGGTTATATTCGAATTGTTTCTTGTATTTCTGACTTTTTTCTACTTCATAATTTTCTGCCTTTAAAAAAAAAAAATTTATAATTGTTCAAAAATTTGGCCCGTGCTCCCCCCTCCTCCCCCTGTTTCACCATATTTTCAGAACGTCATTCACCCCTTTATATTTCCTACCTAAATATCCCGCCCCCGCCCTTACACATTATACGTAATAATGGAAGCTAAATTTAATAGCACATACTAAAACAAGTCTAGACATCCACATAAAACATGATTTGTGGGTCTACTTACGTTATAAATTGAATTTTAGAAGGGTGAGACGTACAGAACTGTACAGTATGGAGGGAAAAACAAGATCAAGTAATCGGTTCTTGTATTAACGCGATCTTGAAATAATCTTAATTCCCCCCTGGAAACCCTAAAATTCCCCCCTGGGGAGGGGGGGGGGGGATTCCCCACCGGTTGAGAACCACTGATCTAGATACGTCAGAATGTGCTCTCAGTTTCAGGCTATTTCAGAATTGCCTGCTATTTTTCTAGTTATTTCAAAATCCCACATATCGCGTTCGAAATCAGGTACAGGCGATTTGGAAGCAGACCTGCCGCCCGGTGATGGTTTTTAACAATGGTATGAGCGTTGATCGTTCAAAAAACACTGGCAAACTACTGAACGTAAACTTGCCTAAAAGTTAGTTGCTTCTTTTACAGGACGTCAGACTCAACCCAAGCATGTTTTGAATGTTTGCGATTTCTTGGTAAGTTTACTTCAGTAGTTTGCCATTGCTCTCTGAACGCCCGGCACTAATACCATTGTATTAAAACTAGCGCAAGGCGGCCTGCTTCCAAATCTCCCGCAGCGGTGTTTCGAACGCGGTATGCGGGATTGCGAATTGCGTTCATAAGCCCCTCGGCACAGCGCCGTATCTGCCTAGTATATCACAAACTGCCAACAATTAATGTTGGGGTTCATTGCAATGTCCTGTCAAGTACATTCAACTAACTTGAACTGATAGGAAGGCACGAATTAATAGATGGACAGTATGCATACAGGAGCTAATACTCAAAGATAACTTATCAAAAAACATTAGAACGAAAGTCATTGTGTGGCCACAGTCAGAGAGTTGAAAAAAAGGAACATGTTGTGACCACTGGAAATAGTTGTGGAAAAGGGGATAGAGGAAAACAGCTAGGATAGCCATTTGTCATGGCACAGAATGGTGTCAGAACACAAACATTGACACGTTGTTGAAGATCGCAAGGTTTGGAGATGCATTACCGGCCACGCCACACGACAAGGCATTTGATGATGATGATGATGATGATGATGATAATGATATGTGCGATTGGCCTGTGCTTTTTTGTTTGTCTGTTATTTCAGAATTATCTACTAGATCTTATTTTCACTAATTCAGAAGTGCTTACTGCATTTGTAACTATTTAAGATTCGTTGGTATCTTCCACTTCATCTTTTCGTTCGACCGATATTTTTTGGGTTTGTTTTAGACGTAATTGCGTTGTGTCAGTTTACAGCAGGGCTGCGGTATTTGCATCTTTCGGTCGACATATCTATTTTGCAGGCGGTAGTTGACCGGGTTAGTCTTTGTCGGTATAATTTCTGTTTTATTGATAATCAAACGTCCTTTATTGGAGGCCAGCACGACAGATTGGATAAAAACGCAGGTTCTTAGACATCCGGTGTACTCATCACGAGGTAAGATGCTCAACCTCTAAACCGGACAGTTGGACTAAAATGTTGAGTTATCGTCCTTGACGTGGGACGTACATTACAAGTTTCTCTGAAGCCGCAGTGGGTTCGCCTGATGGCGAGGAACACTGGTATTAGGAAAAGCTAATCTACACGCAAAATTCAGTCCAGTTCTACTAGAAGTAGTGTGTGTGTACGGACTATGCTTGAGTTGAAAGCGAGCGAGAGCATAAAGAATAGAAATAAGGATAATACACGATGTCTAGTTATCTCTACATATTTTATAGTCCTGTTTGTTATCATCATCATCATCATCATCATCATCATCATCATCATCATCATCATCATCATCATCACCATCATCATCATCAGCATCATCAGCATCATCATGTAACAAGTCATTTGCTGAACGTCGCTCTCACCATAACCAATAGGAAAGAGTCCCCATTCACCCTAGTGTTAGTTGACCACTGCCTCATCTTCCGGCAACCACGCCTTCCATTGGTGTTCTTTCTAAACCATTCCCCACCCTCCACAGTTCTCCTTCCCCGTGCATGTTCATGCCCTGACAGTCTTGGATATCCTGCATTCACGGTCGTGTTGGTTGACCACTGCCTCGCCTTCCGGGAACCATGCCTTCCATTGGTGTTCTTTCTCAACCGTTCTGACATTTCATGTGTGCAGAACAGTTCAGTTTTGCCGGAACTAATCTACAATTCTTCTACATGAAATGTCCTATACATAATTATTTATGTGTTAAATAACGCCTTATCCATCCAGTATTTGCAATCTGTCGCGCGGAAAAGAAATTAAGCGTGAGTATAGTTTGTTGTTTTACGAGTCAATTTGTTTGTATGTTCAGGCATTATAGACTTCACTATTTTCGTCTTCCTTGTCCGTGTTTTTATTTATTTATGTTTTAACACCCAGTCAGTTAATCTATCATTAAATCAGTTCTACAGTTCTTCACAGTGAAGATTGGCTGCAATGGATCCCCAGCACTGTCTGCCTCCTACCTTGATTGTACATTTAGAATGCTGCTATACTTTTAAACGTGCTGTTTTTTTTTTTTTTTTTAATCATCTAATCTACCAAACGACACGGTAAAGAATATTTTTGGAGTCATAATCTTTAGCTACAAGAAACTCCGTTACTGTTATTAGTTATTCCGAATTGTTTTCAATATTTTTCTGTTGTTCGCTGCCTGAAAATGCCTCGTCAGGTAGCACCAGCCCGCGGTATTTCTGGGTTTCATATATCGCGCAGAAGTCGATAATACCTCTGTCCAACCAATCGGAATGGTTTCTTCTGTCACGTGACGAACTCTTTGAATATCGCTGCCGGTCGATGACTTTGTGATTAAGCTCAAATTTCCTTACAAAGCTTTGTTTCATAATTTTCTTGTCTAAAATTCAGACATTCAAATCGCCGCAAACTAAGTGAATTAAATTGCTTGTGATCTTGAATTAAATTGGTCACGTATTCACTTTCATTGTTAACCAAAAGTCCGCAACGCAAAACGTCATTAAAAATTGCGCTCAATTTGCCGATGGAAATCAAGCAGGCACTGTTAGACAATTCTAAATGAGTGTTATTTTGCTTGTATTCCCAGCCTTTTTTTTTTCGCGAAAACGAGATAACGTCTGAGATTCGGAACAGAAAAGACATACATAGTTGTACACTTAATAATTGATAATAATAGAACACAACCCCTCCGTAGTCCCGATCTTAACGTCTCGCTGAAAATAACTAGACCAAATGTAGCAATGAAAATAAAAATGTGCCGAAAATTATAATTAAAAACAAAAGAATAAGTATAACGGCTGCGTTTATTTTATTTATCCCGATGTGAAACAGAACACGCACTATTTTGCGAAATTTTATCAACTTATGATTATAATAAACACTCAGTCCCCATGAAGTTGGTCCTTTGTCCCTTGGTAGTTTTGTGCGAGCAAATTGTTATAGAGTAATTTCCATTCAGTAATTTCCATTCAATTCTATTGAATACTGGAGAGGATAAAACGTCTAGTCTTGTTTGACTTAGAATATATTGTAATTTATAGGCTGTTGTCCCGGTAACCTCGCGTTCGGAGACAAACAATTTATAATATAGTTGTAAAAGTAACTCCGAAGAAATAGAACAATTTATAGTAGATTGTCTCCCTTTTGAGAGTAGTAGTATAGTGTTCTTGAACACCAAATATCCCATATATAATAATTGCTGTTTTACATTAAGATTGCTTGATCAGTATTCGTAATCTGTCAATAAAATAAGAATTAATCATAGGTTTAATTAGTTACGGGATCTACGGCAGAATAGTGACTAGCACGCTTGTCTGCAGGTTTGGTTGTCATGTATTCGAAGCATTTACTTATATGTTGTCTTCCTTATGAGAAAAGTAGTAAAGAGTTCTTGAACATGAAATATTTCATTGTTGCTGTTTGAAATATACTTTGCGGAATATAGTATTTGCACTCTCTCAAGCAAAACATTGGAATTACCAATAGGTGTTGTTTAAATTGTAACTGTCGGTAACTCAAAGGCTAGCGCGCTTTCCTGATAGTACTATTGTCATAGTTTCGAATCTTCAGCCTGTGGTATTGTTTCCCTTGATCTGGCAATCCTAAAAAGAATGGGGAAAAAAAAATACAATTTATAATATAGTTTTAAAAGTTACTTCGAAGCAATAGAAGAGTACTAGTATGTCTTCTTCCTTTTGAGAGAAGTAGTATAGAGTTCTTGAGCACAAAATGTCCCATATGTATATGTATATGTATATATATATATATATATATATATATATATATATATATATATATATATATATATATATATATATATATATATATATATATATATATATATATATATAATTGATGATGTATTAAGTGAAGTTTCCTGTATACCGTACTCACAATTTGTCACATAAAAGTATGAGTTACGCGAAGCTATAGTTTGTTGAGGGAACCGCGGTGACGCAGTGGCCAGCATGTTTGTCTGCCTGCCCGGTAGTCAGACGTTCGAATCCACGCATGGCGGGAGTTTTTCAATGACCTGCCCTTCCATGCCGACCAACCTAAAATGGTCAACAGGAAATGGCTTGGGGAGGGTAAGGCGGTCGGCGTGATATCGACCACGTCGCACATCGAGTTTCATTTGCGCTATATACATGGGTGGTATAGGATATATACCCAAATAAATGCACACGTATTATTTGACGCCCATAGAATTAGAAGAAAGAAGTAGGGAATAGAGGACGCAATGCACAACGTAAAAATTGAAAACTAGGTACCGACCGGAATTTGAACCTGTCACCTCCAAATGACGACAGCGGCTCATTGCAGGAACATGCATACTTCAACGCATGACCAACTTTTTAAAAAAAATGTTGCATATCCCTTACAGGACGTTGCAGTCAACACCAGCATCTTTCATCTGCTGTTGATGTACTAGGCAAGTTTTATTTTCAGTAGTTTTGCCATTGCTTTCTCAACAACCGGCTCACATACCCCCATAAGTTACCAGAGCGGCGCGATCCGCTGCCTATTCTCGCAACTGCTGTGTTCCCCACATGGATATATGGGATTACGAAAAATGTCGTTAACACCTTGGCCATGGAGACCGGCTAGACATGACCAACTAGACACCTCTATAAAAGGTGTCTTCATTAGCCAGATCTATCATACACATGAATACAAAACTATGGAATGTTGACATAATTCGTATCTAACCATTGATATAGCAACATAGGTCTTAAAATTGTATGTTAAACCAGCATAGGTCAAATAAAAAACACATCAGAGCATAATGCTGTGTCCAGTATATTAACGAACATTTAAACAAGAGAAAGTATTGGTCGGTTTCAGTGTTACACAGGAATATCAACTGGTTAACTCACTGAGGAGGAGCGGCTGGCCGAGTGGCTAGAATGCCGGATTTTCCTTCGGGAGGCCCGCATTCGAATCCTCGGTACGGTGTTAATTCTTTCTTTTCTTTCGGGGCAAAAAGAAAATCCTAACCTGCAGTTCGCAGCGACTGCACTAGCCAGGCGGTCTTAATTCCTCAGGCTCAAGACACCCTGCCCTGCCATACACCGGAAGGTACTATATAGGCAGCATAAATGACAAATGATGAACTGAGGGCACTAAGACAGTTCATAAATAAACACACCAGACCGTAATGCTCTGTCCAGTATATTAACGAACATAATTAAACAAGTTTGCTCGCTTCCAATGTTGTACATGTATTAAACTATACCCAATACTCCCCAGGCGTGATAAGGAGTCATTTTACTTCACAGCTTAAATTGCACCCCGGACTACTGTACATGTGTGAGCTAGTATACGCCAATACCTAAAATGCGCATACCTGAAGTAATGCGAATATGCATTTAAAATGTTACCATTTATAAGTATTCTGGCAGATTTACTAATGTATGAGACACACGTATACTCTCTCTATCCGGTGTGAAGACACCCACTTTAACTCTCAATTAATCAGGTGCCATCTCCACAATGAAGGTTGGCTGCAATGGATCTCCAACACTGTCTCTCGCCCTGACTGTGCATTCTGTCAGGTTGATGTTCGTCCATCTCTTGAAGTTATCTTCCCACTTGTATCGTTGTCTGCCTCTTGCTCGTTTGCCCTCAACTTTGCCCTCCAGTATGGATGTTATAAGAGTATTATGTCTTATAACGTAGCCGAAATATTTCACTTGCCTCTTGTTTATTTCTTTCATCAACTCTCCTTTCATTCCCAGTTTTTCTAGAACCCCAGTATTTAATTGTCTTTGTTTCCATGAAATACGACATATTCTTCTGTATATCCACATCTCCGGGGCCTCTATTCGACTTTCTAGTTGCTTGTTCAGTGTCAAGGCTTTAACGCTAGAGTTTGTTTCGTATACTCTCTATCCAATGTGAAATCTGCCAAGTTATCTCTGAAAGAATGTGATGTTTTCTTATGTATACTTTCTATCTGGCGCGAAGTCTCTCAAGTTAACTCTTAAAGAATATGAAAGTTCTATACACTGTTTATCCGGTGGGAAGTCTCCCAAATTAACTCTTAACGAACGCAACGGATTACTGCAAGATTTTTCTCGCTGAATTAAATTTACTGATAGAGAAACTAGATTAATTTGTTCAATTGTTGTCAAAACTATATTCACCCTAGGGTTAGAGAATCATGGAATATGTAAAATGTTTGACTAGAACAAAAAGAAACTAAAAGTTCAGTCAGTGTTACCCCACCTTAAATCTAAACATCGACCCTACATATTAGCTTATTGTCCTTTGAAAGTTAACCTGTGTACGAGCTACGCGCGTGTGTGTTGTTATTTGTTTGTTGTATTACATATGTTATCTACACACATGCTACTACTTCAATAATATTCCACGCTTACAATAGTTAACAAATACGGCCTTATGTGGTGCAGTAATTAGTTCCCTTCCTCTCTGTTACCCATAGACTTGTGACTGCACACTTATCCAGCATGAAAGTTATGAGCCAGACTACATTTAACTAACCCCTAAATATTATATTACTAGCTTATGCCTGTGCCAAGAATTGGGTGCGCTAGGTGATAAAAATCGGTGCTCCAGGACTCGCTAAGACATATCAAAGGGCACAATCATCAAGAGCAACATTTCGAGGGAAACTTGCCTGATAAACTAATCATACCCGGTCAAGACAGTTGGGCTAAAATGTTGGCTTCTCGTCCTTGACTTGGGGATGTCAATTAAAAATACCTCAGAAGTCGAAGAGCGTTTGCCTGATGGCGAGGGATACTGGTAATGTTGTTTGTCCATCAAGAATGATGATGACCATTCATTTCATCCAGTGGGATTGAAAGTATGGAGCCCGTGAGTCCAAAGATGGCTGATAAGGCCTATTGCTGGTAATAGGGAACATTAAAAATTCAGTCCAGTGTTACTAGAAGTATATCGTGTATGGACTACGCTTGAGTTCAAGCCAGCGAGCACAAAAGAAAGAAAAAAAAATGGAACAAAAATAAATAAATGCCATGCCGAGAGACGCAAGTGAGAATGTCCCTCCAGAACTCCTTTAGACATTCATTATCATTTCCTCCAGAACTCATTTAAACATTCTTTTTGGTTTGCGCTCGCTCGCTTTGAACTCAAGCGTAGTCCACACACACTATTTATAGTAGTGATGGACTGAATTTTGGTGTGGATTAGCTTACCATATTAACAGTGTCCCTGGCCATCAGGCGAACCAACTCCGACTTCAGAGGTACTTGTAATTACCGTCCCCAAGTCAAGGACGACAGGTCAACATTTTAGTCTAGTTGTCCTGTGTAGGGGTTGAACCGCTAACCTCGGCATCAGCACACCGGATGATTAAGAACACGCGTTCTTATCCATTCGGCCATGCCGACCTACTTTTAGACATTCATTGCCAGTTCCTCCAAAACTTCTTTAGACATTCATTATCAGTTCCTCCACAACTCCTTTAGACATTCATTATCAGTTCCTCCACAACTCCTTTAGACATTCATTATCATAAAGCAGATCCTTTGCAGAACGTCGCTCTCGAAGTGCCCACGAAGCACGCAGGAATGTCATTGTTGCACACGAAGCATGTATGAATATCCACAATTGCTCGCCAACCGTGTATGAATACCATGGTTGCTCGCCAGCATGTATAAATATCCATGGTTGCTCGCCAGCATGTATAGATATCCATGGTTGCTCGCCAGCATGTATAAATATCCATGGTTCCTCGCCAGCATGTATAAATATCCATGGTTCCTCGCCAGCATGTATAAATATCCATGATTGCTCGCCAACATGTATAAATATCATGGTTGCTCACGAAGCATTTATGAATACCATCGTTGCTCGCCAATCATGTATGAATGCCATGTTTGCTCGTGAAGCATGTATGAACATCAATGGTTGCTCACTAGCATGTATAAATACCATGGTTGCTCACGAAGCATTTATGAATACTGTCGTTGCTCGCCAATCATGCATGAATGCCATGTTTGCTCGCGAAGCATGTATGAAAACCATGATTGCTCACGAAGCATGTATGAACATCCATGGTTGCTCGTCAAGCATGCATAAATGCCTTGGTTGCTCGTGAAGCGAGTATGAATACCATGGTTTTTGCGAAGCATGTATGAATACCGTGGTTGCTCGCCAATAATGTATCAATACCATAATGGCTCGCCAAGCATGTATGAATACCATTGTTATTCGCGATGCATGTATGAATACCATTGTTATTCGCCAAGCATGTATGAATACCATTGTTATTCGCGATGCATGTATGAATACCATTGTTATTCGCCAAGCATGTATGAATACCATTGTTATTCGCGATGCATGTATGAATACCAAGACCATGAATGCCAATGAGTGCTCGGTCCTTGGTAAAACTCAGGAATTAAAAACAATCCAAGCCTGTTGTGTTCGTATGATAAACATAAAACAAGCAGACGTTATACAGATTGTAGTAATAAGAAAGCGAAAACGTAGGTAACATAAAAATAAGTCAGACGAGTCCCGCCTTCACAATGAAGATTGGCTGCGAATTATATCCAGTACTTTCCGTCTGTCGCTTTCATTGTTCAACCTGACAGAAGACCGCTTTTCCATCTCTTGATGCTGTCTTCCCAAACGTTATCATTGCTGTTCTGTTGCTCCCCTGCCCTCGGCGTTGTTCAGCTATGCTTATGTCTTTTCCCGAGTCTGTTAATTGATATAGGGTTTTGTCGAAGAGGTCAGCTGTGTATAAGCCTCTCGTTTGTTCAGATACTTAGTTCGTAACATAGTTATTTTTAGCAATGCTCGACACAAGTATATAAAATATACGTGTTTGTTTGTATGTTATTTTAGCATATATAACGAACTGAAAGTTCCTAAATAGTAACAATACACAGTTAATTGTACGAGGCTGTACCGTTAATTAACGTAGTTGTTGAAAAAGTACTGCCATATACATTTACATTCCGACGTGTGTATTATGTTAAGAAAACACTGGAACCGCTAATCTACTTACATACCATACATAAGTCGTACAATAGTGCACGTGAATTTTCAAAGATCGTACGCATCTTATGAGAAGTCAAGACAATCAGACAAAGAACTGATCGTTTGGGCACTTCATCTGTGTTGTTGTCAAGCCAGCAAGTCTCACATCCGGTGAATTAATCTTAGTGATACTTCATTGTGCACGGGAGCTCCAGTGCTGTCAATGGTGACAGTAATTACTGTCCAGCTGTCATGTAAGTATCATATCTGTGTTTTGTAATTGTTCAGTTATGAAATCTTTGGTTAAAATAAATGACAAATTGTGACGTCTTTAGTAAAAAGAAATTGTATCCTTTAAGCCGGTTGTCTGGTTATTTCGCGGCACACTTTCAAAACTTATCCTGTACGCAAGACAAGACAAAGACGTTTTGTCTGCGCTTAAAGGCAATTTTATCCTCTTTAGAGACCATCGGAGTCTCCGTGGCGTCGTGGTTACTCCGCCTGTGAAAAGTCGCGGGATCGATTCCAGGCTACATCCCAGGCAGTTTTCTCGGAGAGTCCCGGGGGTCATTCTGGAGCTTTGTGTGACGCGTTCGACAGGTTGTTCTGCAGAAGTAGACCGAGCCATACGGAATAAAACCCGTTGCAATGTAGTCGACCCTCTAACCATTTACACCCTTTTAGAGACCATGGTAGTATATTGAGGTTGTGGTGACCAATCGCCACTGAAGGGATAACATGGTCGACTCCAGGAATATTTTCTGGTACTTGTGACGGCAACTGGTGATATCACTGACCAAATCATTCAACTATTTGTCCATCTCTCTCTTTAATCTCTCTCTCTCTCTCTCTCTCTCTCTCTCTCTCTCTCTCTCTCTCTCTCTCTCTCTCTCTCTCTCTCTCTCTCTCTCTCTAATCGCTCTCTTTCTAATCTCCCTATCTCTAATCTCTCTCTAATCTTTCTCTCCTTCCCCCTCTCTCTTTAATATCTCTCTCTTTAATCTCTCTCTCTCTCTCTTCCCTTTAATCTCTCTCTCTTTTTCTCTCTAACCTCTCTCTTTCTCTAATCTCTCTATCTAATCTCTCTCTCCCCCCTCTCTCTCTGTCTCCCTTTCTCTCTCTCTCTCTCTCTCTCTCTAATCTCTCTCTCTCTCTCTCTCTCTCTCTCTCTCTCTCTCTCTCCTTCCCCCTCTCTCTATAAGATGTCATATATCAGTTCACAGACATACAATTAAACATATAAGATGTCATATATCAGTTCACAGACATACAATTAAACATATAAGATGTCATATATCAGTTCACAGACATACAATTAAACATATAAGATGTCATATATCAGTTCACAGACATATGGTTACACATATAAGATGTCATATATCAGTTCACAGACATACAATTAAACATAAGATGTCATGTATCAGTTCACAGACATACAATTAAACATATAAGATGTCATATATCAGTTCACAGACATACAATTAAACATATAAGATGTCATATATCAGTTCACAGACATACAATTAAACATATAAGATGTCATATATCAGTTCACAGACATTCAGTTACACATATAAGATGTCATATATCAGTTCACAGACATATGGTTACACATATAAGATGTCATATATCAGTTCACAGACATACAATTAAACATATAAGATGTCGTATATCAGTTCACAGACATACATTTAAACATATAAGATGTCATATATCAGTTCACAGACATACAATTAAACATATAAGATGTCATATATCAGTTCACAGACATACAATTAAACATATAAGATGTCATATATCAGTTCACAGTCATATAGTTACACATATAAGATGTCATATATCAGTTCACAGACATATAGTTACACATATAAGATGTCATATATCAGTTCACAGACATATGGTTACACATATAAGATGTCATATATCAGTTCACAGACATATAGTTACACATATAAGATGTCATATATCAGTTCACAGACATACAGTTACACATATAAGATGTCATATATCAGTTCACAGACATACAGTTACACATATAAGATGTCATATATCAGTTCACAGACATACAGTTACACATATAAGATGTCATGTATCAGTTCACAGACATATAGTTACACATATAAGATTTCATATATCAGTTCACAGACATATAGTTACACATATAGGATGTCATATATCAGTTCACAGACATATGGTTACACATATAGGATGTCATATATCAGTTCACAGACATATGGTTACACATATAAGATGTCATATATCAGTTCACAGACATATAGTTACACATATAAGATGTCATATATCAGTTCACAGACATACAGTTACACATATAAGATGTCATATATCAGTTCACAGACATACAGTTACACATATAAGATGTCATATATCAGTTCACAGACATACAGTTACACATATAAGATGTCATGTATCAGTTCATAGACATATAGTTACACATATAAGATTTCATATATCAGTTCACAGACATATAGTTACACATATAGGATGTCATATATCAGTTCACAGACATATGGTTACACATATAGGATGTCATATATCAGTTCACAGACATATGGTTACACATATAAGATTTCATATATCAGTTCACAGACATATAGTTACACATATAGGATGTCATATATCAGTTCACAGAAATATGGTTACACATATAGGATGTCATATATCAGTTCACAGACATATAATTACACATATAGGATGTCATATATCAGTTCACAGAAATATGGTTACACATATAGGATGTCATATATCAGTTCACAGACATATGGATACACATATAGGATGTCATATATCAGTTCACAGACATATGGTTACACATATAAGATTTCATATATCAGTTCACAGACATATAATTACACATATAAGATGTCATATATCAGTTCACAGACATATGTTTACACATATCAAGATGTCTGTCTGTCTGCCTGCCTGCCTGCCTGCCTGCTTGTCTGCCTGCCTACCTGCCTGTATATGTAAGTAGATGATCGTGATGACCGCTGGACATAACATGATGATACTTTGATGAAGATGAGTCGACTTTGAAACTGTAGTCACCAGATGATACCATCTCAATAAGTTTTGGATCCAAGGTCACCTGGCGTGGCACGCTCCGCGATTGCCTTATTTGTACATATAATCTAATTGTTATAAACATATAGCTGTTATGATTATTTTGACTACAAAATTATTCATGGTTCTAATTTTTGTCTCTATTCAACTTTACCTCTGAGCAGACATAACGTCAAATTCAAATGGAAACTAGTCTTTTGAATTATGACAGTCTAAACACCAATTCCTTCGAGATATCTATCTAATGAAGTGCTGAATTAATTAATACGTGTTTTGGACTATTTCTTCTTGCGGGTTTACAACAGGGACAGTAATAATGTTGTAGCTAATTCTCGGAGCCGAAGTTGTAAAGATCATGTTGTTCGATCCCCAGTGGAAGGCAGCGTTGAATCTTATTTACTCGATCTATGGGAATTGGGGTCGACCCAACTCCATAAAATGGAAACCATAGTTCTGTAGAGGTAGAGGTCTTCTTCTTCTTCTTCTTCTTCTTCTTCTTCTTCTTCTTCTTCTTCTTCTTCTTCTTCTTCTTCTTCTTCTTCTTCTTCTTCTTCTTCTTCTTCTTCTTCTTCTTCTTCTTCTTCTTCTTCTTCTTCTTCTTCTTCTTCTTCTTCTTCTTCTTCTTCTTCTTCTTCTTCTTCTTCTTCTTCTTCTTCTTCTTCTTCTTCTTCTTCTTCTTCTTCTTCTTCTTCTTCTTCTTCTTCTTCTTCCTCCTCCTCCTCCTCCTCCTCCTCCTCCTCCTCCTCCTCCTCCTCCTCCTCCTCCTCCTCCTCCTCCTCCTCCTTCTACCCCTCCTTCTATCAGAAATTGAACTGTCTGGCTTTCAATACAATTTTTTTTTCTTGAGAAAACAATGTAACGATTCGCCTTACTTCCTTCATATTTCGAACCCTACTAAAATTTAAGTACACAATCTGATCCACTGGAGCACACATATTACAAAGGGTAAGAATATCCGAGTGTGATACATATATTACCCGGGGGTAAGGATATCCGAGTGTGATACACATATTACCTGGGATTAAGGACATCCGAGTGTGATACAGATATTACCTAGGGGTAAGGATATCCGAGTGTGAAACATTACCTAGGGGTAAGAATATCCGAGCATGATACATATATCACCTAGGGTTAAGCATTTCCGAGCGGGATACACATATTCTGCAAGCATGCGCACTAGAAAAATGATTTGGAAGGAAGTTCCAAGTTTAGTAGAGGAACTCTTTCCGCACCATAAGGCATTTTGGCTATATGGTGTTCGCCCTATATATTTTAGGCCGTTCCACACTTCTTGGTTTTAACTCATCTCATCCCATTTCATCTCATCTCATCTCATCTCATATCATCTCACCTCATCCCTCTTTTACTTCATGGGTGATGTTGAAATACTGGAATATGATTTAGCAATTGATAAAGTTAATCTCATCTCATCTCATCATGTTCCTCTTGTACCTTGTGGTGTCGAGGTGAAGTATAAACAGCGGGAGAGTGCCCGCTTATGGGCTTCATGTATCGATATTCCCATGGACTGTTATTCCCTGCGTCCATCGTTTATGTGGTCGGCCTCTTCCTCTGCTTCCCTCTGGTCTGTACATCATTGCTTGTTGTGGTATACTGTTTGTTGGTAACCTACTTGCATGGCCAAACCATTTGACTTGCTGCCTTCTAATAAAATCTAGTGCAGCTGTAACCCCCACTTTAGTCCTGATTTCTTCATTTCTGATCTTATCTCTTCTTGATACATTGAGTATTCTTTTCAGGAATCTCATTTCTGTTGTTGTGATTTTTCTTTTCTATTTTACTGTCATAGTCCAGGTTTGGCATTGGTAACATAGAGTTGGTAGGAAGATTGTGTTGTAAAGTGCTTTCTTAGTAGTTAGTGATACATGTTTGTTCTTTAGTATTGGTGCCATTTGTCCAATGAGTTGGTTTGCCTATTTTCGATCTCGTCTTCTGATTTTCCATTTGATGATATTATACTTCCTAGGTACTTGAAACTCTTTACTTGTTTCAAAGGATGTTCGTTTAGGTGAATCGTTGTTGCTTTTTCTTCTTTAGAGTAGTTATAGTCAATACCTCTGTTTTACTTGTGCTAATTTTCATGTTATGTTCCCTAGACTTCATGTGGTCTTGTAATTCAGCTTCTGATTTTGCTATTAGTGCTCGGTCGTCCGCAAACAGAAGTTCTCTAATGGTTAGATTTGCAGATGGTTCTTCTTCTGTGTTCTCGCCATGCGGTATTCTTGCTGTCTCTGCTTGGCTGGTTTCTTTACATATGTTGTCTTTATATGTTATGAACAAGAGAGGGGACAGGACACAACCTTGTCGTACTCCAGATCTTATGGTGAAGTTAATAGACAAGCGGAATACTGAAATGTATTTTAACGATTGGTAAGATTAATGAACAAGCGAAAAACTGAACTTATGATAAAGTTAATGAACAAGCGAAATACTTAAATATATTTTAACAATTGATAAAGTTAATGAACAAGCGAAATACTGGAATATATTTTAACAATTGATAAAGTTAATGAACAAGCTAGATATCGAAGTGTATTTTAACGATTGGTACGATTAATCAACAAGAGAAATGCTGGGGTATACTTTAGTGATTGATAGCGTTAACTGATTTAGTGCCAAAGGATAATACATCGCCATATGTGACCTCCCATTTGTACAGAAGTACGATATATCGCCATATTAGGGCTATCGTGTTATTTGTTTTGTTTCGTGGTATCTTCCACAATTTCAATGCTCAATGTACGGAAGTTTACATTATAATATTTGAACATTTAATTATATACAATGTTTGGTCCCAACTAACGTTTTGTTTGGTACTGAACCAATGAAAGGACAAGTAAAATTCTGGAATATATTTTAACAGTTAATGGAAACAATAGATAGAAATTGACACCGAAGAATGTTGATATACTTTCATGATAACACGGATAGATATCAGTACGTGAGTTGACGCACTCTGCTAGAGAGTGGAAATTGTGAAGAAGTATAATGACCACGCTAGAAGGAAAGACACGTGATGATGATGATGATGATGATGATGATGATGATGGATTATGATTATGGTGATTGTCATGACGATGGTGATAATAATAATGATGGTATGATATCTCTTCAGTAGAGACAATGGCTGTGGCTATCGACTAGTACAGTCACTATTCAGAAGAAAAGTAACGGCAAAATACCTTCTGCAGAACTTACTAAGAAACCATAACAACCATGAATGAAACCGAGAAGTTTTCCGGAAGGTTTGTTATGGAAGCCAGGTTCTGCAAAGGACATGCTACTGAATGAATGAATGAATGAATGAATGAATGAATGAAACTATGATGATAATGATGCTATGATGGTGATTATTATAATGATGCTATGGTATTGATGATGATAACAGTAATAATGAAAGTGATACTGATGATAATTAGGTTGATGGTGGTTATGATAATGGTGGTAATGATTATGATGCGGAAAATGATGGAGTGATAAGCGGGATGATAATGATAAAGATGGTGGTGAGGATAATGATGACGACGATGATGGTGATGCCGGCAGTGATGATTATTATAATGATGAGGATAATGATAAATGTGGTGATTATGATTTTGTTAATTATAATGATGATGGTGGAAACGATGATGTTGATGATGATAATAGCACTGATGATGATGATGTTGTTGATGATACCAATAATTATAATAATGATGGTGATACTGATAATGACTAGAATGATAATGATAAAGGTGATAATAATGATGATGGTAATAATGTTGGCAGTAATGATTACTATAATTATGATGACGATAATGATTAAGTTGGTGACGATAATTTTGTAAATGATACGATAATTACCATGACAATAATTTGTAGTATTGATGATAACAACAATAATAATAATAATAATAATAATAATAATAATAATAATAATGTTAATGAGGAAACCTTTGATAATGTATCAGACAGCTAGACGCATCAGGGGGCTAACAAATGATGAATCCCTGGAAATCTTTTTTCCTAATGAATTTTTAATGCATCTGAATTGCCATGGACAACTTAATCCCGACAGATAGTTGTAATTTTCCGGATTTGCCCGTCTTACAGTTTGCTCAGCAAGTCACCGTGGGTTAGTCATATTTTTGTCCTGAATTAGTTAGCAGCCAGACCTGGCGGTCTGACGTCCCGCTGTAACTACTTACAGGCCGCTACAGTTTGACGGTTATCCCTGGCTAATGGGGCTTCCTTGGGAAGTGAGCCAAACACCAGCTGTGTCGTGTTCAATTTCTGTCCTGTTCTGGAACCCGTCCCGGTGACTTTGTGCGACTTTTTTGCGTTCCCGGAACCGATTTTGTAAGCTTTCTCAGAATGCACGTCTGAATAGAGCACTGGTTCTCAACTGGTGGGGACCCCTCCCCCCCCCACCCCACCCCGGGGGAATTTTAGGGTTTCAAGGGGGGGGGGGAATTAAGATTATTTCAAGATCGCATTAATACAAGAACCAGTTACTTGATATTGTTTTTCCCTCTAAATTTTACGGTTCTGTACTTCTCGCCCTAATGAAATTCGTTTTATAACGTAAGTAGTAGACCCGCAAATCACGTTTTATGTAGATGTTTAGACTTGTTCTAGTATGTATTATTAAATTTAGCTTCCATTTTTATGTTTACTGTGTGAGGGTGGGGGTGGATTTATAGGGAGGAAATTCAAAAAAGGGGGGGGGGGAATGACGTTCAGAACATATTGTAAAGGTGGGCATGGGCCAAAAAAGGTGAGAACCACTGGAATAGAGGATCGGGAGGCGAGGGCTGGTGAGTGGAGGGATGATACCCGTATACAAGGCACATGATGTCAGAAGTTATGCAACTAATATTTCCATTCTTACTATAGTGTATCTCCTTTTTTTTAAATGTGTCCTTATTTCGGTCTATCCGTCTATTGTGGCAGTCTGCGTACCCGCGGGAATTAATGCGTTTAAGCTTGAACTTTTTGGTACGCTGATGACGAAATAGCGGGATCGTTTCCTATACCGATCCGTTGGACTTCAGAAAGCAGTGGTAAACTACTGAATGTAAACTGTTACTGTCAACTGTCATTTGCTGCTAAATTAGTACCTTGCGGTGTATGACGGGGGATCTTGAGCCTGAGGAATTAAGGCCACCTGGCTAGTGCAGTCGCCGCGAACTGTGCAGGTTAGAGTTTTCTTTTTGCACCTGCCAGAAAAAAACTATACCTTACCGAGGATTCGGACCCGAATCTCCCGAAGGAGAATCCCGCATTCTAGCCACTCGGCCAGCCGCTCCTCTGAATGTCTACTCATCATCATGTTCCTCTTGTACCTTGCGGTTTCGAGGTGAAGTATAAACAGCGGGAGAGTGCCCGATTATGGGCTTCATGTATCGATATTCCCATGAACTCTGCTATTCCCTCCGTCCAACGTTTACGTGGTCGGCCTCTTCCTCTGTTTCCCTCTGGTCTGTACATCATTGCTTGTTGTGGTATGCTGCTGAATGGTAACCTACTTGCATGGCTAAACCATTTGACTTGCTGCTTTCTAATAAAATCTAGTGCTGCTATACCCCAATTTAATCCTGATTTCTTCATTTCTGATCTTATCTCTTCTTGATACGTTGAGTATTCTTCTCAGGAATCTAATTTCTGTTGTTGTGATTTTTCTTTTCTCTTTTTCTGTCATTGTCCAGGTTTGGCATTGGTAGCATAAAGTTGGTAGAAAGATTGTATTGTACAGTGCTTTCTTAGTAGGTGTTGATGCATGTTTGTTCTTTAGTGTTGGTGCCATTTGTCCAATGAGTTGGTTTGCCTTATTGCATCTATTTTCGATCTTGTCTTCGGATCTGCCATTTGATGATATTATACTTCCTAGGTACTTGAAACTATTTACTTGTTTCAAAAGATGTTCGTTTAGGTGAATTGTTGTTGTTTTTTCTTCTTTAGTTATAGTCATTACCCCTGTTTTGCGTGTGCTAATTTTCATGCTATGTTCTTTACACATTTCGTTTTGACTATTCATGTGGTCTTGTAATTCAGCTTCAGACTTTGCTATTAGTGCTTGGTCGTCCGCAAACCGGAGTTCTCTAATGGTTAGATATGCACATGGTTCTTCTTCTGTGTTCTCTTCATGTGGTATTCTTGCTGTCTCTGTTTGGCGGGTTTCTTTACATATGTTGTCTGTATATGTTATGAACAGGAGAGGGGACAGGACACAACCTTGTCGTACTCCAGATCTTATGGTGAAGGGTTCTGAGTGTCCTCCAGTTGCCCTCACTATGAATTCACTGTTGTTATATAAGCTTCTACATGGGTTTGTTAGATGTGTACTCTCACAATATTGTTTAAGGAGTTCCCACAGCTTGTACCTAAATCGATTAATCAATCAATCTATCAAATGCCTTTTCTTTGTCGACAAAGGCTAAGTAGAGTGTTTCATTGAATTCGATTGATGTTTGTATAAGTTGTCTAAGAGCAAAAATGGCATCTGTGCATCCTTTGATTTCCCTAAATCCAAGTTCTGTTTCGCTTAGCTGCGGTTCTATAGTAGTTCGTATTCTTTTCTCAAGAATTTTGCAAAATATTTTCCCAGTATGACTCAACAGTGAAATGCCTCTGTATTGTGTGCAATCTCTTTTGCTGCCTTTGTATTTCCAAATTGGGATAATTATGGCGTTTCCCCTGTCTCGTGGTGTCTGTTGTTCTACCCAAACATGGTTGAATAGTCTATGTAGCCATGCTGTTCCTACTTCTCTTGCTGCTTTAATTAGTTCATTTGGTATTTCATCTTGTCCCGGTGATTTGTTCAATGGGACTAATCTGATGGCTTGTATAATTTCTTCTAATATGTCTGGTTCTAGTTCTTCGGTGACATCTGTGTCGGTTTCTTGAAGTCCTGTGACATCTGATGGGATGTTGAGAAGTTGTTCGAAATACTGCTTCCATCTTATTAGGATTTGTTTTTGTTCTCTTATTAGTTCTCCATTTTTCGCTGTTAATTATTTCAGTTGGGTCAAAGGGTTCTTCTCTGGTTCGCATTGCACTTATCTTTTTGTAGAAGTTTCTAGTTGCCTCCTTGTAGTTTTTATTTAGGGTTTCTCCATACTCTTCCCAGTCTTTTTGTTTTTCCCTCTGAATATATACATGCGTTGAAAATCATCATGGGGCTATGGTTGATCACAGTGTCCTGCCAACGAAATGCGACATTTTTGTTTCTGTCAATTACATTTCAACTAATGGATATACCAAATAAGTCTTATACAAAGAGCTAAATGTGAACTAGTCAAGATTACATATGTCTGTTATGTGAAGAGCTAAATTAATCTAGCCTAGATGTCAAATGTCTGTTATATGTAGAGCTAAATTTAATTAGCCTAGATTTCAAATGTCTGTCATATATGTAGAGCTAAATTCATCTAGCCCAGATATCAAATGTCTGTTATGTCAAATGTCTGTTATATGTAGAGCTAGATGTCAAATGTCTGTTATATGTAGAGCTAGATGTCAAATGCCTGTTATATGTAGAGCTAGATGTCAAATGCCTGTTATATGTAGAGCTAGATGTCAAATGCCTGTTATATGTAGAGCTAAATTAATCTAGCCTAGATGTCAAATGTCTGTTATATGTAGAGCTAAATTTAATTAGCCTAGATGTCATATGTCTGTTATATATTTAGAGCTAAATTCATCTAGCCCAGATATCAAATGTCTGTTATATGTAGAGCTAAATTCATCTAGCCCAGATATCAAATGTCTGTTATATGTAGAGCTAAATTCATCTAGCCCAGATATCAAATGTCTGTTATATAATTAGAGCTAAATTTATCTAACCTAGATGTCGAATGTCTGTTATATGTAGAGCTAATTTCAACTAGACTATATGTCAACTATTATTATGTTATCCTGTTATGTGTAGAGCTAAATTCATCCAGCCTTGATGTCAGATGTATATTGTATGAAAAGCTAAATTCATCTAGCATAGATGTCAAATGTCTGTTATATGTAGAGCTAAATTCAACTAGCCAAGATGTCAAATGTTTGTTATATTATTGTTTGCATATATATCCCTTACAGGACGTTGCAGTCAACATCAGCATTTTTCAGCTGCTGTTGATGTACTAGGCAAGATTAAGCTCAGCAGTTTGCCATTGCTTTCTGAAATCCATCTAGCCTAGATGTCAAATGTCTGTTAAATTTAGAGCTAAATTCAACTAGCCTAGATGTCAAATGTCTGTTATCAATCAATCAATCAGGTGCCATCTCCACAATGATGGTTGGCTGCAATTGATCTCCAACACTGTCTGTCTCTTGCCTTGACTGTACATTCTGTCAAGCTGATGTTCGTCCATCTCCTGATGTTATCTTCCCACTTGTATCTTTGTCTACCTCTTGCTCGCTTGCCCTCAACCTTGCCTTCCAGTATGATTTTTATAAGGGTCTCATGTCTTTTAACGTGGCCGAAATATTTCACTTGCCTCCTCTTTATTTCTGTCATCAACTCTCTCTCTTCATTCCCAGTTTATCTAGAACCTCTGCATTTGATTGTTTTTGTTTCCATGAAATACGACATATTCGTCTGTATATCCACATCTCCAGGGCTTCTATACGACTTTCTATGTCCAGGCTTCCGCGCCATACAGTAGTGTTGAATATACGTAGCATTTGACAATTCTCATGTTTAATGCATTGTTAATCTCTCTAGATGTTAATACTGATTTCATGTCGTTGAAAGCATTTTTTTGCCATCCCTATTTTTTTTTGGATTTCTAATTCACTTCTGCCATCATCTGTTATTATATGTCCAAGATAGGAGAAACTTGTTACTTGTTCTAGTATCTGCCCGTTTACTGTGATGTCCATTGATGACCTTTCCTTTTCACTGCTAATTGTCATAGTTTTTTATTTTAAATGTTAACATCTAAGCCACATTCTGCACTGTGCCTGTTTCTTGTTCCACTAGGTCTTGTAACTCTTGCTCTTATAAGTCTTGCTCACTTTCCTGCTAGTAACACGGTATCGTCAGCATACCTAAGATTGTTTATAATTCTTCCATTGATGCTGAGCATTTCAACTTGTTTAAAGATTCTTTCTGTGTTTATGTTGAAGAGGCTTGGGGACAGTACACATCCTTGTCGTACACCTCATTTTATCTCTATAGGCGACGAATAGTTATTTCCGCATCTAATAGACACCACTTGTTCCCAGTACAAGTTACTAATAAGTCTGATGTCCTTTCCGTCTACTCCTATATCTTGAAGGCACGTAATTAGTCGTTCATGTTGTACTGTATCAAAAGCTTTCTTGTAGTCTATAAAACAAACACATATACTTTTTTGTTTTTGTTTTTTGAACTTCTATATATTTTTCAATTAACATCCTCAAACAGATAATTGCTTCTCTGGTGCCGCTGTTTTTGCGGAACCCAAAATGTTCTTCAGCTACCTCCTCATCTATTTTATGTTGAATTCTTTCATGTATGACCTTGAGTAGTATCTCAGTTATGTGGCTCGTTAAGCTAATAGTTCTGTAATCCTCACAATCAACAGCTCTTGGCTTCTTCGGTAGTGTGGTGAAAATTGATGTTTTCAAGTCCTTGGGGATGTACCCAGTATTATATATATCATTACACAATTCTGTGATAGTTTCAATGCCAAAACTGGGCAAGGATTTTATCATCTCTGTTGTTATCCTATCAGAACCTGCAGCCTTTCCTTCTGTCACCCTTGTAATAGCCTTTTCTACTTCAGCCGTTAATATTTTTGGTCCATCTTGAGTATTATACAATGTTGGTCCATTGACCCTGTTGTCCCAGAATAAATCTTCTGTGTACTCTGTCCATCTTTTTATTATGTCAGTGTTTTTAATTATAATCTCTCCATTTTTTCCTCTGATACAACCGTTTCCTGTAATATTATTTTTCTTCTTTGTAAATCTTTTTATATGTTCATGTAATTCTTTTGAGATGTGTTTTATTTCCATATACTCTATTTCTTTGCATTGTTTCTGCAACCACTCTTTTTTTGGCAACTCTGCACATGTGACGTATTTCTTTATCTATTAATATATACTCTGGAGTGTTCTTTGCTTTCTTTCTTTGAGTCATTTTACTCAATTTCATCGGTTATCCATAATTGATGTTTTCTTATTTGTCTTCACTGGCAAGGTAGTATTTGCAATCTGTATACTAATTTTTACACTTTCCCATTTTGTATTAATTGTATCCTCAGGGTTTTCACGTCTATATTGTTCCATACTTTCAATGATTAGCCCATCATATCTAAATTAAATTAGCCTAGATGTCAAATGTCTGTTATATGTAGAGCTAAATTCATCTAGCCTAGATGTGAAATGTATGTAGAGCTAAATTCAACTAGTCTAGATGCCAACTACCTGTAATCCTGTTATATGTAGAGCTAAGTTCAGCTTGCCTAGTTGTTAAATATCTGTTACATGTAGAGCTAAGTTCACCTTGCCTACGTGTTAAATATCTGCTACATGTAGAGCTAAGTTCAGCTTGCCTACGTGTTAAATATCTGCTACATGTAGAGCAAAGTTCAGCTTGCCTACGTGTTAAATATCTGCTACATGTAGAGCTAAGTTCAGCTTGCTTACGTGTTAAATATCTGCTACATGTAGAGCTAAGTTCAGCTTGCCTACGTGTTAAATATCTGTTACATTGTCCAAAGTAACTACAAATGTACTGGGGGTAAAAAAAAAAACATGTCAAAAACTACTCGTGACTTTTTTTCAAAATAACTCCCCAATGTCTCCTTCATTAAGCACATCAAAAGGTTACATTTCTTTCAATATACCTCTAAGTGAGAACTGCCTCTGATCTGAGTAATGTGATTCTATCTCAACTGTGAGGACGAGGGGGGAAAGAGTAGAAAATGTAGCCTGGGCCTGTCAGACATAATCATTAAGTTCCTTATTAGTACTGGCAAGGTGGTCGTATACGCCATTGATGTAGATATTTTATATGCATTATTATCATATGTCCTTCTAAACTTGTTTTCTACTTTCCATGACTGTCTGATAGTCTTTCTGTCTGTTTCTGTATGTGTATGTGTGAGAGTGTATGAGGGAATGTAGGCGTGGTGTGTACACGTGTGTAACGTGTATGTGTGAGAGTGAGTGAGGGAATGTAGGCGTGCGTGCGTTCATGTGCATGCGTTCATGTGTATGTGTATGTGTGAGAGAGTGTGATTGAGAGAGAGAGTGTGTGTGTGTGTGTGTGTGAAGGATTGTGTGTTAGAGAGTTAGACAGTGGGAGAGTTGATGTGTTAGTGTATGTGTGTGAGCGCGTGCATGCGTGTGAGTGTGTGTATATGAAAGAATACAGAGAGAGAGAGAGAGAGAGAGAGAGAGAGAGAGAGAGAGAGAGAGAGAGAGAGAGCTGAGCAGATGCATGTCATGTAACACGCATGTTATGTAACACGCGAATCCATATGTTTGTGTATTCTCATCTGTCATATTATCAGTTAAATACCATTTGATTTTATCATGCATAATATAAACTAATGTTCATTACTGTAGTTTGAGTGAGAGAGTCAGTGAGTGTGAATGAGAGACAGAACGAGTGAGCGTGAGAGTGAATGAGTGAGCGGGAGAGTGAATGAGTGAGCGGGAGAGTGAATGAGTGAGCGGGAAAGTGAATGAGTGAGCGGGAAAGTGAATGAGTGAGCGGGAGAGTGAATGAGCGGGAGAGTGAATGAATGAGCGGAAGAGTGAATGTGTGAGCGTGAGAGTGAGTGAGTGTGTGTGTGTGTGTGTGTGTGAGAGAGAGAGAGAGAGAGAGAGAGAAAGAGAGAGAGAGAGAGAGAGCATCACTATTTTTACGTCACATACATTTTATGTACACATTTTTCTCCATGTTTAACATTTTTATGAGACTGCTCATGACAAGTGTCAGTGTATATGTGTGAGTAAAGTGTGAGAGTTTCTTCATACTAGTTTCAATACTATCGTGAGACATTTTGTATGTGTCTAGATGTGAGGAAGTGTGAGTGTATGTGGGGGATATGTGTGGGTAGTGGGTGTGTGTGTGGGGGGTGTGTGGGTGGGGTGTGTGTGGGTGGGGGTATGCGTTTGGATGGGTTGGGGTGTGTTGGTTTTGGTGGGTAGTGGTATTTGTGGGTGTTGGTGGGATGTGTGGATGGATGTGTGGGGGTGAAAGTAGGGGTGTTGGAATGGGTGTGGGGGATGTGTGTATGGGTGGAGGATATGTGTATGGGACGGATGCAGGGGATGTGTGTTTATGTGGGTGGAGATGTGTGGACGGTTTGAGGAAGTATGTGTAGGAGGCGGGGTTGTGTGGGTAGGGGATTGTGTTGGGTGGATTGGGGATGCAAGGGCGGGTGGGGAGAAGTGTATGGTGTGTGGGTTTGAGATATTTGTGCGGTGTGTTGGTGGGGGATGTGTGAATGATGTGTGGGTGGAGGGTATGTTTGTGGAGGTATGGGTGGAGGATAGTGTGTGGTGTGGGGGATGTGTGTGATGGGTGCGGGGAATGTGCGTATGAATGGGGTATATGTATGGGTGAGTAGGGGATTGTGGTGGTTGGGGGAAGTATGTGGGGGAGTGTTGGTGGGAGATGTGTGTGTTTGGATGGGGAATGTGTGGGTGGGGGTGTGTGAGTGAGTGGCTTAGGGATGTGTAAGTGGGTGAGGGAGTTGTATGTGTCGGGGTGGGATGTGTGAGTGGGTGGAGGATGTGTGTGGGGTAGGGGTATTGTGATCGAGAGATGTTTGGTTGGGGGGGGGGGGTGTGGGTGCGTAGTGGAGAATGTATGCGTGAGTGAGTGTGTGTTGGTGGACGGGTAGGGAATGCGTGTGTGGGTGGGGAGAGGTGTGTGGTGTGTTGGTTGGGGATATTGTGTGGGTGAGGTATGTGTGTGTGGGTGGGGGATTTTTGTGTTTTGTTTTGTTTTTGTGTTGTGTGAGTGGGGGTATGTGGGGTGGATGGGTAAGGGTATCTGTGTGGGTGTGAGTGGGAATATTGTGTGGTATCTGGGTGGGGGATATGTGTGTGGTGTGTAAGTGGGGATGTGTTGGTGAGGGATATGTGTGTGTGTGGTGCGTGGGTTGGGAATAGTGCATGATAGGAGGTGTATGTGATGTGCGGGTGGGGGATTAGGTTAAGGCATGTGTGGGTGGGTGGAAGTTGTATGTGTGGGTGGTGGGGTGTGTGTTAGTGGATTGGGGATGTATGGGTGGTTAGAGAGATGTGTGTGTGTGGGGTGGGGGTAGGGACATGTCAGTTGGTGGGGATGTGTGTGTATGGTTTGGGAATGTGTGAGTGGATGTGCGATGTGTGGGTTGGTGGGGGATTGTGTGCATGGGTGGGGAATATGTTGTCGATGGAGATGTGGCTGGGGGATGGGTGGTTTGAGGTGTGGGTGGGGAGAGGATGTGTGGGGTAGTATGTGTATGTGGATGGGCGTAGGATGTGTGGGTTGGTGGGGGAATGTTTGTGGGTGGCGAGTGTGTTTTGGTTGGGGGATCAGGCGAGGGCAGTGTGTGTGGGTGGGGGATGTGCGGGAGGGGGATGGATCGGTTGGTGGGGTATGTATGTGTCCCTTGGTGTGCGTGTGTGTCGGTAGGTGGGGGTGTGTATGTGTCCCTTGGTGCGCGTGTGTGTGGGTAGGTGGGGGTGTTGTGTGGGTGGGGTGATGTATGGATAGGTGGGAGATGGGCTTCATAACATGGTAATTAGCCTTGTTTATGTTTACAACATTCATTTCACAATGTTTATTTTATCTTCCTATGTAAATGTATAATGCTCTTGATGAACGAAAGACGAGTGATTGGAAGGGCCGAATGTAAGACGGGCCTGCGCGCCCAATTTGTGACCCTAATAAAGTTGATTTGATTTGATTTGATTTGATTTCTATCGGTGTATGTACTTTTTCTCTTTTTCTCTCTCCCCTCTCTCTCTCTCTCTCTCTCTCTCTCTCTCTCTCTCTCTCTCTCTCTCTCTCTCTCTCTCTCTCTTTCTTTCTTTCTTTCTTCGTGTCTATGTATAAAATAATGTCATTTACTGCCAATATAGTACCTTGCGGTGTATGGCATCGGGGTCTTGAGCCTGATGGTGGTGATGATGAGATGATAATGATGCGGTGATGATGATGGGATGATGGTGATGATGAGATGATGATGATGAGGTGATGATATGGTATGATGAAATAATGATGATGATGGGATGATGATGATGACGACGATGACGATCATGATGATGATGATGATGATGATGATGATGATGATGATGATGATGATGATGATGATGATGATGATGATGATGATGAACGGCACTGATCCGTCCACCCACCTGCTCGTTTATCAACCTACACATCCAGTATTGCATGCGTTCACTCATCTAACCTGCTCCTCCACTACTAGTCATACACCCATCCACCCATCCATCCACCCTTTGTCTCATGTATCAGCCCATCCATTCATCCATCCACCCATCCATCCACCCTTTGTCTCATGTATCAGCCCATCCATTCATCCATCCATCCACCAATTCATCCATCCTTCCATCCATCCATCCACCCATCCATCCACCCTTTGTCTCATGTATCAGCCCATCCATTCATCCATCCACCCATCCATCCACCCTTTGTCTCACGTATCAATCAGCCCATCCATTCATCCATCCACCCATCCATCCTCCAATTCATCCATCCATCCATCAATCCATCCATCCACCCTTTGCCTCATGTATCAGCTCATCCATTCATCCATCCATCCATCCACCCTTTGTCTCATGTATCAGCCCATCCATTCATCCATCCACCATCTGTCTCATGTATCAGCCCATCCATTCATCCATCCACCCATTCATCCAACCTTTGTCTCACGTATCAATAAGCCCATTCATTCATCCATCCACCCATCCATCCTCCAATTCATCCATCCATCCATCAATCCATCCATCCACCCTTTGCCTCATGTATCAGCTCATCCATTCATCCACCCATCCATCCACTCTTTGTCTCATGTATCAGCCCATCCATTCATCCATCCACCCATCCATCCACCAAATCATCCATCCATCCATCTATCCACCCTTTGTCTCATGTATCAGCTCATCCTTTCATCCATCAAACCATCCATCCACCGTTTGTTTCATGTATCAGCCCATCCATTCATCCATCCACCAATTGATCCATCCACCAATTGATCCATCCATTCATCCACCCTTTGTCTCATGTATCAGCTCATCCATTCATCCATCCATCCATCCATCCACCCTTTGTCTCATTTATTAGCCCATCCACCCTTTGTCTCATTTATCAGCCCATCCATTCAACCATACACCCACCCACCCCTCACTTATCAACCCATCCACAGCCTCAATTATCACTTCATTCATCACCGTATTTATCAATCCATTCATCCGTTTAGCCATCCTTCCCAGAATCCATCTATCCATCCATTCATCCTTCTATCACCTCATGTATCAATCCATCCATCGTTTTAGCCATCCATCCATCCATCCATCCATCTATCACCACGTTTATCAACAAAACTATCCATCCATCACTTCATTTATCAACCTATCCATCCATCCATCCATCATTCCTTTATGAATCCATCCATCCCGCCATCTATCCATCCCTCCATCCCACCATCTAACCATTCATCCATCCCACCATCCACCCATCCATCCCACCAACCATCCATCCATCCCACCATCCATCCATCCATCCCACCATCCATCTATCCCACCATCCATCCAACCCAGCATCCATCCATCCCACCATCCATCCAACCCACCATCCATCCATCCCACCATCCATCCATCCCACCATCCATCCATCTCACCATCCATCCATCCCACCATACTTCCCACCATCCATCAATCTATGCCACCATCCATCCACCCCACCATCTAACCACCCATCAACCATTCATTGATCCACTCATCCACTCATCCATCCCACCATCCACCCATCTATCCCACCATCCATCCCACCATCTATCCATCCATCCATTCATCCCACCATCCATCCATCCATCCCACCATCCCACTATCCCACCATCCATCCATCACACCACCCATCCCACCATCCATCTATCCCACCATCCATCCAACCCACCATCCATCCATCCCACCATCCATCTATCCCACCATCCATCCATCCCACCATCCATCCATCCCACCATCCATCTATCCCACAATCCATCTATCCCACCATCCATCTATCTCACCATCCATCCATCCCACCATCCATCTATCCCACCATCCATCCATCAAACCCACCATCCATCCATCCCACCATCCATCCATCCCACCATCCATCTATCCCAGCATCCATCCATCCCACATCCATCCATCCCACCATCCAACTATCCCACCATCCATCTATCCCACCATCCATCTATCCCACTATCCATCTATCCCACCATCCATCCCTCCATCCCACCATCTAACCATTCATCCATCCCACCATCCACCCATCCATCCTACCATCCATCCATCCCACCATCCATCTATCCCACCATCCATTTATCCCACCATCCATCTATCCCACCATCCATCCATCCCACCATCCATCTACCCCACCATCCATCTATCCCACCATCCATCCACCCAACCCTCCATCCATCCCACCATCCATCCATCCCACCATCCATCTATCCCACCATCCATCAATCCCACCATCCATCCATCCCATTATCCATCCATCCCACCATCCATCTATCCCACCATCCATCCATCCAACCATCCATCTATCCCACCATCCATCTATCCCACCATCCATCTATCCCACCATCCATCCATCCCACCATCCATCCATCCCACCATCCATCCATCCCACCATCCATCCATCCCACCATCCATCTATCCCACCATCCATCTATCCCACCATCCATTCAACCCACCATCCATCCATCCATCCGACCATCCATCCAAACTACCATCCATCCATCCCACAACTCATCCATCCCACCATCCATCTATCCCACCATCCATCCAACCCACCATCTATCCATCCCACCATCCCACCATCTATCCCACCATCCCACCATCCATCCATCCCACCATCCATCCCACCATCCATCTATCCCACCATACATCCAACCCACCATCCATCCATCTCACCATCCATCTATCCCACCATCCATCCATCCCACCATACATCTATCCCACCATCCATCTATCCCACCATCCGTCTATCCCACCATCCATCCATCCCACCATCCATCCATCCCACCATCCATCCATCTATCCCACCATCCATCCATCCCACCATCCATCTATCCCACCATCCATCTATCCCACCATCCATCCATCCCACCATCCATCTACCCCACCATCCATCTATCCCACCATCCATCCACCCAACACTCCATCCATCCCACCATCCATCTATCCCACCATCCATCAATCCCACCATCCATCCATCCCATTATCCATCCATCCCACCATCCATCTATCCCACCATCCATCCATCCAACCATCCATCTATCCCACCATCCATCTATCCCACCATCCATCTATCCCACCATCCATCCATCCCACCATCCATCCATCCCACCATCCATCCATCCCACCATCCATCTATCCCACCATCTATCCAACCCACCATCCATCCAAACTACCATCCATCCATCTAACCATCCATCCATCCCAACATCCATCTATCCCACCATCCATCCAACCCACCATCTATGCATCCCACCATCCCACCATCCATCCATCCCACCATCTATCCCACCATCCATCTATCCCACCATCCATCCAACCCACCATCCATCCATCTCACCATCCATCCATCCCACCATCCATCCATCCCACCATCCATCCATCTATCCCACCATCCATCCATCCCACCATCCATCTATCCCACCATCCATCTATCCCACCATCCATCCCTCCATCCCACCATGTAACCATTCATCCATCCCACCATCCACCCATCCATCCATCCATCCCACCATCCATCCATCCCACCATCCATCTATCCCACCATCCATCCAACCCACCATCCATCCATCCCACCATCCATCAAACCCACCATCCATCCCACCATCCATCCATCCCACCATCCACCATCCCACCATACTTCCCACCATCCATCCATCCATCCCACCATCCATCTATCCCACCATCCATCTATCCCACCATCCATCTATCCCACCATCCATCTATCCCACCATCCATCCATCCCACCATCCATCTATCCCACCATTCATCCATCCAACCCACCATCCATCCATCCCACCATCCATCCATCCCACCATCCATCTATCCCACCATCCATCCATCCCACCATCCATCCATCCCACCATCCATCTATCCCACCATCCATCCATCCCACCATCCATCTATCCCACCATCCATCTATCCCACCATCCATCCATCCCACCATCCATCTATCCCACCATCCATCCATCTCACCATCCATCCATCCCACCATCCATCCATCCCACCATACTTCCCACCATCCATCCATCTATCCCACCATCCATCCATCCCACCATCTAACCACCCATCAACCATTCATTGATCCACTCATCCACTCACCCATCCCACCATCCCACCATCTATCCCACCATCTATCCCACCATCCATCCCACCGTCTATCCATCCATCCATCCATCCCACCATCCATCCATCCATCCCACCATCCATCTATCTCACCATCCATCCAACCCACCATCCATCCATCCCACCATCCATCCAACCCACCATCCATCCATCCCACCATCCATCTATCCCACCATCCATCCAAACCACCATCCATCCATCCCACCATCCATCCATCCCACCATACTTTCCATCATCCTCCATCTATCACACCATCCATCCATCCCACCATCTAACCACCCATCAACCATTCATTGATCCACTCATCCATCCCACCATCCATCCATCTATCCCACCATCCATCCCACCATCTATCCATCCCACCATCCATCCATCCCACCATCCTTCCCACCATCCATCCATCTATCCCACCATCCATCAATCCCACCATCTAACCACCCATCCAACCATCCCACCATCCATCCATCTATCCCACCATTCATCCCACCATCTATCCATCCCACCATCCATCCATCCCACCATCCATCCATCCCACCATCCATCCAACCCACCATCCATCCATCCCACCATCCATCCATCCCACCATACTTCCCATCATCCATCCATCTATCCCACCATCCATCCATCCCACCATCTAACCACCCATCAACCATTCATTGATCCACTCATCCATCCCACCATCCATCCATATATCCCACCATCCATCCCACCATCTATCCATCCCACCATCCATCCATCCCACCATCCTTCCCACCATCCATCCATCTATCCCACCATCCATCAATCCCACCATCTAACCACCCATCCAACCATCCCACCATCCATCCATCTATCCCACCATCCATCCCACCATCTATCCATCCCACCATCTATCCATCCCACCATCCATCCATCGCACCATTCATCCATCCCACCATCCATCTATTCCACCATCCATCCCACCATCTATCCATCCCACCATCTATCCATCCCACCATCTATCCATCCCACCATCTATCCATCCCACAATCCATCCTACCATCCAACCATCCCGCTATCCATCCATCTATCCCACAATCCATCCCACCATCCATCCATTCATACCACCATCCATCCATCTATACCACCATCCATCCACCCATCCCACCATCCATCCATGCTTGCGTACACTCCCCTAACCTGCCCCATCAACCACCCCTCACAGATACCATATGGCCAGGTCAGCGGTTTTCACAAACTTCCACGCCGATAAGCTATCTGCTCGCTAAATGAATTTCCGTTTCGATCACTCTTTTCGTTTGCAATTTAATTATGGGCGAGAAGCTATACCGAGGAGTGGCCTTAGATAAAAGTCCCACTGACTATTTTAGTCGATTGCGAAATCTCTGTGACTATTCCATTACATGCAGTGGAAAATCTGTATGCACCCATTGAAATGAGCTTCGAATAGCTTGGAGCTTTGGTGTCAACTTGAAACTGGCGGGTTCCAATCTACCTGATCATACTATTCTTGGGATTGCTTCATGTTTGAGGAATAAGGTGGAAACATTCAAAAGAAATGTTTCTTTTTCTAGGGAACCCGACGACGATATTCAAATATAGTTTCTGGTTCTGAGGAATCCAATGGTAATATTTAAAAGAGAGTTTATTTTTTCTGACCAGTTTGATGGCAATATTAATAAGATAGTTTCTTTTCCCGAAATATTAGATGGTGTTAACATCAAAAGATAGCTCTTCCCAATATTAAATAAAAGTTTTTGCGAGAAATTCGATTGTAATATTCAAAAGATAGTTTCATTTCTCGAGGAATTCGATGGCAATATTCACCAGATATATTCCTTGTTCCGGGGAACTCGATGCCAGCATTCAAAAGATAGTTTCTTTCTCCGAGGAATACGATAACAGCATTCAACAGATAGTTTCGCTTATATTTTCTTCACAGGCACTCGATGAGTCTTTATATCTGATTGATCCACACTTAATGGATCGATCGCGGTGCCCTCTCAAACAGGTGTAAATCTACAACCATGTAACACCTTAAGTATCCCTAGGTTGTTTAAAGTCATGCAGACTGGTTTGTATAGGCTGCTGTTGGGGGAATTTTCAAAATGAGAAAACCATCCCATGGCTGAAATTGGAAAGAGAAACCAGATACAGTAATTATACGCCATAACATTGACTGAGTCGATAGAAAGGGGCAAATATGGCAGTTTGTTGGTAAATACCAACAGGGCAACCAATAACCAATGTCCGTATATTTGCGGACGAATTACAATGAACAGCAGCAGCAGCAGAGGAGGTGGAGGAGGAGTGGGAGCGGGAAGAGCAGGAAAATGAAATTGAAGATAGAAGAAGAAGAAGAAGAAGAAGAAGAAGAAGAAGAAGAAGAAGAAGAAGAAGAAGAAGAAGAAGAAGAAGAAGAAGAAGAAGAAGAAGAAGATTGATGATGGTGATGAGGAGGAGCAGGAGGAGAAGGAGGGGCAGGAGTAGGAGAAGGGTGGGGAGACGAGGAAGACAAAAGACATAAAATAAACGGTGTCTCATTAAACTTAGAGAAGCAGAAATTATACGTTAACAAACGAGTCAGTGTTCATGCGGCAAACGTCTGCTTCATTTGGCAAGAAAACAAGACAAACGTCTGCTTCATTTGGCAAGAAAACAAGACAAACGTCTGCTTCATTTGGCAAGAAAACAAGACAAACGTCTGCTTCATTTGGCAAGAAAACAAGACAAACGTCTGCTTCATTTGGCAAGAAAACAAGACAAACGTCTGCTTCATTTGGCAAGAAAACAAGACAAACGTCTGCTTCATTTGGCAAGAAAACAAGACAAACGTCTGCTTCATTTGGCAAGAAAACAAGACAAACGTCTGCTTCATTTGGCAAGAAAACAAGACAAACGTCTGCTTCATTTGGCAAGAAAACAAGACAAACGTCTGCTTCAGTGGTAAGAAAACAAGACACACATCTTCTTCATTGGCAACGTAATAAAAACACATGACTGCTTTATTGACAAGGAAACAAGACAAACGTCTGCTTCATTGAGAAGGAAACAAGACAAACGTCTGCTTCATTGGCATGGAAACAAGACAAACGTCTGCTTCATTGGGAAGGAAATAAGACAAACGTCTGCTTCATTGAGAAGAAAACAAGACAAACGTCTGCTTCATTTGGCAAGAAAACAAGACAAACGTCTGCTTCAGTGGTAAGAAAACAAGACAAACGTCTGCTTCAGTGGTAAGAAAACAAGACAAACGTCTGCTTCAGTGGTAAGAAAACAAGACACACATCTTCTTCATTGGCAACGAAATAAAAACGCATGACTGCTTTATTGACAAGGAAACAAGACAAACGTCTGCTTCATTGAGAAGGAAACAAGACAAACGTCTGCTTCATTGGCATGGAAACAAGACAAACGTCTGCTTCATTGGGAAGGAAATAAGACAAACGTCTGCTTCATTGAGAAGGAAACAAGACAAACGTCTGCTTCATTGACAAGGAAATAAGACAAACGCACCAGTGGAGATACCATCGACATCATGGCCCATAACTGTGCAATCAAATCAGGACCCCAGACTAGACTGGCAAAATCAATGCAGCTATCAGAACAGATAAAGTTAATTCTGGCAGTGAGGGAGGGCGGTGAGGGAAAGAACGCGCCAGAGAGAGAGAGAGAGAGAGAGAGAGAGAGAGAGAGAGAGAGAGAGAGAGAGAGAGAGAGAGAGAGAGAGAGAGATCCAAAAATAAAGCAATGACAATATAAACAGAATCAAACGGGCGAGACAAAAGAGGCAATAATCTACCACAGACATGTCGGTCTGGTGATTGCAACATAGGAAGACGTTGGAACATAAAGACATTTCTACATTATTGGTCTGGATATTTGTGGCATTAAATAGCCAGAGAAAATAAAACACAGAAATGATTATTAGAGGTGCGGGGGATAAACCCAGAGCACTGATGATAAAATAGAGAAATGTACAGAGAAATAAATGGCCGGTCCGAGAAGGGGGATACAGAAGCGGTGACGGAAAAGAATGCATGGACAGTCAGAGAATGGAAGGCAGAAATTGTCTAAAGGAAGGGGAGTAGTATTGGTCAGAGAAATGAATGCAGTACAGGTTGGAAAAAATGAATGCAGAAGCTGTCGAGATAGGGATGGAGGGTCGGACATAAATTAGTGCAGGACTAATCAGAGAAGGAGGTGCAGGGCCCGTTAGAGAAAAGGATGCAGGACCTGTCAGAAAGTCAGAGAAAAAAGGATGCACCGCCAGTCAGAGGGTCAGAGAAAGGGATGCACCGCCAGTCAGAGGGTCAGAGAAAGGGATGCAGCACGGGTCAGAGTGTCAGAGAAGAGAAGTGCAGGGCCAGTTCGAGAAATGAATGCAGGATCGGACAGGGTCGGTGAGAAAACGAATTTGGGGACAACTAAGAGAAAGGAATATAGGATCGATCAGGAGGACAAGGAGTGCGGACTGGTCCACATGTGATGAACGGTGAACGGAATGCAGGGTTTGTCAGAAAAAGGAACGCCGACTTGTGTCGGAGAAAGGATGGGTCACAGACAATAATTTGACCTGTCAGAGAAAGAAATCCAGGAGCGGTAAGAGAAAGGAATGCGCGATCAGGCAAGAGAAAGAAATGCTGGAGACTGTCAGTGTAATAAACGGTGGATTGATAAATACAAGGGGTTAATAAATGGGTGGGTTGATTAAGGGGTGAGTGGGTGAATGTGCATAGATTTAGTGAAAGGATGGGACGATTGGAGGTGGGGTGCGGGGATTTATGAGTGAGGAGATTGGTGGGTAGGTGAATGGATGAGTGGAATGAAGGTAGATGGGGTAGGTGGATAGACGTGTTTATAGATGGATGAGTATGTGCATTTGTGAATTAGTGATTGTATATGATTTTGATAAGTGAATAAATGGATGAGTGTATGCATATGTGGGTGAATGAATGGATAGATGGGCGAATAGATAGACAGGCCGTGGATAGGTGTTTAAAGGAATGCATGCATGAATGAATGAATGAATAATTGGGTGAATTAATTTAGTATGGTCCGACTAACAGACACACTGGCGGGACGGTGGGTTTATGCATAAATTGATGGATGGAGGGAGGAATAAAGGAAGAGACGGACTGACAGACGGACGAATGTATGGATGGAATGATTAAGGGAGTGATAGATTGACAGTCAGAAGAATAAATGGATGAAATGATAAAATAAGTGATAGACGGCCAGGTGTAGGAGTTGGACAGAAACAGAGGCAGACAATATAACAAACAAACATACACGAGGACACTGGAAGGAAGGAAGAATGGATGGATGGATTGATGGATGGATGGATTGATGGATGAATGAATGGATGGATGAAGCTCTAGTGTCTCATGGGTTGCAGTGAATCTCAGGGATCGCAGTGAATCTCAGTGGTCGCAGTGAAGCTCAGTGGTCGCAGTGAAAGACATGGGTCAGAGTTCATCTCAGGAGTCGCAGTGAAGCTCCGGGGTCGCAGTGAAGGGAAGGGGTTGGAGTACAGCTCAGGGGTCGCAGTACATCTCTTGGATCACAGTACACCTTTAGTGTCGACCCAGCTTCACGGCAGATCCCGCCTCATCAATTGGATACTGCATATTTGTCATCAATTTATGGACATTTCCTGTGACAGAAAGATAGCGAGTAAGTAAACTGGACACCCTGTTGCCATGACCTAAAATTTTTCAAGACCGAACTCATCACGACTTCACGACCGCAACTGCCTTGGGATATCCTTTAGCTTGTATTTTCTCGCAGTCACCCACATACAGTTTGTGTTGTGCTGCACGACGACAAGAAAGCTGCGCTGACGTATATTGATTGTCACTAATGGATGCAACAGAATTAATTATAAATAAGAGAAGTCCCAATGCACTGCAAACCTTGAAACCTACAAGCGTGCCTCCTCACAGGAAACAAACCCCAGACATATACTACCTAGGCAGATACGCTACTATAATACCACAAAAACATCCCTCTAATAATACTGGAAGGCCCCGGTTAACGTCGGGGTTACGTTCTTGAAAAACGCGACTTTAAGTGAAACGACGAATAGCGAAACACTATACAGGTATATACACAGGGTCGACGTTGTGGCGGAACGTAGCGACGTAAAGTGAAGTTATGTCACATTGTGACAACGACGTTATAGCGAAACGACGTAAACCAAAGCGACGTATAGCGGGGCCTTCAAGTACACAACACTAAATAGCTATGACTAATCTATATTCCGGACTTGTCTACGTTCCTTTGTTCGCAGCCGTGTCATGGCCAATTCATTCCTGCCATTCTGAGTACTTGCAAGTCCCCATTGGATGTCGACTTTCTTGAAGAGTCTTTATGCATCGTTTTTCTTGTCGATAGTGTTCCTGTTTTCTGATTTCCTTGATTGCTTTATTCATCGCGCAGACACAATTTATTTTCTGTTTATTTCCCCGGTGTATTTATTTGAACATAAACTCAACTCAAAATCGGTTGTAAACATCCATCATTATAGAGGAAATAGTGTATGTTTGATGTGTTTCTCCATCATATCAGCATTATTGCTATATTTGACTTCCTTGTTGCTTTCCCGGTGGAAAGTAGTGTCGGGCCCAATCTGAAGTCGTGTTGATTCTACATTTTGTGTTTAATTGTTACCTTTTCGCGTTTGGTCTTTTTCTGATTTAACTCATTGAAGATCTTTAGACTCGCTCGACTATCAAGCGAGCACGGTTTCCATGCCAAAGAAGTATTTCGGAGAACATGCTGCTTAATGCACATCTCCTAGACCAACATTCACTCGGTGGCTGATGCGGTTAGTATCATCACGCTCATCTTACCGGAAGCAAGAATTTCAGGGACCCATGTTTATGATCCCGGGTCTTCACGGGGTGACGAAATACACCCAACGCCGGGGGCACTTCAACCAGCTGCACTACTTTGTGTCATTATATATTGTTTAAACTTCACAGCTTTACCGCAGTTCCACCAAATTTTATGCATATATTTTAGCAAGCGTGACATGGAACCGCAAGGGCATAGTGGCTAGTGCGCTAGCCTGCCAAGAGAATGGTCAGGATTCAATTCACAGAAGAGAGCAGGATGTTTGTTTTTCGACCAAAAGGCACTCAAGGTCAACCCTCCCTCGTAAATGTTTGTCTGGAAATTGTTCGTGAAACACGGCGGTGACCAAACGTGGTTTAGAGAGACGGCGGTGACCAAACGTGGTTTAGAGAGACGGCGGTGACCAAACGTGACAACCTTAACACCAAATCCGACTGCAAACGTGTCATACGTGGTGGGCCTATCTGGTGCACTGTGATAGAGTATATCCGGCGTATTTCCCGTGCTTTGTACACTTCATTGTCCTACTTTTGCCGTCCCTGACCTGCGTACTTCAGGGGCAAAGATGTCTGACGGAAATGCCTCTGAGAATCACCACTGAAAGAAAGTTGGAGAATGGCCACTGGAATCAGCTCCGAGAATTGCCACTGAAATAAAGTGGAGAATTGTCACTGAAATAAGCTCCGAGAATTGCCACTGAAATAAAGTGGAGAATTGCCACTGAAATAAAGTCGGAGAATTGCCATTGAAATAAGCGCCGAGAATTGCCACTGAAATAAGCTCAGAGAATTTCCACTGAAATAAACTCCGCGAATTGCCACTGAAATAAGCTCAGAAAATTGCCGCTGAAATAAGCCCCGAGAAACAACAGTCGGAGAATTACCACGGAAATAATAATCTCAGAATCAAGACTGAAATAAGGTTGACGATTCACCACTGAAATACGGTCGGAGAGTCGCCACTAAAATAAAGTCGAAAAATCACCATTGAAATAATAAACGCTTAGAATCACCACTGAAATTTAAAAAAAAAAAAAAAAAAACTCTTGGAATCACCACTTAACTAAACTGGGCGAATCACCACTAAAATAAGGTCTGAGAATAACCACTGGAACGAACTATTCCTGCAGTTTGCCATTCCTGTCTATTGCAGGGTTTTGTAGGTTGGCATCTTCGTTTACACTTTTGTTGTTATTATTTGTCCATCAAGAATGATGATGACCATTCTTTTCATCCAGTGGGGTTGAAGGTATGGAGCCGTGGGTTCTAAGATGGCTGATAAGGCCTATTTTGGCTTGAAATGTTCTTTGACAATGTGGACAAAGGATGCTTGACGTTTCTGGAGGAGGGTTTCCTGCAGTGGGTTTTCTGTCCTGCCTTTTCTTCACAGCTCTTGCAGTCCTGGTTGCCTCACACGTGACTGCACCCTTGCGTAATGATGCACGCCACGAATTTCGGTCTCTGGCTGCAGTCTCCCAGGTGTCATGATGAACTTCAAAAGCATTCAGTCAGATTTTCAGAGTGTCTTTAAAGCGTTTCCTCTGACCGCCTTAGGAGCGTTTACCACAACGCAACTCGCTGTAAAAAATTCGTTTAGGGAGCCTGTGATCTGGCATGCGAGTTAAGTGACCAGCCCAGCGAATCTGATTCTTCATTGGATGAAGAATGACTTGTGCGATGAATTGGATTAAAGTGAGGAAGAGTTGCGCAATTCGTCGACCTCACTCTGTCGCCTGAGTCCATATGAGTCCAGTGGCATGACAAGTCAAGACGACTGGGGACGAATACAGGTGCAGTGGGTGACCAGGGCGTTCTACGTGCCTTGCCGTGCTCATTACGTTCACAACGCTTTGCAGGTAAACGCCGTCTTGCCCGTTGAATCAGGAATGCTTTTATAGGAACACTTTTATAGACAGTTCAGCATCATCATGTGCGTGAGCAATGTTGCACCTTTGATTTGTACAAGCAAGTGTGGCGTGAACGATTTTGACGGAACGCGATAGAAATGTTAAGACATCTGATCATTGAAGGCGAGGTTAAGGTGCTTTACCCCCTACGATGTTCTTGTTTTTTTTTCCCATATCCCTTATAGGACGTTGCAGTAAACATCAGCATTTTTCAGCTGCTATTGATGTATTAGGCAAGATTACGCTCAGTAGTTTGCCGTTGCTTTCTGAGCAACCGGCTCACATACCCCGTAAGGTACCAACGCAGCGAGAACCGCTACCGATTCTCGTGCAGGTTAAATCACTCACGAGAATATATGGGATTACGGAGAAAGACATTCACCCCTAGACTACGATATAGTATAGTAAACCGGAGGGCATATGTGATATTTCTGACTTGTTTTATATAGAATATTTGTTTTGGGGGATTGGAAGGCATGCTTTCATGCGGGTCTGGAGTTCAAGACCACATTTTGATTAGTACATGTGGCATGGTCGAGACAGGAACACGGAGCTGATCCACGACTCTGGTTATCGAGTGAGATGGCAGAACATGACCGCCCACGCTTATCGACATGGCACAAGATGGATGAATGAATGGATGGGAGCCGGTCTTTCAGAAAGCAATGGCAAACTACTGAGCGTAAAAATTGCCAAGACATCAACAACAGCAGTGAAATTCTGGTGTTGACAGCGATGTCCTGTCAAATAGGATATGCAAAGAAAACAAAAGTAGTCAGCAGGATCCGCGGCAGGATAGTAATTAGACGCGGATTGTTACAATTGGCGTTCGTGAAACAACCACGTGGGGCCCAGGGGCGTATGACAGGTATCTCGTGTAGGAAGTAACTATTTTCAACATCAACAACGTCGTCATCATCATCATCATCATCATCATCAGCATCATCATCATCATCATCATCGCCATCATCATCATCATCGCCATCATCATCATCGCCATCACCATCACCATCAGCATCACCATCAGCATCATCATCATCGCCATCATCATCATCGCCATCATCATCATCATCATCATCATCATCATCACCATCACCATCAGCATCAGCATCATCATCATCATCATCATCGCCATCACCATCAGCATCAGCATCATCATCATCGCCATCATCATCATCATCATCATCACCATCAGCATCATCATCATCATCATTACTAGGTGCCATACCAATAAATGTCAGTGGTCATAGCTCCCCCCTCCCCCCCCCCCTGTATCAGTTTTGTGTTCGCGTCCCGATTGCACCATGTGGCCAAGTCATCCAGGCAGTTTTTTTTTTGTTGGCGCTCGCTCGCTTTGAACTCAAACGTAGTCCATATACACTATTTACAGTAGTGATGGACTGAGTTTTGCGTGTGGATTAACTTTCCCTATTAACAGTGTCCCTCGCCATCAGGCGAACCCACCCCGACTTCAGAGGTATCCAGGCAGTGATCTCTTTGCTTTTTCGATGCTCTTTTTACATTAAATTTGCCAGTTGACACTAAGTTTTCTAGTTTATTTATCCTCATAACGTCCCCAATAATCTGGAATGTCTACGTCTAATTTCTCTAAAACATTCACGGTTTTAACATATTTCTTATAGGATATTCTCCCTTGTTTTTCTGCCCCGTCTGTAGTATTCTTCGCATTATCCACTGAAACGACATTTACACTGCCATTAGATTTGTATGTATATTTGTGTTTATGTGTTTTATTTATTTATTTATTTTTTGCGTTCGTTCTCTTTCAACTCAAGCGTAGTCCATACATGTGCTACTACTTCTTGTGCACTGGATTGGTTTTTGCGTGTGTACTAGCTTTCCGTAATACCAGTGTCCCTCGCCATCAGGCGAACCCTTTACGATATCTGAGGTGCTTGTAATTTACGTCCCCAAGTCAAGGACGAAAAGTTAACATTTTAGTCGAACTGATCGGCGTCGGCGTTGAACTTGCTACCTAGGCATCAGCCCTCGGGATGTGTAAGAAGTAACACTCTTATCCATTCTACCACGGTGACCTCCACTGCCAGAAGATATTTCTCATCACGACGGTTTATTGCCCATATTGTATATAATACAAAAGTATAGCCTCTATCAGCACTTCAGTTCTCGTTGTATCTCGCAGTATCTCGCATTAATTGACAGCTTGTTATCGGCTAGAATAAGGAGTAACCACCAAACACATAATGAGTTGGTTGGTATTGAATGAGTTAAATCTCTCCTCGACCCCGGGGGGTTAAACCCGGGTCAGACCAGGCCAGGTTGATACGCATTCCATTGTGCTTTTATATCGGTGTAGGCGAGCAAAGAGTATAAAAAACAAAATAATGGCCATGCAGGTGGTAACATTTGGACCGCAGGTTATCCTACACCAGTGGTTCTCAACCGGTGGGGAATTCCCCCCCCCCCCAGGGGGGAATTTTAGGGTTTCCGGGGGGTGGGGGGGGATGAAGATCATTTCAAGATCGCGTTAATACAAGAACCGATTACTTGATATTGTTTTTCCCTTCATACTTTACAGTTATGTACGTCTCATCCTTCTAAAATTCATTTTATAAAGTAAGTAGACCCACAAATCATGTTTTATGTGGATGTCTAGACTTGTTTTAGTATATGCTACTAAATTTACCTTCCAGTTTTACGTATACTGTGTAGGGGTTGGGGATTTTTAGATAGGAAATATGAAAGTGGGGGGAATGACGTTCTGAAAATACGGTGAAGGGGGGCACGGGCCAAATTTTTGATAGGAAGGGGGGGGGGGAATGAAGTTCTGAAAATATGGTGAAGGGGGGGGGGGCGGGCCAAAAAAGGTTGAGAACCACTATCCTACACATTTGATACAATAGCTTCTGAATTCGACGTCCTCGGGTGGTCCATAACATGTTTAACTATGGAACAAATGGGCACTTGTAATGTGTGTGGGCGTATGTATATATATATATATATATATATATATATATATATATATATATATATCCCACACACATTACAAGTACATACATACACACACACGCACGCACACACACACGCCACACTCTTTACAAGTACATACATACACACACACACGCCACACTCTTTACAAGTACCCATGTGTGATGGAAAGGATAAGAGCGTTCGCTGTGAAACTTCCGATGCACTGATGGCGCAGTAGGGCGAACAACCAGCATTAAGTTGGACTTAAAAATTGACTTCTCGTTCAGAAGGCAACGACAAACTACTGAATGTAAAATTGCCTATAAAATCAAGCTGGGGTTGATGGCAACGTTCTGCCCAGCACATGTAGCTGATTCAGTGTGGCAGTTTTCAGGCATGAAGTCAGTTATCAGGTAATGCTACCTACAAGGTCAAAGACCTCAGGTGACCCCGTGGACTGACACTCGAGGTGTCCCTTCTGTTGCAGAGCCGTCTTAAGCCAGTAACAGCGGACCTGTCCTCCCTTTGTCTGTTTCGTTCGGCGGTGCCCAAATTGTTTTGACACGTCCCACAGCTATGAAGCTGTTATGTCGTATTCAGCATGTATTCTGTAGTTAGTTAGTACGTTAAGTAGGTAGTTAGTTAGCTAGTTAGCTAGTTATGTAGTTAGTTAGGTAGTTAGGTAGGTAGTTAGTTAGGTAGGTTGGCAGGTAGTTATGTAAGTAGATAGTTAGTTCGGTAGGTAGGGAGGTAGGTAGTTAGCTAGTTAGGTAGGTAGTTAGTTAGTTAGTTAGTTAGGTAGGTAGTTAGGTAAGTAGATAGGTAGTTAGTTAGTCATCAGTCAGTCAGTTAGTCGACAGATCATCCTAATTGCAAATCGAACCATTCAGTCCATGAGTGCTCGGATTCCCCTCCCCAATAAATCTCGCAGCGTTTAGCGGCTCACGACACCAGTTCTGTATTGTTTTATTAATTTTCTTTGGATTCCTGCATAGTGTTCTGGTCTGGCCACACCTCTTTTAACTTGCTGTTCTCACAGTCTGGCCATGGGTGTACGAGGCCCAAACGCTGGTCCGCCATGATGAAAAACCAAACGCATAACATAGTCTTGGCAAACACACATGCTGAAGGACATATTCAAGGATGGTTTCGCTCAGATGCACGAACTCCGTAGCACCGGCGAAAATCTTGAGAAGAAAGGAAACCCCTGTTTAACATCCTGGCACAAATAATTACACGCAATTGGTGAAACTATCCGTGTTTACGTGAAAATTAAGCTAACATTTACACTAGTTCATTATCGGTGTGTCTTATTTCACCCTGTATAGCCTATTGGTGTATATCCCTCAACCAGCTCACGCAAAGTCTTCCTATCATTTGCTTTCTCATGCAGCTCCGATCATGTCCCTTCAGTGCCACTAATTTATGTAGAAAACACAAACAGTTACGCGTAACTTCTGCGAAGCACAGACACGGCGTGTGTACCTTACAACGAACTCCAATACAGCAAATGTATTAAGGTTAAAAACACCCTATGTAGCCCAGCTTAACAAAAAGACATATCAGCTGATCTTTTAACACTTTTTCGCTGGAGTTAAACGTATGTAATTGTTTTTATTTTCTATTGTTATATGCTGCGGCAGCCATTACTTCTTTTATCTATTATCAATTTATGTCTGTAATTTAATTCTTTTTTTTTTTTTCTTGATTCTCCCCAGCCTTAAGGGTTCCAGATAAATGACTTTCTTGTTATACTAGGTCGTCTCATTGTGCGCCCCATCCAGCCCCAGCGTCGTTTGTCCTCTTGATTTACAGGTATTTCTCTTGTTCTCTCCAAGAACTCCTCGTTGGTTTATCAGTATATTGATTACCTATATGTTGCACGCGGAGAACGGGTTACGGGCGCAATTTGTAATCTCGCATACGGCGTTCTAAACACAGCTGCGACGATTTGGCAGCAGACCCGCCTTGCCTTGGTTTCCATATGATGGTAAGATTGCCGGTCGTTCAGAAAGCAACGGTAAACTACTGAACGTAAACTTGGCAAGAAGTCACAGACAACAAAATAAAAAGCTGGGTTTGACTGCGACGTCCTGTAAATGATATGCGACTAACTTTTAAATATACTGTATACGTATTGCACACTTGCCCACCGCACAAGTACGCTTCGCAGAGCCGTTTGGGGACCACTGGTTAAGGTATGTGCGTGACCATTGTCATTTAGTAGTAATTAAAGTGGTATTTGAATCAATTATATGTAAGCAGACGAGTGTTAAAAGGTAAGCCTCTAGGTGGTTTTGTTGGCTGGGCTGCACAGGGTGTCCGAAAATTATTGTTCATTGTTAACATTAATATAAGGCGCGTTCATTTGAAATCCGTTCGTGCCGCATCGCGCGTAATTGCGTACGTTGAACATGATCATGTCATAGTCATGTGATAAGTACTGACCAAAGAATAAAAGAACGCGTGAATATAGTCCCATGATGCATAGGTTCTGTTTCTACACGTTGAGAAAATGGCCGGGTTGATCCAAAATCCGCCCAAAGAAGCTCAAAGAGCGGTAATTCGGTTTCTTTCATTTGAAGGATGTCAACCAGTGGACGGACATTCATCGAAGAATGCAGGCAGCGTACGGTAACAAATGTGTGTCGAAGACAACAGTGACAGACTGCGCACGAATATTTCGGAAAGGATGTCAGTTCACGACAGATCTTCGTGGGCTGGGTCAAGCGCATATTGTTGCAACAGAAAAAAAATCATCGCCAAAATTGATGCAGCAGTACAGATGAACCGTTGTCGAAGCTAGCGAAAGAATTTAATGTGTCAATTGGGACAGTTCACAAGGTCGTTCGTAAGAGACTGCAATATCGAAAGGTGTGTTCACAGTGGGTACCACAGATGTTGACCGACCATGAAAAAGAGGAACGCATTGGATGGTGCTTGAACCACTTGCTACGTTACAGAGTGGAGGGTGATGCATTTATCTTCCGCATAGTGGCAGGCGATGAATCATGGTGTCACCACTTTGAGCCGCGCAGCAAAAGAGAGAGCATGCAATGGAAGATTGCTGGATCACCAAAAGCCAGCAAATTCAAGTTACATGTTTCCTCTGGTAAGGTTATGCCGAGCGCATTTTTTTTTCCACCATGAAGGGCTATTGTTGGCCGACTTTAAAGAACCTGGTGCCAACATCAACTCTACCCGCTACTTGCAAACACTAGACAAGCTGTAAAAAGCTATCAAGAATAAAGGACCCAGCATGCTTTCTCGCGGTGTGATTTTGTTGCACGATAATGCTCGTCCGCATGTCGCAAAGATTGTGCAGGAAGCATTAACAAGGAAGAGGTGGGGAATTCTGCAACATCCAGCCTATAGTCCTGATTTGTCATCATGTGATTTTCATTTGTTCGGACCTTCTAAAAAAAGCTCCCAAGGGGCAACGATTTCACACAGATGCAGACGTAATGAACGCGGTAAACACTTGGTTCAGTGAGCAACCACAATCCTTTTTTGTGGACGGCATTCGCCGCCTACCTAAGCAATGGGGTGCTTGCCTGAATGCCTACGACGACTTCTTCTGACCAACCCATGGTGTATAATTCATTCAAAATGAATGCTTTGTTTAATTCTACCACGCCTGTTAATGTTTCTTTCAGGCTTTTGTAATAAAGCCATTGGAACGGGTTTCAAATATACTAACTATGCAATTGAACAACAAATTAGCCGAATATATGAATACATTCAGCGATATGTTTTTGTTTTTAGTTTTGGCAGTGAACTTGCATGCATGAACAAGCAAGCAATTGGAATTTCGAATAGAGGGGCTCAGAAGATGTGGATATACATACGAATATGTCATAATACATGGAAACAAAAACAATCAAATACATGTGTTCTAGAAAAAGAAAAAAAACACCTGGGAATGAAAAGACAGTTGATAGACGTAATAAACATGAAGCAAGTAAAATAGACATAACACCCTTATAAAAACCAAACTGATGGGTAAGGTTAAAGGCAAGCGAGCAAGAGGGAAACAACGATACATGCGGGAACAGAGATGGACGAACAGACAGAATGAAAATTCAAGACGAGATGTAGTGTTAGAGATCCATTTGCAGCCAATCCTAATTGTGGAGACGACACTTAATTGATTGATTGCATACAACATACAGGTAACCAAGAGTGTTGCTGTGATGTTAAGAAAAACAGCTGTTATTCAATATGATTATGACCTAATGTCAATAATTACATCTGCTATTGAAAATAATGATGCCATAATGTCGAGAATTACAAGTGCTATTGAATATAATGATGACATAATGTCAAGAATTACCACTGCTATAGAACAGAACATATAGTAGATACAGTTTTTGCACACAGTGAACAACTAGGGTTAGAATTAAATTGTAAGAAGACACAGATTATGGTCGTCAAGCTTTGTTAGACGGGTGTAAACAATGATAGGACGTGTGTAAAGTACCTAATAGAACGTGTGTGTGAAGTTTCTGACAGGGCGTGTGTAAAGTATCTGATAGGACGTGTGTAAAGTATCTGATGGGACGTGTGTAAAGTGTCTGATGAACGTGTGTAAAGTCTCTGACAGGACGCGTGTAAAGTCTTTGGCAGGCGTGTGTAAAGTATCTGATGGACGTGTGTAAAGTTTCTGATAGAACGTGTGTAAACTTCGATAATACGTGTGTAAACTATGCTAGGAAGTGTGTAAAGTATCTGATAGAACGTGTGTAAATTATCTGATGAACGTGTGTAAAGTCTCTGAAGAGCGTGCGTAAACTTCGATAATGTGTGTGTGTGTAAACTATGATAGAATGTGTGTAAACCGATATGACGTGTGTAAACTTCGATAATACGTGTGAAAACTATGATAGGACGTGTGTAAAGTATCTGATAGAACGTGTGTAAAGTCTCTGACAGAGCGTGTGTAAACTTCGATAATACGTGCTTAAACTATGATAGGGCGTGTGTAGTCTCTGACAGAGCGTGTGTAAACTTCGATAATACGTGCTTAAACTATGATAGGGCGTGTGTAAAGTCTCTGACAGAGCGTGTGTAAACTTCGATAATACGTGTGAAAACAATGATAGGACGTGTGTAAAGTATCTGATAGAACGTGTGTAAAGTCTCTGACAGAGCGTGTGTAAACTTCGATAATACGTGCTTAAACTATGATAGGGCGTGTGTAAACCGATATGACGTGTGCAAACCGATATGACGTGTGTAATGGACTGAAAGTGTGTATGTAAACTAATATTATGCGTGTAAACTTATGGGACGTGTGTAAACCGACATGACGTGTATAATAAACTGAGAGTGTGCAGATAAACTAATAAGATGCATGTAAACTGATGTGACGTGTGTAAACCAATATGACGTGTGTAATAAACTGAAAATTTGTATGTAAACTAATATTATGCGTGTAAACTGATGGGACTATTTAAACCGACACGACATGTGTAAATTGGTAACGATGTTAGTAAACTAAGATAAGAATCAAAATCTCATAATATACAAGACATATTTCGAGAAACCATCATCATGCTGCTGATGCTGCTACTGCTGATGATGATGCTGCTGCTGTTGCTGCTGTTGCAGCCAGAAACTGTTCAGTTGTATGACGTGAGCAGCCCAGTCGTCATGCACATGACGATTGTTCTTGTTATTGTTGTTTGTTTTTGAGCTAGAAGATTGTTGGGCAGATCCTGGATGCAAGTATAGAACTAAGTTCTAGGCGATTGAGATAAAATATATGAAACAAGGCAATGAGCAACATAGACATACACACTCCACCCCCCTCCTCACCCCTTTGTTTCTGTGTGTACTTTTATATCGATACGTGATGTTGACGCCTTTCATCATCACTATGCGCCATGCCGATAATCTTGGGCGGTCATATTTCGCCATCTCACACGATCACCCGAGTCGTGGGTATGTTCTTGTCTCGAATATGCCATGTGACCAAGCCATCCAGATATTTACTTTCCTGCCTTCCCCTTGTTCTTGGCTCCGCAACCTTTCCAGTTGTCACCACTTTCTCTAGTTTATACCTTCTCACAATGTGACCCAAAATGTGTTTTGTTTTGTTTTACTGTATACGTCTTATTTCTCTAATCAGTTTACGGTTTTCATCTGCTTCTTGTAGGACTTGCTCATCGTTTTTTTTTTCCCTGTCTGTTCATGGTATTCTTTGCATTTTCCTCAGAAACCACATTTCCACAGCCATCAGATGTTTTTTTTTTTTTTTTTTCCAGCTTGTTTGCTCATTGTCCACGTTTCACATCCATAAAAAAGTACAGGTTCTATGTAGCACTTCACCACTCTTTTTCTCGCAACAATTCCTTCATTTGTTCACTCATTTACGTAGAGAATATTACTCAGTAGCCAAGTATATGCCTGTCTAGAAGTTACACGACTTTCTCCGTATTCTCGTATACTCTCGTAAGTAACGTGACGTTGCGCGAGAATCGGTAGCGGCTCTCCCCTGGTCGGCAACTTACGAGGTATGTGAGCCGGTCGCTCAAAAAGCAATGGCAAACTACTGAGCGTAATTTTGCCAAGAAATCAACAATCAGTTGAAAGATGCTGCTGTTTACAGCGATGACCTGCAAAAGATATGGGAACAAACAAAAAAAAGTAAAGTATATATGCTTCTCCCCAGTTCTCTCCTACCCACACACACTCCCGACTTGCGACAGATAACCAAACCAGATGCCAGCTCACTTTCCATGCACCACGTTACCACGTAGATGCCTGGCACATCTCAGTCTATTTTTATCTCCCCTCTCCCTCCGTTATTCCCCGTTCCTCTCCTACCCGTCCAACTAGCGCCTCCCCACACACTATAAATAATTCGCATACTCTCTGCCATATCCGACACGATCTCGCAACGCTTGTACAAAGCCCAACCCCGTTCCCCGAATCTACTGTTAACGTAAGCGGTATGTACATAACCAGGTCTAACGGGGTCGGCCTGGTAGATACGAAACCAGGTCACAGCAGTGGGCTACAGCTAACTGTACCGTAGTACGAAATGTATGTACCACTTAAGACGAATACGAGGGTTTTCGTGGGCCGGATCGGTGGTTCTCTGCGTGATTTTTAGGCCCCTCATGTTAACCCAACCAAGGGGATGAGACCACAGTTTTAGAACCATGGTCGGCAACTGTGAGTAAGGGGTTAGGAACGCAGCTTCACAAGCCCCCGACATACCCAGTCGGGGTTTCGAAATCAGCCGCGGGCGATTTAGAAGCAGATAGCTTTGTGGGCTGTTGGTTTGTCGAGACCCCTGTGTGTTCCACTTTTCACATGGGACAATAAGGAGCATTGTGTGTGATATTCACTGGTACAGGAACGGAGCATAATGGGGCGACCCTTTGCCGTGAAGTTGGAACCGAGACTAACTAACTAACTAACTAACTAACTAGCTGACTGACTAACTAACTAACTAACTAACTAACTAACTAACTGACTAACCTAACTAACTAACTAACTAACTAGCTAACTGACTAACTAACTAACTAACTAACTAATTAACTAACTTTGTGTTGATATAAGGCGCCGGCCGTTCAGAAAGCAACGGCAAACTAATAATAACTTTCAGCTGATTGTTGATTTCTTGGCAAGATTACACTCAGTAGTTTGCCATTGCTTTCTGAGAGACCGGCTCAGATACCCCGTAAGTTACCGACGCATAGAGAACCGCTACCAATTCTCGCGCAACGTCACATTACTTACGAGAGTTTACGGGATTACGAAGAAAGTCGTGTAACCTCTAGACCAGAGAGACCGGCAATGGCAAACTAGTGAACGTAAAATTGTCTAGTAAATCGCAAAGACAGTCCATTTTGGGGTTGATCGGAGCGTTATGTAAAGAGCATGCAACTAACTAGGAGCAGCTAGCTACGAAGGGCGTGTGGGTACAACAACAGCAAACTTAATTAAAGTAGCAATTTTGAGATCATTCTTCTTTCTTGTAACAACATTCAGATACGAGTCTAGATTAATTAACATGCTTGCAGGCTAGATTAATGAACATTAATGCAGTCTAGATTAAGGTTCACAACATCTGTTAGCCGCATTCTCTGAAGATTCACAGCATCTGTGAAATCCATTCTTTGAAGATTTACAAAGTCTGTTAGACCCATTCTCTGAAGATTCACAGCATATGTTAGACCCATTCTCTGAAGATTCACAACATCTGTTAGACCCATTCTCTGAAGATTCACAGCATCTGTTAGACCCATTCTCTGAAGATTCACAGCATATGTTAGATCCATTCTCTGAAGATTCACATTTATGAGATAAATTCTCTGAAGTTTCACAGCATATGTCAGATCCATTCTCTGAACATTCACAACATCTGTTAGACCCATTCTCTGAAGATTCACAGCATCTGTTAGGTCCATTCTCTGAAGATTCACAGCATGTGTGAGATCCATTGTCTGAAGATTCACATCATCTATGAGATCCACTCTTTGAAGATTCACAGCATCTATGAGATCCATTCTCTGAAGATTCACAGCATATGCTAGATACACTCTCTAAAGATTCACAACATCTGTGAGATCTATTCTTTAAAGATTCACGTTGTTTTGTTCTGGCTATGTAGAACCTAGTGATTTGTCCCCGCATGACTAAACAGTTTAAGAACCCCTGTTCAAGAAAACCCTGGTAAAGGAGAAATGGAAAGAAAGGTTACTTGATAACAAACAGAACCTGAGATTCCAAGCAGAAGTTTGATGACTTGCCAAGTTCACATCAGTGCGGTGTAGGAGTAGGTTAGGTTTGAATCCAGCTTTTAGGGAGAACACAGAAGGGCGGGATGACTTTTACAGTTGAGGTGATGCATGAAGATAAACTGCATCTTTATGTGGACACAGCTTCGTGTACATGATCGCTTGGACACAGAGTCGTGTACATGATCGCTTGGACACACACCCGTTTACATTAAAGCATTGGATAATGCATGTCGAATTAAGGATTAAGGAGAATCAGTGTGTGACTGGCTGTCACATTCTCTATAAAACTGTAGCCACACCATTTCTTAGAAAACCGTAGCTGCCCCACTCCCTAGAAAACTTTAGATGCCCAATTCCCTAGAAAACTTTAGCTGCCACTTTCCGTAGACAACTGTACCTGTCCCATTCCCTAGAAAACTATAACTGCCCCATTCCCTAGAAAACTATAACTGCCCCATTCCCTAGAAAACTGTAGCCGACCCATTCCCTATAAAACTGTAGCTACCCCATTCCTTAGAAAACTATAGCTTTGCCATTCCCTAGAAAACTTTATTTCCTAGAAAACGTTAGCTGCCCCATTCCCTAGAAAATTATAGCCGCCCCATTCCCTAGAAAACTTTGTCTGCCCTATTCCCTAGAAGACTATAACAGCCTCATTCCCTAGAAAACTGTAGTAGCCCCATTCCCTAGAAAACTTTGGCTGCCCTATTCCCTAGAAAACTTTGGCTGCCCCATTCCCTAGAAAACCTTAGTTGTCCCATTCCCTAGAAAACTTTATCGGTCCTATTCCCTAGAAAACTATAACTGCCCAATTCCCTAGAAAACGTTAGCTGCCCCATTCCCTAGAAAACTGTATCTGCCCTATTCCCTAGAAAACTTTAGCTGTCCCATTCCCTAGAAAACTGTAGCCACCCCATTCCCAAGAAAACTGTATCTCCCCTGTTCCATAAAAAAACTGTAGCTACCCCATTCCCTAGAAAACTTTAGCCTTTAGCTGCCTTATTCCCTAGAAAACTGTAGCTGCCCCATTCTCTAGAAAACTGTAGCTGCCTATTCCCTAGAAAACTAGCTATCACATTCCCTAGAAAACTGCAGCTATCACATGCCCTAGAAAACGTTAGCTGCCCCATTCCCTAGACAACTTTAGCTGCCCCGTTCACTAGCAAACTTTAGCTGCCCCTTTCCTTAAGAAACTTTAGCAACCCAATTCCCTAGAAAACTTTAGCTGCCCCACTCACTAGGAAACTTTAGCCTCCCCATTCCCTAGAAAACTTTAGCTACAAAATGCAACAAATAAGTCTAAAAATAAGAGTAATGACTCTCAAGAAGTCTGGACCGCCGGCTGATCTCGTTTCACCTGGGAAAAGCTCCACAACTGGCGCCTGGAGTTTTAGAACACTGTTGGAATTAACTGATTCAGTGCACAACGATAATATATGGCAAAATGTGACTTCTCTTCTGGGCAGAAGGACGATATATCGCCGTATTAGGACCATCGTGTTATTTGCTTTGCTTCATGGTATCAGCCTCAGTTTCAATGCTCAGTGAACGAACATTATATGTTTATTAGATTATGTACCATGATTGGTCCAAACTTACTTTTTGTTCGGCATTGAATCTGTGGTAGTAGAAATGGAATGTTAACAGATTAATAATATCGAGAGGGCATGGGTTGAGTGGCGGGAGATAGCAAAATATTGGGGGATTGGCCTCGGTTGTTTAAGCCCGTGGTCCAGTAAATGTGGCCAGGGTGCTTTAGGATGACAAGAATTTATTTTTTATTTTTTTTTTGTTTTAGCATATCCTTTTACAGGACTTAGCTGTCAACACCAGCATCTTTCAGCTGTATGTTGATCTCTTGGCAAGATTACGCTCAGTAGTTTGCCATTGCTTTCTGAGCGGCCGGCTCACATACCCCGTAAGTTACAGATGCGATTCGAACCACTGCTGATTTGAACCGTCATCACGTTACCTGACGAGAGTATACGAGATTACGGAGAAAAGTCATAACCTCTAAGCCACGAAGCCGGCTGACAAGAATAGCGTGGAAGAATCATTATTGGTGGAGCAGGGTGATTTTGGCCACACGCAGTACTCGGAGGAAAGGGCAGACGAACACATAAGCAGACTGCAGTTGGCGCCATCAGTGTTGGGTCTCTTCGATAGCTAATGAAGATGGGGAGCGCATAGGGAAGTTTCCCAGTGCTGTGATGTCCGTCCTTGATTCAACTCAGCCCAGCTCTACTCTGTGCTTCAGTAGCGAATACAGGACAGAAGAAAAAGGATAACTTACGCACTTGATGATGATGATGATGATGACTCAAGGGGAGGTCAGCATGATCGAATAGATAAGCGCGCTCGTTCTTAAACATCCGGTGTGGGGATACTGGGGTAGCGGGTTCAACCCCTACACCGGCCCTTTAGACTACAATGTTGATTTCTCGTCCTTCACTTTGGGATGTAATTTTGTTTTTCTTTATCTCGCTTTGAACTCGAGCGGTGTACACACACGCGCTACTACTTCTAGTGCACTGGACCTAGTTTTGCGTGTGGATTAGCTTTCCCTATTTCCAGTGTCCATTACCACCAGACGAACCCACTCCGACTTCTGGGGTGCGTGTAATTTGCATCCCCAAGTCAAGGACGAGAAGTCAACACTTTAGTCCAACTAACCGGTGTAAGCCGGCTCCGTGGCTATGACGTTACGGGCGCAGTTCGTAATTCCGCTCACTCGCGTTCGAAACACAGCTGCGCGCCATTTGGTAGCAGATCGCGTTGCGCTGGGTTTTAACGAGTTGTTATGGGAGCCGGTCGTTCAGAAAGCAATGGCAAACTACTGAACGTAAACTTACCAAGACAACAACAACAGCAGTAAAATGCTGGTGTTGACAGCGATACCCTGTAAGAAGAAGAAAAACAAACGATGTAAGAGTTGAAACCACTACCCCGGCGGCTTCAGCGCACCGGCTTATGATAGAGATATATTTAGAAAGACTCTTATGGGGGAAAATTTCAAGCTGCTGGATGGTGATGCATAGTGGAAGATCTACAAGAGATAGGGCGGGACACACGACGGGTGCGTTCTGTGCTCCAAATGGGTGGAATAAAACAACAAAAGATATACGAAGACTATTAACATATACATTAGCTTTCTGTGTAATGAATGTGTTTATTTTCATTACAGAATTCTCGCCACGTATGTTTTTTTTTAATTTTTATTTTACGACGTGTACTTAAAAAGACTGCCTCAGTTTAAACTTATACGAATTAGAACATAAACGTAATTTTAGATCAAGTAGAAGATCTTAAAGCATGCACCTCCCTGACCTAATTTCAGCAATCTTAAGCCAGGCATACATCCCTTCCCAGGTATTTGCACGCTCTGTTTATGAAGCCTGACCTTCAATCTCTCGACCCAGCGTTCCAGATTTAATTGTCACGAAAACTGTTGTCAGAAAATGGTAGCAGGTCACGGTGCAGCCAGAAAAAGACACCCGTGTTTAAACTGTTGTTAACACACTGTACACCAAATGTCACTTAAAATGGGGTACACATTTCACTAGGAACTTCCACGTAACACCGCCACAAGATGGAACGAAACACACTCATCAGATACCTGGAGGAAACATTTTAAGACAGGAATGAAGAACAATCACATGCTACGTTGAAGAACAATCACAAAATACGAAGAGTGACGAGATACAATGAATCACACACACTAGGTGACGGAAAATAATGACATGATACGGTGGCACAAAGTTCACAAGATGTTCTGACACTGAATCACTTAAACAAAAACAATCACAGGATGCGAAGAAATGCAATCACCACATCATTTCATTTGAAATAACCCAGGGTTTGCAAGATTGACTCAGGCGCAGAAGATACTAGGTTCAATCTCATCGTTGGGGTGATAACTTTTGGTATCTAATGATATCATACCTCCCCCTGATCTCTTGAGTACTGGATCAGATACCTAGTCTTCTAGGATAAGGGCGAGAAACATTAGTTCCCGTGTGAACGTTATAAATCACATGTCTGTTGGAAATCGCAAAGTGCTGGTCGTAATGCCACAGCCTGGCAAAATTTATAGGAAAGACAAACCTAGCGACGGGTAGAGAGAGCCCGTTACCCTGGATGGAATCTGTCTAGAGCAGTGGTTCTTAACCGGTGGGAAGACCTGAGGGGGGGGGGGGGCAAATTTTAGGGTTTCCAGGGGGAATTAAGATTATTTCATGATCGCGTTAATGCAAGAACCGATTACTTGATATTGTTTTTCCCTGCATATTTTATGGTTCTGTACTTCTAGCCCTTCTGAAATTCGTTTTATAACGTAAGTAGACCCGCAAATCACGTTCTATATAGACGTATAGGCTTGTTCTAGTATGTGTTATTAAAGATAGTTTCCAGTGTTACGTATACTGTGTAAAAAAAAAAGGGGGGGGGGATTTATAGAGAGGAAATACGAAAGAAGGGAATGACATTCTGAACATATGTTGAAGGGGTGCATGGGCCAAAAAAGGTTGAGAACCACTGGTCTAGAGGAAGCAAAAGTTACACAAATGCATGCAGAGGTCGCACACACTGGCCTTTGATGTGCAGACTTATGTTTCAGGCACTCACATCGACAGAGGAAAGAAAAACAAGATACAGGGGAATGAGAGGAGGAAGAAGAAGCCGGAAAAAAAAACAATAAAAAAGATATCACGGCAAACAGTTGTAATGAGTGGAGACAGACAAGGACTGGATATGACTAAACACAGCGATCATAGTATGACGAAATTTACTCACAAGGTACACAGGCAAATAATCGTAAGATATGACTAAACACAGTCACACGACACGTATAAACTCAATCGCGAGATATGAAAATCAATCGCAACATATACTACTACTACTACTACTACTACTACTACTACTACTACTACTACTACTACTACTACTACTACTACTACTACTACTACTACTACTACTACTCCTGCTGCTGCTGCTGCTGCTGAACCGATTGTGTGTGCATATAGTACGCTATCTATGACAGACCTGAACCGAAACTGTGTACATTATATATGCTATAAAATACTACTGAAATACTAGTGCGGGTGAGTACAATCGCTCCATCGCTGCGACATCGCTGCAGGTGTTAAATAAATCAAAACTGTACGTAAAGTCCGCCGGGGCACAAACCTCAATCAATACCGCCCAGTAGCAGTCATTAATATAACAATGCAAGTTTCAAGTATGTACTAGCCAACTAGTAGTCATTATTATAACAATACAAGTTTCAGGTATATACCAGCCCACTAGCACTTATATAACAATGCAAGTTTCAGGTATATACCAACCCACTAGCAGTCATTAATATAACAATGCAAGTTTTAGGTATATAAAAGCCCACTACAGAGGTCAGCATGACAGAAAGAATGCATATTCTTAAACATCCGATGTGCTGATGCCAAGGTAAGAGGACAGAGACTAAAATGTTGACCTCTCGTCCTTGACATGGGGATGTAAATTACATGTACCTCTGCAGTAGGAGTTGTCTCATGGCGAGGGACACTGTTAATAGGGAAAGCTTACTGACACGCAAACATTCAGTCCAGCACTACTAGAAGAAGCAGTGTGTATGGACTAAGCTTGAGTTCAAATCGAGCGAGCGCAAAAAAGCCCAGTAGCATACAGTAATATAACAATGCAAGTTTAAAGTATATGAAAGCCCACCAGCAGTCAGTAATATAACAATGCAAGTTTAAAGTATATGAAAGCCCACCAGCAGTCAGTAATATAACAATGCAAGTTTAAAGTATATGAAAGCCCACTAGCAGTCAGTAATATAACAATGCAAGTTTAAAGTATATGAAAGCCCACTAGCAGTCAGTAATATAACAATGCAAGTTTAAAGTATATGAAAGCCCACCAGCAGTCAGTAATATAACAACGCATTTTAAGGTATATACAAGCCCACTAGATGTGTCGCAAACAAGAACACTACGCGGGAAGCCAACGAAGATTGATAAACCAACACAAAACTGGTGTCGTTAGCCGCTACACGCTGCGGGATTTGCTGAGGAGGGGATCCGAGCACTTATGGACTCAATGGTTCGATGTGCAATGAGGATGATCTGTCGACTAGCTAACTAACAAACCCACTAGCTAACACTAATATAACATTGGAAGTTTAAGGTATATAAAAGCCCAGTAGCAGCCAATATAGCAATGCAAGTTTGAGGGATTCTTAAGCAACTTTTGTTCATTGCAACGTCAGCGATGTTCGGCTTGCATAGAATGAACGGGAAGCCGTCCTGAACTTTTGGATCAGCTCTCAAAAAGAGCGCCAGGTTGTAGATCCAAAATACGAGGAAAGACCAGGTGCGTCGGGACTGGACATTGGTCCAGAAAACCGACGGGTTGATCCTACTAGAGCATAGGTATTCCTACTGGAGCGTAGGTGTTCTGATGGAGCGTAGGGGAATCCTATTGGAATCGAGGCAGATCTGACCTGTAACCCGGCCACTGATCCATACATGATACAAGTAACTTTAGAGTTATGTACATGCTTTTCATCAATACATATATGTGAGTCTTGTACTGCATAAACCTCTACAGTTTCATTATCATCACCCTGATAACCGTCATATTTTGAATGATTAATGATAGACATGTTGGTTGATAACAGTTGATAGTAGTTGTTTTTAACTTATAGTTTATTCGTTATACTTTTTTCCAAGTGAAGCAGTTGCCTTGCTTACCTCGTTGGGGGATTAATTACACATTAGGGAGGGGAGTTATGTCAGGGGGGAAAAAACTGCTCTGTCAAGTAGTCCTTTTGATTATATAAATCTAGGATCTAACCTTCCCTTTCCCACTCCTTGGGGATACCAAGATCAGCTAATTATACATAGTAACGAGCCATTCTCAGCTGTACTCGTTGGTTATTCTGGAGCTTTATCTTTATTTCAGCCTTATAGATTGTGTCCCAAAAGTCACTTCTGACAAGTGGGGTTGCTCGCCAGTGATATTACATAACTTTGCGGCAGCACCCCGACACTTCTGACACATTGTAACGTCAGCGATGTTTGGCTTGTATAGAATGGATGGGAAGCCGCTTTAGACTGGGCAGGTACCCGATTTTAACTATTAAATGTCATGGAATGATTAATCGTCTTAAGAGACTGCCTGCATTTGCCATGGTGACATACTCCTACTTCGCATTCTACTTCCTATTTTCAGCCATTCATTTTTGGACCTTCTTCTTCTTCTTCAGCGTTCCGAGCCATTGAGGTTCTTTGCTGCAAACACAATCCGTCTCCATTCGTCTCTCTGGTGGACCTTCTCTTGCCAGTCGTTGATTCCAAGTGCTTGTAGGTCTGTACATGTATTATCTCTCCACCGCCTTCTTGGTCTACCTCGGGGTCTACGGTCATTTATTTCCTGAGTGTAAGCGAGTTTTGTTTCCCTATTATCTTCCATTCTTTCTATATGCCCCAGCCATTGTAGTCTATTAGCCTTCATGATACCAGTGATTAGCGGGGACTTAAACAGATCATAAATGTCTTTGTTACTTCTTCTTTTCCACTCTCCACTTTGTGTATCCCTAATGGGTCCAAAGATGCGTCTTAAAATTTTGTTCTCAAAGGTTTGTAACAAGGCTTCGTCTCCTTTCGTTGTACTCCAGGTTTCAGAGCCATACAGCACAACTGGTCTGATCAGTGTTTTGTATATTGTGATTTTGGTGTTACGAGATAGCGCCTTTGATTTAAGTAGATGTTGTAGTGCATAGTATATCTTATTTCCAGAGTTGATTCTAGTTTGTATTTCTTCCCTTATGATGTTGGAGCAGTTGAAGATTGTACCCAGGTATTTGTATGTTTCCGTTCTTTTAATGGTCATATTATCTATTTGTATGTGGCCAGAGTTTCTAGCCATTCCGTCTCTTGAAATTACCATATATTCTGTCTTATCTTGGTTGATAACCAGCCCCATCTGTTGGGCTTTTTCCTTTAAGTGAGTCAATATTTCCAATGTCTTTTGTTCACTTTGCCCTATAATATCTATATCATCTGCATAACCAAGCAGCTTGGATGTTCCTCCAATATCACATTCCTCCTTTACCTTCCTTACAACTTTCTCTAGAGCCAGATTGAAGAGTAGCGGCGATAGTGCATCACCCTGTTTCAAGCCAGATGTTATTTGGAAGGGGTCTGATTTCCTGCCTTTATATGTTACTATATTATAAGTATCTTCCATGCATAGTCTGGTCATGTTGATTAACTTCCTTGGTATTCCAAATTCCTGCATAGCATTCCATAGACTATTCCTATGGACACTATCATAAGCCTTTTTAAAATCCACAAAAATGTTATGGAGATCTCTTTTATATTCCCAATGTTTCTCGGCTATTTGTCGTAAGATAAATATCTGATCTATTGTTGATCTGTTTAGTCTAAAACCCGCCTGGTAGTCACCTAATATGTCTTCTGAATATGGTTTTAGTCTATTTAGTAATACTGCGGATAGTATCTTATAGCTTGTGGACAGTAGTGATATTCCTCTATAATTTCCACATTGGAACTTGTCTCCTTTCTTAAAGATAGGTATCAATAATGACTCTTTCCAGTCATGGGGTAATTCTTCTGTCCTCCAGATTTTTATTATTAGTTCGTATAGCTTTAGATGTAATGCATGGCCACCTGCCTTTATAAATTCAGCAGCAATTCCATCAGTCCCAGTTGCCTTATTGTTTTTAAGTCGTGTGATTACATATAGGATTTCTTCAAATGTTTTTTTTTTTTTTTTAGCATATCCTTTTTACAGGATTTAGCTGTCAACACCAGCATCTTTCAGCTGTATGTTGATCTCTTGGCAAGATTACGCTCAGTAGTTTGCCATTGCTTTCTGAGCGGCCGGCTCACATACCCCGTAAGTTACCGATGCGATTCGAACCACTGCTGATTTGAACCGTCATCACGTTACCTGACGAGAGTATACGAGATTACGGAGAAAAGTCATAACCTCTAAGCCACGAAGCCGGCTCTTCAAATGTAGGTTCTTCAATTTGTGGTTCGCATGTTAGAACCTCTTCCTGTGAGAAAATGTTACTTGGAGCTTCACAATTTAGTAATTCAATAAAATATTCTTTCCATGTGTTGCATATTTCCTCATTGGTATTTATCATATTCCCATTTTTGTCTTTTAAACCATATGTGTTTTGTTGGTGCCCTCGTTTCATTGACTTCAGTTCTTTAAAAAATTTTCTGGATTCATTTTTCTGGTGATTAGTCTCCATATCTTTGATTATATTACTCATATATTCTCGCTTCTGCTGTCTGACTATTTTTGTAGCCTCTTTACATTCATTTCTATAATGCTCTTCCTTTTGGATGTTATTGATGTCATTTAACCATACATGTCTGGCATTCTTCTTCCTAATGACTGCTTCTTCACATTTTTGATTGAACCATCTGTTCTTTCTATGCGTGGTTAACACACCGAGACATTCTTCTGCGGTAGACTGAATTGTATTCTTGATGTTCAACCAAGTTTGGTCAATGCTTTCCTCCAAAGGGTTTTGCAGAGTTTCAAGTTTACATTTTATTTCATCTGTAAATTTCTCTTTGACTGTAATGTCTTGCAGTTTTTCTCTGTTATATGTTGGGTGTAATCTTTGTAATTTAGTATAGAAAGCTCTCTTAAGTTTTATTTTAAATTTTGCTCCAACGAGGAAGTGGTCACTGTGGCACTCAGCTCCTCTATAACTTCTGACTTGCTGTATGTTTGATGCATTTCTGTTGTTAATTAAAATGTGATCTATTTGATTATAGGTTCTCTTGTCACATGATTTCCAAGTTTGTTTGTGTATATTCTTTCTTTGTAGTCTGGTACTGCTAACCTGCAGTACTTTGGCTTCTGCCAGGTTGATGACTCTCCATCCATTATCATTTGAAGTTGTATGTAGGCTTTCCATACCGGCCACTTTTTTATTAGTTTGCTCTCTACCTATTTTTGCATTGAAGTCTCCCAGCACAATCAGGATGTCCTGTTTGGGGGTTTCTTCTATGACATCTTCCAGATCATTATAAAAGTCTTCTTTAATATCATCTTCTTTCTCTTCAGTAGGTGCATGTACATTAATCATTTTTGGACCTGCTGTTTGTTTTTGGTTAGAAAAAAAGGCGTACTTTAGGGAATGAACTTTTGGGATTATAAATGCGATTGTTCTGGTAATTATGAGGCGCATGTGGCGAAGGGCTCTTGTTACGAGAGTGTAACGCAAGAAACAGGACAGATCTCCATAAATCAGGAGAAAACTGTAACATTAGTTACAGAAATTAGACGTTTGGCAGTAAAACTGTTGTGGGTTCGCTGTGAGGAAGGCACGGTTGAAGACAAGCGAGCAAGAGGTAGACAACAATGCACGTGGGAATATAACACCAAGAGATGGACGAACATCAATCTGACAGAATGTACAGTTAGGGCAGGGACAGGCAATGTTGATCCATTGCAGCCAACCTTCACTGTGGAGACGGCACCTGATATATTGTGAGGAGAAATAAACAGGACACCGTTTGACAGTTGCCAGACCTACTGGGGAAAGAGGAAGAGGAAGATAAAGAGATCTATAGCCTGATGGCTCAGCCTCGTGACACAATCAGAATAGAACAAAACACAGACCTGATACAAGACTCCGGGAATTGGGTTAGTTAGATAGCGAAGCATCACCGTCCACGGTTATCAACACGGCACATGATGATGATTAATATAAAAGCTCAAACAATGGTCTCTTCCTATGAGTGTAACCTGCACAGTGGTTGTCGTAAAGTAGGTTATATATTCAAATAAAATGCCAGTATTCTTTTCCAAACACCATGTTCAGAATATAACTAGCCATACGATCTGCAAGCTGTTTTCACTCCGCGGCCATTGTTATATTACTGACAACTAGTGGGTTTGTATCAACTTAACTAATTAACCGCCGTTGGGTGATAAATAGTCTTAAGCGACTTCCCGTATCTGCCAAGGTCTTATATATCGCCGACATGTTGTCATTGCTTTATAATACATGTCTGCTACTATATTGACAACTTTTAAGTCGTAACTGTGACACAACCCCTACTTCCCATTTCCGCCTTCCATTTTTGTTTGGTGCAAAACTACTTTTTGCGTGGTACCAAGGTTGTGTTTGGCACATAATCGGTTAAATATTGCATTGTTATAGTACTTAAACCTTACATATCTGCAGCTTGACCTGCCATGTTACTTTTTAACTAGTTTTTTAACTTTTATCTCCCTATCTCTCTTGCTATCTCCCCCCCCCCCCCTTTATTTTTTGTTTTGCAAACCCCCTTTTAAGCTTCACACTACGCAAGTCTGTTTCTACGTTTGCCGACATTCCCCCTCGCCACTCAACAGGGTATACGTGAGTTCGTGAGCATGAGACTGCTACATGCTCCGGCCCTTGCTACCTCTGCGACGTGACTCGTGTATACACTCGTGCTTTCCTTACCTTCCTGGTACGAAATCTGAAAACAGAATTTAAAAAAAAAAACCACGAGTAATTCATAGTTTGTGGGATAAAAACAGAACGCCCCGGAATGCAAAGGTCGAGTTTCGTAGTGTGAATCGTACGGTAAAACTGCGATTGTTGGTGTCCGCGTTAATCTCCCTGGCGTTACTTAACCGGTTCAGTGGTAAATAAAAAGTGGGTTCGGACTAAACAAAAATGGATAGCGGAAAATGAGAAGTAGGGGTGTGTCATGGTTACAACTTGATTGTTGCAGACATGTATTATATATCAAGTTAAAAGGGTTGCATGGGGAAAACAACTGTATATAGGTCCATGGCAGATACGGGAAGTTGCTATAGACGATTAATCATCCCATGGCAGTTAATCAGTTAAAGAAATGTGTATCTTTCTTCTTGTAAACTCATGTAGTTGTACACGTAGGTGAGGTGGTGGCGTTGTGGAAAGGAAGTTTGCTTTACTAAAACAGTGGTGTGGGTTCAAACCTCGTCATTTGCAGGGTTATTCTTTTCATTAAGACTGGAGGGTTGCCCCAACCTCAGACACTGCTTGTTGGGTAGGTTTTCGGGAATGTTCTGGGAATGGTGTGGGAGAGGATTAGCGTTGAGGAAGATAACTGGGCATCTCATATTATTATGTGCTGATCTAGACCAAGGGAGGACCTAATATGTAGTTAATTCCTGAACGCCCATATCTGTTATGAGGTTACTTATACGCTTTATGGTAAATGTAACAGGTCACATGCGCACACAGAGATAAAGAGACCGCAGATACACACCGATACACACAGGTACACCGCAAATACACACAGGTACACCGCAAATACACACAGGTACACCGCAAATTCACACAGACACACACAGACACACACGCATAACACACATATACACACCCTACAGAGACAGGGCGCACATACTACCGCACAGGTGCTGAAGACGGAGGCAACCAGCCAAGAGGCGCACCACAGAAATCAGGATGCCACGCAATCACGCAAAATGGAATATGTCGACTACTGCTAATCGTTATGGTGCTTGCCCTGCTCTGGACCCCCAGGCAGGTGCAGTGCCGGGCCCTATATCTCGAAAGGGTCCAACCCCAACTACTGGAGGTCCTTCTCAGATGTCCTGTGGAGCCAGGGGACATGAGAATAGGACGACTGGCCATACTAAACAAAGACTTAAAATAATGCACTGGAATGCGGAGGGAGTCAGCAATAAAAAAATAGAATTAGAAAAAATCTTGGACCAAGAAAAAGTAAGCATATGTTGCTTGCAAGAAACTCACCTCAATGAAAATATAGCCTTCAAAATCAGAGGCTACCAGTGTTACCGATCTGACCGAAAGGACAGGCGAAAAGGTGGGATACTGACCCTTGTAAGAAATAACATCATGGCTTCCCAAATCAAAGTCTACATGGAAGGGGCTGAGTATTAGACTCTTAAACTTAAGACAGGTAATACAGATCTACATCTGATCAATTACTACTGTCCAAGTGACCGCCCACAGGCACTGGACACTCTACCACTAAAAGAAAAAATTATTGTGTGTGGCGATTTCAACAGCCACTCGCAGAGCTGGGGCTATGATCACATGGACCAGAGAGGAGAGAGACTGGAAGACTGGCAGGATGAGAATAGATTCATGTTGATTAACAAGCCGTCCGACCCACATACTTTCTACTCGAGACCATGGCACTCTACAACTACACCTGACCTGGCTTTTCATTCACCAGACCTGGAGTGGAACATTACACGAATTGTTGGGAAACAACTTGGTGGCAGTGACCATCGGCCAGTCTTTCTAACCGTAGAAAATGAGCTTGTAAGTGAAAGCAGCACCCTCTCGAGGTGGAACTACAAGAAAGCAGACTGGGCAATGTACAAGCATCGCACCATGTAAGAAATATGACCCTTGTAAGAAATAACATCATGGCTTCCCAAATCAAAGTCTACATGGAAGGGGCTGAGTATTAGACTCTTAAACTTAAGACAGGTAATACAGATCTACATCTGATCAATTACTACTGTCCAAGTGACCGCCCACAGGCACTGGACACTCTACCACTAAAAGAAAAAATTATTGTGTGTGGCGATTTCAACAGCCACTCGCAGAGCTGGGGCTATGATCACATGGACCAGAGAGGAGAGAGACTGGAAGACTGGCAGGATGAGAATAGATTCATGTTGATTAACAAGCCGTCCGACCCACATACTTTCTACTCGAGACCATGGCACTCTACAACTACACCTGACCTGGCTTTTCATTCACCAGACCTGGAGTGGAACATTACACGAATTGTTGGGAAACAACTTGGTGGCAGTGACCATCGGCCAGTCTTTCTAACCGTAGAAAATGAGCTTGTAAGTGAAAGCAGCACCCTCTCGAGGTGGAACTACAAGAAAGCAGACTGGGCAATGTACAAGCATCGCACCAGCATACTGGTTAGAAACCTGAACACTGAGAAAGACATAAATAAAGCAGTTGAAGAGTTTGGGAAATGCATACTACAGGCAGCGCGAGAAACAGTACCAAGAGGAGCCCGTAAACAATATAAACCCTACTGGAGTAGTGAACTGGAACAGTTGCATAATGATGTGGAAGTGTGTAGAAAGCAAGCAGAGGCCACACCCAGCCAAGAGCACCACAATAAATTCCAGCATGCAAAAGCCAAATTTCAAAGGGCCAAGCTGCAGGCTAGACGGAAAAGCTGGCAGGAGAAAACGGAGTCTCTGAACTTTGAAAGAGACACAAGGAAATTGTGGAAGCTAATAAAACAGCTTAATGACGAGGGCACAGGAAGAAACTCAAAAATTGCACTACATAAAGATGGAAAAATCTTAACAAGAAAGCAAGCAGCTGACCATTTTGCGGACTCGTTCGCACAAGATAGCAATATCAAAATTATTCCAGAGAAACAACAAGAGATTCGAGAGAAACGACAACATACAGGACAGAAGGAAATAGTACATGAGGTTCTGGAGGCACCCATCACAATCAGCGAACTGGAGCTAGCCATATCAAAACTGAAAATGAGAAAGTCACCAGGAGCTGATGGTATCTCCAATGAAATGATCAGCAACCTAGGAACAGAGGCTAAAACAAAGCTGTTGCAGATCTTCAATAACAGCTGGACCTTAGGCAGTGTTCCACAAGCCTGGAGAGAAGCAATCATGATACCCCTCCTAAAATCAGGGAAAGATGGTTCCATTGCCTCTAGCTACAGACCAATTAGCCTCACCAGCTGTCTCTGCAAAACACTGGAGCGCATCATCAATCACAGACTGCAGTGGTACATTGAAAGTAAAAACATCCTTGTGCCACAGCAGGCTGGCTTTAGGCAGTGCTACTCTACGGAAGATCAGACAACCTACCTCTCTCAAGAAATTGAGGATGCATTCCAAGAGAAGAAGCTGGTGCTTGCGGCATGGATAGATCTGAAGAAAGCCTTTGACAAAGTCTGGAAAGAAGGTCTGATGAAGAAACTGAGAAACTGCAAAGTCAATGGAAGAATGTACAAATGGGTGAAAGCATACTTGCACAACAGAAGAGCCCGAGTACAGATAGACGGACTCAAGAGCAAGAAAGTACTACTGCGTCACGGTGTCCCCCCAGGGCGGAGTCTTGTCCCCCACACTTTTTCTAATCTTCATCAATGATCTTGTTGCTCACCTACCGCATGGAATTAAAGCGGCAATGTACGCCGATGACCTGGTTCTATGGAGCACAAATGAATATGCATCAGTGGCCACCAGATTGCTACAAAGAGCTGTAGATACATTTGTTGCATGGGCAAATAGATGGTGTGTCAGCATAAACACTGACAAGTGCAGCAACACCCTATTTACCCTCTCTCCAAAACAAAAGGCAGGGATCATCCAGATAAATGGAACACCCCTAAGAGAAGATAAAGAACCAACATACCTTGGAGTAACATTTGATGGCAAGCTGACATGGAGAAAGCACATCAACAAAGCAGTAGCAAAAGCCAGAAGGAAAATAGCCATCCTGAGAAAGCTAAGTGGAACCACATGGGGAGCCAGTACGAAAATACTTAGCAAAGTTTACCAACAGAGCATACGACCACACCTGGAATATGGGTCAACTGTGTGGTGTTCAGCATCAAATACCACACTACAAGAGCTGGACAAGGTGCAAAATCAAGCACTTAGAGTCACCACAGGAGGGATGAGATCAACCCCTATAGTGGAAATGGAGAAGATGGGGAGGACACAGGCACTGAGTGAGCGCAGAGATACGAAAACGCTAATACAAGCAGAAAAGTTCCTCAGCTTGCCAGGCCACCCTATGAAGAACAGATGTGAAAACCTAGCTATGGGGCGGTTGAAAAGAAGTAGTTTTATCCACCAGGCAAAACGACTCTGCAGAGAAACCACTGATCTGCCCACAGTTGGTATCCCCCTAACAACTATTCCAGAGCGAACTCCATGGAAAGATGAGCATAGACTATCGTTACAAATCCAGACAAAAGTGAGAGGAATATTTGACAAGGAAGAACAGAACAGTGTGCAGCGCAGAACAGCCACTCTCAGCTTCCTTGATGAAGAATACCCACAGGACCTCTGGATCCGAGTCTACACAGATGGGTCAGCACAAAATGCTGTTCGAAATGGAGGAGCGGGAGTGTACATAGAATACCCAAATAATACTAGGGACACAGCCAGAGTACCGACAGGAAAGTACTGCCATAACTATGATGCCTAAATTGAGGCAATCAAGATAGCAACAGAGAAATTACTAAATAACAGCAATGGTACACAACCTGTGGTGCTACTAACAGATGCAAAATCAGTACTCGAGGCGCTCCTCTCTGGGAAATTGCCAGTACTAAGGACACTACTTTCTGAACTTAGCAGACAGCATAAAGTCACCATACAGTGGATACCATCCCACTGTGGAGTACCCGGAAACGACAGAGCTGATCAATTGGCTAAGGAAGGAGCCAAAGAGGAACAGCCTGATGTGCCCGTTACATACCACCAAAAGAAAAGAATGATCAAATCAGTCAGAAAGCCACCAAAACCTGCTCAAGATGACTACCACATTATGGACAGACCAGAACAAGTCATTATTCTGCGCCTCAGAACAGGACACAATAGATTACGCAACCACATGTATACAAAATTCAAGATTGGTGAAACAGCCATGTGCACATGTGGATTGGCGTCGCAGACAGCAGAGCACATACTCCAAGACTGCCCAAAATATAACATATCTAGGCAAACCTTCTGGCCTAGAGAGACGACAGTGGAAGATAAACTCTATGGACCACTGTGTGAACTGGAAAAAAAAACAGTTCAATTCATGCAAGAGACGACATTGCAGATATAGACATATTTCAAGCGAACGAAAGAAGATGAAGAAGAAGAACTACCGCACAGACATACACGCGCCAGGACCATACATACATACATATCTACATATCTTCCTACCTACCTATCTTCCTTCCTACCTACCTACCTTCCTACCTACCTACCTTCCTACCAACCTACCTAACTACCTACCTACCTACCTACCAACCTACCTGCCTGCGTACGTGCGTGCGTGCGTACACAGAAAGACATACATACGGACATATCATTACATGCATAAACACATACATATATACGTGTACGCGCGTCCGTGTGTGCGTATGTATGTATGCTATGCTACTTACGTACTTACGTACGTGCGTACATCCATCCATACAGACACACCACAACACAACATAGCTTAGCATAAAGATAACATAACATATACATAAACACTTATGGTAATTATATTGTAATGTTTTCTGTGTCACTGTATGTATGCATCGCTGTGATGTGATATATATCCTGTTGCATATTGTAGCGCACTGTTATCTGAGAGATCTATAGCACACACGGTGAGCTGTTTATTATACACATAATTGTATGTGTGTCGGTTTACCATAAACCCAGGCAACTAATAAATGACTTTCATCGACAGGTTAGTTTCCTGAGTGGACCTAGCCTGTTACAATTTGTAAGGTCTCAAGAATAATAATAATAATAATAATAATAATAATAATAATAATAATAATAATAATAATAATTATCTCAAATGACAACTAGTATAATAAACATTCTCATATGTATGGTACGTTACACCTATCTCAGGTATTTATAATGACCAAGTTAAAAATTGCTTTAGTGAGTCATACATTATTGATTACTTCCCATGCGTTTTAATGCAATTGTTGTGTTGTTGTCTAAGATTAGCGTCATAATTGATGTATGAATTAAATAACGTATGAGAGTAAAGAGCTTAGAAGGGCAGAATGTCAGACGGACCTGCGTGCCCAATTCTTAATCCTTTGCAAATAAAGTTTGTTCGTTCATCTCATCTCATCTCATCTCATCTCATCTCATCTCATCGTGTATAAGTAAACTTTTGTTAGTGAGTTTGTGATTGTGAAAGAGTATATGTGTATGCGAGGGAGTGTGTATTTGTGTGTTATTGAGTGGGCGCATGACTGAGAATTTGTGTAAATGATCTAAGCATACATGCAGGTATGTATGTATGTGCGTGTGTATGTATGTGTGTGTGTGTGTGACTGACTGCTTGCCTGTCTCATAACATGATAATATAGATAACCGATGTACGAAAGATAAGTGATTGGAAAGGCCGAATGTAAGACGAGTCTGCGTGCCCAATTTGTTACCCATTGAAAATAAAGTTCATTCGTTCATCTCATCTCATCTCATCTCATCTCATCTCATTCCTCTTGTGGCTTGCAGTGTCGAGGTGAAGCACAAACAGCGGGCGAGTACCCGTGTATAGGCTTCATGTATCATGATCCCCATGGAATCTGTTATTTTCCATGTCCATCGTTTACATGGTCGGCATCTTCTTCTGCGTCCACTTGGTCCATACATCATTGATTTTTGTAGTACTCTGTCAGCTGGTAAGATATATGGCCGAACCATTTCACTTGCTGATTTCTAACGAAAGCTAGCGCTGTTATAGCCACTACTTTAGGAGATTAGTAGGTTATTCATTTGAAATATTGGGGTACAGTCTGGAAGGCTTCTTTCTACCTTAGCATCCCTTCCCCATAAGAATGGGCCTCGTGCCGTTGTCATTTATTCCACCTGTAGAAAAGCTTAACGCATCTCCCCTCCTTGATTTTTACTCACTTTCCGAGTTACTTACCTTTTCAACTGTACCTACTGAGTTACTGATGTTGCTATATCTTCTGGGTTACTTACCTTTTCAACTATACCTACTGAGTTATTGATGTGCTATATCTTCTGGGTTACTTACCTTTTCAACTATACCTACTGAGTTACTGATGTTGCTATATCTTCTGGGTTACTTACCTTTTCAACTATACCTACTGAGTTACTGATGTTGCTATATCTTCTGGGTTACTTACCTTTTCATCTATACCTACTGAGTTACTGATGTTGCTATATCTTCTGGGTTACTTACCTTTTTACTATACTTACTGAGTTGCCTGCTTACATCTTAGGAGGATGGATGATGGTAGAATACCAAAGGACATCTTTTTTTTGGTGAATTACAGACGGGTAGGAGATCTCAGGGTCGGTCTCTACTACGATACAAAGATGTGTGTAAGCGGGACATGGTTGATACAGGCATTGATGATGCACAGTGGGAGCATGTCGCCGCTGAACGTGTTGCATGGAGGGCAAAGATCAGAAATGGAATAAAGATAAAGGAGAAAATTATTGCAGATAAGTCACACACCAAGCGTGCGAGACGTAAGATGGTGCATGATGGTGGAAATGACCAAGTGTTCACATGTACCCACTGTGAACGAACATTTACAGCGCGAATTGGCCTTGCCAGTCACATTCGCTACCGCCATAGGCAAAAGTTATTATGCCTTTTTAAAGCACAAACTATCGTCTGTGAAGACGGTAAGGTGCCAATGATGATGGATTACTTAACATTTTTACATCTTTGTGGTGCTGAAATGGATTTGGTGCACTCCCCCAGGAAAGAGGTGAAAAGAATAAAATATATTTATTACATTTGAGCATTTAACCGTCTTTCCTTCTTTGTAATAAAACCTTGGTCATAAGTTTTTCAGAAGATGTTTGCATCGTGTCTGTTGATTCTCAGTGTCACCTTGGTCATAAGTTTTTCAGAAGATGTTTGCATCGTGTCTGTTGATTCTCAGTATGGTCTGCTGTTAATAATTCTGACTGTATTCTTGTTCGCTTATTCATTCACATATTTCATGTTATTTGTAACGGTCTGACATGTCCTGCACGTATTGTTGTGTGTCTGAAGTTTATGTTTGGACTTTCTTTCTTTCTTTCTGTCTTTCTTTCTTTCTGTCTGTCTGTCTGTCTGTCTTTCTTTCTTTCTTTCTTTCTTTCTTTCTTTCTTTCTTTCTTTCTTTCTTTCTTTCTTTCTTTCTTTCTTTCCTTCCTTCCTTCCTTCCTTCCTTCCTTCCTTCCTTCCTTCCTTCCTTCCTTCCTTCCTTCCTTCCTTCCTTCCTTCCTTCCTTCCTTCCTTCCTTCCTTCCTTCCTTCCTTCCTTCCTTCCTCCTTCCTTCCATCCTCCTTTCTTTCTTTCTTTCTTTCTTTCTTTCTTTCATTTGATAATGCTTTTTTTTTGTTTTCTCATGTGAATGTATCATGCGTAATATGCATTGTTTATGCTTACAAAATCCATTTGACAATGTTTTTACCCCTATGTTAATGTAACATGCACATTTGATGAATGAAAGATGAGTGATTGAAAGGGCCGAATGTAAGACGGGCCTGCGTGCCCAATTTATTACCCTTTTAAAATAAAGTTTGTTCTTTCTTTCTTTCTTTCTTTCTTTCTTTCTTTCTTTCTTTCTTTCTTTCTTTCTTTCTTTCTTTCTGCCTGCATACCCTCTCTCCCTCTCTCTCTCTCTCTCTCTCTCTCTCTCTCTCTCTCTCTCTCTCTCTCTCTCTCTCTCTCTCTCTCTCTCTCTCTCTCTCTCGCTGTATACATCGTAACAATATTCAAAATAAGTGATGTTGAATGAAATAACTTATGAGAGAAAAGAGTTAAGAAGGGCAGAATGTTAGACGGGCCCGCGTGCCCAATTCTTAACTATGTGAAAATAAACTTTGTTCGTTCTTTCATTCTCCCTCTCTCTCTCTCTCTCTCTCTCTCTCTCTCTCTCTCTCTCTCTCTCTCTCTCTCTCTCTCTCTCTCTCTCTCCCCCCTCTCCCCACCCCCTTTATTAACGAGTTCCATACATACAGTTAGATCTTGCATTACTCTGTTATGTAAATTTCACATCTTTCGCAGTTCCTTACGTCCTTCTTTCTCATCTTTCTCCTGACTTCTCTCATTTCTTCTTATCTTGCTATTCCACCCATCACGATAGCTTCCAATTTACATCTTACCTCAACCACATCTTAACATCAACAGCACTCTATCACTTTCAAAGTTTCCAATCGTACGGCTCTTTATAACTGTCCTGATTCCGCCTGCTGGTAAATGTGTATAATATTCAGTATTGCATGCCCCGTGGCAGCCCGGTTAATGGTCTGCGCTCGTCGCTTCATTACACATCATGCGCTACCTGCCGCTTCCAGCAGTGTAATTGTATTCAATTCACCATTGATTATGGAAGACTTGGTAGCGTAGTGGCCCGCTCGCCGAGCAATGGGCTAATTCCGTAGCTGGGAGAATCAGGGTTTTCCATATCCCAGGTCGACCCAGCTTAAAAAGGGTACCCAGAACGTCTTGGGACGTAAAGGCAGCTGGGGTGATACGGAATTTATCACCCACCTAATACGGATTGGTCTACACAAATATGCGTGTAGCACCATATGCCTGAAGGCGTGAAAAGAGTCCTTTTTCAACATTGCTTATTACCACCCCCTTCTTTCCTCCCACAGTTTCAAGTTTGTTGCAGTAAGATTCGTTTCGTAATAATAGCACACTTTCATGTACTCGCATGTGCACTTACCGCTGTGTCAATCGTAACAATAGTTCCCTTAATAATTTCTTTCATGTACTCGCATGTACATGTAACGCTTAACTTCTTAACCAAGGGAACGTGAAAGCTCGGGAGCTAGTCGATGATTGAGACTGAGATAGTTGTCGGTAATGGTCTAAAGTTTGCAACGGTAGGCAAAAGATCTCTTTATCGAGTCAATTTCAATGGCCATCGTCCATTAAGGTCACTACCGCAAATCAAAGAAACGGCAGACTGCCTTCTTTACCTGTAGTTGCAAGTTAGTTGAGTGCCCTTTACATGACGATCCAATCAACCCCAGCATTTATTCTTGTTTGTGTATGTAATCTACTAGGCAATGCTTGTTTATACATTTACGATTAGTTTATGAACGGCCGATGAAATCATTCAACGAAGTGATACTGACATGAGCCATCCAGTTCCACCTGGTCACAGAACTGTTCACCAAGGACCACAGCTTCAATTTGCAGCTGTGACATGGAAGCAGAGTGCGGTATTATCTCAGAAACAATGCACAATGCTGTGTATTGCTCACTCCATGCATCACCTACACTTCACAGGACAATTCAAGCAGTACATTTGTATCGAGGGTACTATTGATTATACGCCTACGTCCCGCGTCTCCCGCAAGCCCTCCCACACTGTTACACGACCATCGAGTTAAGCTTTCACCAGAGATTTTGTTTGGTAATAATAATACCTTTAATAATAACACATCACTTCCATGAATGCGGGTCGACACGCGTGCTATTGAGAGCATTCCCATGTTATGGCTTGGTTGTTGACTCTTGCTTACCACAAGCCACTGGAAATGGTTATCGGAGGTCAAAATTACCCCCCCCCCCCCCCCTTTTTTTTTCCTCCTTCCACTGTAAACGGGTTGCACGTGGCCCATTTTGCGTGGGTTTTGAAAAATTGGGTCTAAAGGCAAAGGATCGGTTTCCTGGCACCGAGTTTGGTCCCATATCGCTTGGTCTCTTTCCACAGAGCGTTCTGCCAAAAGCGTCACTCCGAGCACGCGTTGAGTAGTTTCAAGGAGGACATGCGTTTTATCCCATATCGCATGGTCTCTTTCCACAGCGTCACTGGAGCACGCGCAGCTTAATTTCAAGGATGCCATGTGTTTGATCCCATATCGCTTGGTCTCTTTCCACAGAGCGGTCTGCCGAAAGCGTCACTCCGAGCACGCGTTGGGTAGTTTCAAGGACGACATGCGTTTGATCCCATATCGCATGGTCTCTTTCCACAGCGTCACTGGAGCACGCACTGGGTAGTTTCAGGGACTACCCCCAGGAGACGGAGAGAAAATTGCACTCGTGTGAACCGAATGACGGAGCCAAGAAACGAACCCAGGACCTTCGGGGGAGAGGTGGGGGGGGGGGGGGAGATCAGACGCCTTAACCACTTAGCCACGGAGATCTCTCCATGGTTTTTTTTTTTGGTTTTTGTTTGTTTTTTTTTGGATTTTTGTGTGTGTTTTTTGTGCGCTGTCTCGCTTTCAGCTCCACCATAGTCCATGCATGCTAATTCTAATAGCGTTGGACCGATGTTTGTGTGTGGATTAGCTTTCCCTATTACCAGTGTCCCTCGCCATCAGGACAACCCACCCCGACCTCAGAGGTGCTCGTAATTTACTCCCCCATGTTAAGGACAAGAAGTCAACATTTTAGTCCAACTGACCGGTGTAGGGGTAGAATCCGCTACCTCGGCATCAGCTCACCGGAAGTTTAAGAACGAGCGCTCGTATCCATTCCATCATGCTGACCTCCCCATAGGTTGTCAAAGCTACAAATTATCATAAGGGCGTGTTCTACCGTTAGGAACGGAGCCTCTTGCACCGGAGGGGCTACAGTATAACTGTTTGCCGGCCTGGTGGTCACTTGTTCCAATCTCCATGGAGGCAGATCTTATCATTTACCTCCGCTCCCTGGTCGTTCGTGATTGCCCGGTGGAAAAGGTTTCCAGTCTCGTAGCGAACGTCGACAGCTGGTATCGAACCATTGCCAGAACTCGATCATGCCATTATCAGCGTAATTTCCTAACCGTTACACCATCGTGTTCGTTACCTCTTTGCACCGCACACACACACACACACACACACACACACACACACACACACACATACATACACACGCACACACACACGCATGTCCCGAAGTAGGTGTGATGTGCTGGGGCGGCCATCACATACTTTAGGCCTGATGCTTCCGTCGCCCTGCTACTGAGTTGAGTGCGTGGAGCGACACTGTGAACTGTCAATTTCACGTGGAGTGCTTTTATATCTGCCCGCGGTTGTTTGCAGCGTGAACTACATGTGGAGAAAAATGACAGCCGGTCGCCTGGTTAACTAACTGTGTTGCCTTATGCAGTAATGCTGCTTGTTTTCCAGTGACTCCCGCTTCGATCGACGATGAACTGTATTTTTCGGCGGCATTATGCATAATATACATGTGCAGGCGTTTGGTTTGTCGAGAATCCGGTATGTTCCACTTTTCACAGGGATGGCAGTGAGGAGGGTTTTGTTTGATTTTAACTGGCACAGGAACGGAGCATAATGGGACGACTGTTTGCTATGAAGTTGGAACCGTGACTAATTATAAACAGATAGCCGTTCCCTCACTTAGCGAGACGATGAACGTATGTCTCGACCTCCCTTCCGACCGCAAGCATTCTATTATGTGCGTAGCTTTTTTGTTTATTAAAAAGAACCGGTAGTACACTTCATGCGAGGTTTTACAGTACTGGCACTTATTTACGAACCGGTTGAAAGGACGAATGTCGAGGTCAAACATGACGTGCAGTTCTTGTGTTGCATTAAGTATGCCTATGCAGTGACCTAGTTTTGTTTTCCCCCTCCGTTTCTCCTCCCTCTTTTCTACCCCCTGTCCCAACATGCGCCCCCTCCCCCGGGATAAACCTGGGATTTTTCTTCAATTGCCAACTGGTTTCGGCGTTTGGGTCAATAAAGGGAATAAAGGCAAGGCTTTTTGCGGGTGTTTACTCGAACCTTTGTAGGTGTTTCATGCAAATGTGTGTACCGCATCGCCCCCCCCCCCCCCACACACACACACACTGTGGTATATTTGTGTGGGTGGGCTCGTGGTGTGGTGGAGGTGCGTTTTGTCACGGCTGACGTGATGGAGGTTGGTGTTGGAATCAGGCATGCATGTGGTGTGGTTTGATTTGTCAAGGATCTCTTTCATGGTATACGGGCACCTTCAGGTGTAAGCTTCTCGCCTGTTAGAGATCACACAAGCAGAATCTTGGTACAGTGCACGAACTCTGCATTGCCGACGTGTGTATGCCAGAATCACACATGTTATAATAATTTTTTTCCGAGGATTAGTTTTGCTGATTTCGACATGATGCCTTAAAAGGGCGTCTACCGGGGCATGTTCTTGTCAATTTCAAACACCTTGTTTTTGTAAATTAATACCCTGGTGAGAACAGCCGACAGATAAGTGTAGGCTCTGGTCTCAAGTTTGCGAAGGTAGACAGAAGATCTGTTTATAGTCACTTTCTATGGCCGTCCGCCAGAAAATGGTCACTACCGCAAATCAAAGACATGGCAGACTACCTTCTTTAGCTTAATTAAAAGTTAACTGCGTGTCCTTTACGTGACGTTTCAATCAACCCTAGCATTTATAGGCTTTTTGTGATTTATTAGGTCATGCTTGTTCAGTAATTTGCCATTGCTTTCTAAAAGGCCAGCGCCTTACGCCATCGGAATCGGCGCAAAGCGGTCTTGTTTCCACATCGTCCTCAGCTGATTTCTAAACCACGACTCTGTGGAATTATGAAACTAAGTCTCACTATCCCATTATAAGTCACACACACACACACACACACACACACACACACACACACACACACACACACACACACACACACACACACACACACACACACACACACACACACACACACACACACACTATAGTAGTGACAGAAATTATGGGGAAACTAACAGATTCGTTGGTGACTAGCCTGCACTATCATCGGCATCATCATCTGCCATACCGACAAGCGCACATATATTGAGCATATTGACATTATAACCACAAGCATGGAGAGAAGCAATCATGATACCCCTCCTAAAATCAGGGAAAGATAGTTCCATTGTCTCTAGCTATAGACCAATTAGCCTCACCAGCTGTCTCTGCAAAACAATGGAGCGCATCATCAATCACAGACTGCGGTGGTGCATTGAAAGTAAAAACATCCTTGTGCCACAGCAGGCTGGCTTTAGGCAGTGCTACTCTACAGAAGAATGAAATTGAGGATGTATTCTAAGAAAAGAAGCTGGTGCTTGCGGCATGGATAGATCTGAAGAAAGCCTTTGACAAAGTCTGGAAAGAAGGTTGGTGAGGAAACTGAGAAACTGCAAAGTCAATGGAAGAATGTGCAAATGGGTGAAAGCATACTTGCATAAAAGAAGAGCCCGAGTACAGATAGATGGACTCAAAAGCAAGAAAGTACTACTGCGTCTCGGTGTTCTCCAGGGCGGAGTCTTGTCCGCCACACAGTGTCTAATCTTCATCGATGATCTTATTGCTAATCTACCTATGGAATTAAAGCAGCAATGTAAAATGATGACCTGGTTCTGTGGAGCACAAATGAACATGCATCAGTGGCCACCCGATCACTACAAAGAGCTGTAGATACATTTGTTGCATGGGCAAATATATGGTGTGTCAGCATAAACACTGACAAGTGCAGCACCACCCTATTTACCCTCTCTCCTAAACAAAAGGCAGGGATCATCCAGATAAATGGAATATTCCTAAGAGAAGATAAAGAACCAACATACCTTGGAATAACATTTGACGATAGGCTGACATGGAGAAAGTACATAAAAAAGCAGTATCAAAAGCCAGAAGGAAAATAGCCAACCTGAGAAAGCTAAGCGGAACCACATGGGAAGTCAGTGGAAAAATACTTAACAAGGTTTATCAACAGAGCATACGACCACACCTGGAATACGGGTCAACTGCGTGGTGTTCGGCATAAAAAACCACACTACAAGAGCTGGACAAGGTGCAAAATCAAGCACTTAGAATCATCACAGAATGGAAGAGATCAACCCCTATAGTGGAAATGGAGAAGATGGGGAGGACACAAGCACTGAGAGAGCGCAGAGATTCGAAAACACTAATACAAGCAGATAAGTTCCTCAGCTTGCCAGGCCACCCTATGAAGAACCGATTTGAAAACGTAGCTATGGGGCGGTTGAAAAGAAGCAGTTTTATCCACCAGGCAAAACGATTCTGCAGAGAAACCACCGATCTGCCCACAGTTGGTACCCCCCTGACAACTATTCCAGAGCGAACTCCATGGACAGATGAACATGGACTATGACTACAAATTCAGACAAAAGTGAGAGAAATATTTGACAATGAAGAACAGAACAGTGTACAGCGCAGATCTGCCACTCTCATGACGTATACCGACAGGACCTCTGGATCCGAGTCTACACAAATGGGTCAGCCCAAAATACTGTTCGAAATGGAGGAGCGGGAGTGTACATAGAATACCCAAATAATACTAGGGACACGGCCAGAGTTCCAACAGGAAAGTACTGCAATAACTGTGATGCTGAAATTGAAGCAATCAAGATAGCAACAGAGAAATTACTAAATACCAACGATGGTACACAACCTGTGGTGCTATTGACAGATGCAAAATCAGTACTCGAGGCTCCCCTGTCTGAGAAATTGCCAGTTCTAAGGACACTACTTTCTGAACTTAGCAGTCAGCATAAGGTCACCATACAGTTGATACCATCCCATTGTGGAGTACCCGGAAACGACAGAGCTGATCTATTGGCTAAGGAAGGGGCACAAGAAGAAATGCCTAATGTGCCCATTACATACAACCAAAAGAAAAGAATGATCAAATCAGTCAGAAGCCACCAAAAGCTGCTCAAGACGACTACCACGTTATGGACAGACCAGAACAAGTCATTATTCTGCGCCTCAGAACAGAACACACTAGATTACGCAACCACATGTATACAAAATTCAAGATTGGGGAATCAACCATGTGCACATGTTGTTACGCGTGGCAGACTTCAGAGCACATACTCCAAGACTGCCCAAACTACAACATATCCAGGCGAACCTTCTGGCCTAGAGAGACAACAGTGGAAGATAAACTCTATGGACCGCTGAGTGAACTTAAACAGACTGTTAGATTCATACACGAGACAGCATTGCAGATACAGATATATTTCAAGCGAACGAAAGAAGAAGAAGAAGAAGAAGAAGAAGAAGAAGAAGAAGAAGAAGAAGAAGAAGAAGAAGAAGAAGAAGAAGAAGAAGTTTCTCATCATCATGTACGCTGTCACCAGTCTTGGATCAGATCTGTATTCCTGTCCCGACTATGTGTGCTGAACAGCCTTTTTACTTCACTAACCACGGTCCATATATTCCATCGACCTGGTGTCGTGGTGGGGGTAGGAGTTTTATGCGCCCTTTTAACTATCATTGAGTCGATTAGAAACACTCCCTGAGTACCAAGTCATCTCTCTCTCTCTCTTTGTCTCTCTCTTTCGCTCGTTCTCGCTCTCTCATGCGCTCTCTCTCTCATGCGCGCTCTCTCTCATGCGCTCTCTCTCTCATGCGCGCGCTCTCTCTCGCTCTCTCTCTCTCTTTCTCGCTCTCTCTCACTCTTCTTTCGCCCTCTCTCTCCCTCTCTCTCTTTCTCTCTCTCTCTCGTTCGCGCTCTCGTGCTCTCTCTTTCACTCTCCCTCTCGCGCGCAATCTCTCTCTCTCTCTCTCGCTACCTCTCACTCTCTCTCTCTCTCTCTCCCACCCCCTCTTTCACACACACACACACACACACACACACACATCTCTGTTGTATGTACCTGATAGCATTAATATACACTGACACAAAATACACACCCACAGGCACTCTGCAACACATAAAAACAACACTTGCGTCTCCCATTTCATCCACTATAAACTTATTCAGGGAGCGAACAGGCTAGCACACTTACCTACCGGCGCAGCGGTCGTATATTCGAACCCCCCAACCCTCCACCTCCCGCATCAATGTGGGATTGTTTGTGTAAATTGACTCTGGCTCCCAGGTGAACCCCACCCTTGACGTGATCCTTGGAAGTACAAGCAGCCCACGTAACATTTCCCCCAACCCATCACCCATCAAGTGTGAACTGCTTCATTAAAGCATGTGGAGCTAGCACAGTACGTCCAATACCCCACAGAGCGTGGTAGAGAGCTCTTTACTTGACTACCCACGGTCCATATGGTCCACTTCACAACCACTATCGGACTGGTGTCATTGTTTATGTTTTGTTTTACTGGCTTTTTTAAACTATCATTGACACGATTAGCCACAGTCCCCCATGGTTGCTCACATGAGAGAGAAAATAAAATCAATTATTCATCATTCTTGGGTTGAGTATAAAATATCAATATTGCATGCACGTATATAAATGTGCACAACTCTTTACCGCTCACCCCCACTGCGCTAACTGTGTTACGCATGCGTTCCAGCTTGGCGATGGTAGTTGAGTTATGAAACAAGAGGCGGAATGTTGTGAAGTCGTTAATATAGTTGTTCGTTTTTTTTTTTTTTGGAGCAAACACCCCACTCCCACCGCAGGCCGCAGCTGAATCCAAAAGTTGTCATGCAGATGTGGCCACATGTGTTATGGGGCTGTGGCAGGGAAAACAATGTTACTATGTTGTGTGAGGTTGTGGGAGTGTGCGTGCGCGCGCGCGTGTGTGTGTGTGAGGATGTGGGATTGTGTGTGTGGTGTGTGTGTTGTAGTGTGTTGTAGTCGAGTACCGGAGAGAAGTAGCAATTTTTTGTTACTCATTTACTCCGCTTGGTACATGCATGTCAGGTGTGCGTTGTGGTAGATTTATATTTGCTTCTGTCTTGTGAAATAAATGTAGTGGGGTTTTATATATATATAATGACGTGGACAAAGGCATATTAGCGCTGAAGCCGATGGCGAGGTAGTGGGATCATTTTCTTCTCGCGTCAGCTTGGACTTCAACGTTAAGTTCTGGTTAAGAAATCAATGGCAAACTTTTTTTTTTTTAGGTTGCATATCCTATTTACCGGTCTCTGTGGCCAAGGGCTTGCGAATGCGGTTTGTGAGCCGGTATACCCGGGTTCGAGACACAGCAGTGCTGGTATTTTTCGAGAAAGGTATATATAGGAGCCGGTCGTTCAGAAAGTAATGGCAAACTAAACGTAACATTTGCCCTGAATCACGTACAGCGAAAATGCTGGGGTTGACTGCTACGTCCTGTGAAGGACATGCAAGTAAAAAATCCTATTTACAGGACACTGCTGACAAACACCAGCATTTTTCGGCTACTGATGATGTCTTGACAAGTTTTACGTTCATTAGTTTGCCATTAATTTCTGAACGACCGGCTCATATACCTTCGTAAGAAACCAACGCGACGCGATCCGCTGCCGAATTTCGCGCAGCTGTGTTTCGTACATGAGTATACGGGAATACGAACAGCGTCCTTAACCTCTTCGCCAGGGAGCTGGCAATGGCAACCTGCTGAAAGTAAAATTGCCTAGAATATTAACTTGGGTTTGAGGTGGATCGCATAGTCCCCCGAAGGGCATGTGGTTACAAAATATAATTGCAGTCAACCTCAGCGTGTTTTTCCTGTCTGTGATTTGCGATGTTTTCGGAACGACCAAAGCTCATACTGTAGAAATCAATTCAAGGCGGTCAGCTGTCAAATCGTCCGCGGCTAGTTTTGAACTTTCGAATGTTGGGAATTTGTGAAACGCTCTCACTGATCGCAGTTCTTCTTCTTCTTCTTCGTTCATCCGGAGTTTTTTTTCGGATGTGATTGCGTTGTGCCTGTTTACAGCAGAGCTGCGTTCTTGCGCCGTTAGGCCGACACATCCGACTTCTGCGGGCATTTGTTGTCCGGGTTAACCTTCCCGGGGGATCGCAGTTCATATATATATATATATATATATATATATATATATATATATATATATATATATATATATATATATATATATATATATATGAAAACCCCGCAGATACGTCAACTAAGATTTCAGATTGAATAGGCGGCGTCCACAAAATGAGACACTGCCTTTCGTATCGTCGTTTAGCGATACGCATAGACAACTATATTCCTTGCATCCGTGCATACATGACCTAAATGAAGCCTTTGTAAGTTACTAACGGACACTGTAGGTCGCAGCAGACTATCCCGGGTTGCCGTCATTCTCAGCATTGATCGGTGTTTGGCGAAGGGGAGCTGGCTAACCGCTCGTTAGACAACAGTTTCGTCATTAGGGTGAGTATACTTTTTTATGTGTGACTCTATGCAATTTCTTCTCCTCTAGCCGTTCCTCCTCATCCTTCTTTTCTTTGTTCTTCTTTTTTCCTCCTCCTCCTCCTCCCCCCTTCTTCTTCTTCTTCTTCTTCTTCTTCTTCTTCTTCTTCTTCTTCTTCTTCTTCTTCTTCTTCTTCTTCTTCTTCTTCTTCTTCTTCTACTTCTTCTTCTCCTCCTCCTCCTCCTCCTCTCTCTCTCTCTCTCCTCCTTTCTCCTCAATTCTCCTCAGTCTTCTCCTCCTGTTTTCCCTTTTCTTTCGCTGCCGCTGCTGCTATAGTGCCTTCTCTTCCGTCGTTAATTCATCATTTTCTGGTACAATCTTGTGCACAATTTTCGTGCGGTCCATGTGCAAGAGCTCTTTGTGGTAGCTCTGCTGTGTTGTATCCTGTTCAATGATCGAACCATCTGATTTGCTGGGTTTTTAACATCTAATACGCGAAAATGGTATTAGGCGTCGACCTTTCATAAAACAACGGCAAACTACTGAATTAAATTTGCATTGTAAATAACAAACAGCCAATAAATGTTAATGTTGATTACAACATACAGCTAACATTTTAACAATATTAGCGATGCTTCCTAATGCCGTAGATTATTTATGTTCGTGTCTCGTTTGTAAAATGATTTATACACTTGTTAGTGATTTTTTTTTTTTTCGTTTTACCATTGTTGTCAAACATGTCACTAATAAAATACAGTAAACTTAGGCTTTCTTGAAAGGTATATTTTATAATCTCGGTTAGGTTTCTTGCGGGCAGCTGACATATTGTTAATGCACTGCAACAGACGCCTGCCGTGGAATGCAAGGGGATTCTCATAAGTCTTTAGCCTGACCATGAAGGAGTAGGCGGAGTAAAATTTGGCACATGTATAGCTCATTCAATTTGTAATGGACACATGAATTATGAATTTCCCTCCTCAACTGATTTTCCCGTTATGGTGCATGGCACAACACACCCTATTGACAAGATCTGAACATCCAACGGTTTGTCAGAACAATGGAGAAATCAGACGCCAGGACTGTGATAAAATGCTTGATGTTACAAGGAAATACACAGGGAGATGGAGCAAGCGTTTGAGGAAGTCTGTTTGTAAAAAAAAAATGGTGTTTGCAGTTTAAGTGAGGCCGTTCCCAAGATCAGAACGACCGTCCTCAGAGTGCAATGATGCAAATGCCGCAAAAGTGAAGAAAATTATACACCAGGATAGGAAAATGACAATTGCAGAGATGTCAGGTTCAGCAAGACTGAGTAAGAGTACAGTTTTTAGAATTTTACACAACAGACTGAACATGAGAAAAGTGTGTGCCCGTTGGGTCCCACGCCTGCTGACATGTGAACAGAAACAAAAACGGGTTGATTGCTGTGGACAGTTGCTCAACATGTGGCGGTCGGAAAACATGTTGACGACCATGGTGACGGTAGATGAGACTTGGATTCATCATTATGACCCAGAATCCAAAATTGCCAGCATGCAGTGGAAAACACCGGGCTCGCCAGAGACATGGGCATGCTATATGAAAACAGTATAAAATCATACTGGAAAGACAGCAAACAAATGGGCATGCTATATGACGACAGCAGAAAATCATATTGCAGAGAGAGGAGACAAATGGACATGCTATATGAAGACAGCAGAAAATCATACTGCAGAGAAAGATGATGTGGACATGCAAGATGGAGACAGTAGCAAATCATACTGGAGACAAATACCAAACACGGGCATGCAATATGAAGACATCAGCAAATCATACTGGAGTGAAAGGTGAAACATGGACATGCAAGATAAAGACAGCAGAAAATCATACCGTTGAGAAAGATACAACATTGACATGCTATATGAATACAGCTGTACAAAAACATATTGGTAGATTACAGGAAAGAGGTTGTTAGACTATCATCTTGGCGAAAGGTGGAAAGTCCCGGAGATCTACTGTAGCCCACCTTCATTGTGAAGACGACACATGAGCTGAGCTTTGTGCAACAGCATATGTTCAACAGCAAAAGATGAACAAGAAATGTTCATCATCTACACTGTCCTCTCTGCCACTCCGTGGAAGTAGAGGAGGAATGAAAAGTACACCATGTGGCGTATTAGTTTTATGATGCTAACCCTATAGTCTTGGACCCTATCGGCGCTCAATAGGGTAATGTGGTTAATCGGGGGCTGAGTGGTCTCGGGGCATGGTGTCCGCCTCGAGTGCTGGAGGTCCCGGGTTCAAGCCCCGGTGAGGGCCGGAATTTTTTCACGTGGACTTCTAGTAATAAAATGTCCCCCGGTCTCTGGCTAGTGAGATCGGACGCCCGTGTGCATTGTTGCCCGCGTAAACAATCTCTTGGTAGAGTAGTCTGCCCGGGCGAAATTTCGAGTTAAAAATCTACCCAAAATATTTCAGGATCCTCGCTGGTTCTACGGAGCTCGTGCACTGAGCTGAGTTTCTCTGGACTCAGGCTTGAGTTAGGAGTAGAATGGAGTACTTATGGGTTACACCCGTGTGCCGTGATGTTGATCCGTCGACTAAACTAAACTAGTGTGGTTAACATCACGGCGCCCGCTTTATTTCCCAAATAATTTTCCGGTACATGTGTTAGGATAGGTCGTCCTTAAAGAGGACAAATAAGATTCTCGTAGCAAGAAACTGCTTTGGTTATGTGAAGTGTTAGGATCATCACATTTTTATAGACCTGAGAAATGGGAATCCAGTCTTTCCCCTCTCCCATGGTGAGCGACGAGAATCTTTTTCAGTCCGCGCTCAAGCGATTGTCAGTGCAGCATCCTAACCGTAGCACCAACGTCCCTTCTAACTCGTCCTGGGTCAATGGTCACATGTTTGACAGGCCGGGAAGTTAGCCACTGTGCTATCTGAGCTCACTGAAGGGCATGTACCTTCACTTTTTGTACTGCCGCGGTAATTTGGTGCAGTCATGCGCAAAGATGAACATCTAGGTTATGTCTACATCCATCTGTTGCTTGCGAACTTCGTTTACTTCCAGCGCCCCCCCCCCCACCATTTTTTTCAAAAGCAAGCTGTACAGATGTGATGATGATGATTACATGTCATCAGTAAGCGCCATCTGTTGCACAATCGATAATGTGGGCAAATGGTATGGTCGCCTTTTAGCGATAAAATAGAAGTAAGTAAACAAATAACGCGAAATACGTATTTCTCTGCTTGTCTTTTATACGCTTTTATGTTGACTGGGAAAACGTATGTTTTCCATTCCATGTGCTCCATTCTACTCCCCGGTTTGGACTAAACATGACTATCAAGACGGAAAGGTAACTTTTTGCAAGATGGAAAACATACTAATCAATAAAAAGATGTCAGTTACAACGAGAAAAAAGAGCGTTGAAGTGCTACATACAACCTGTACTTTTGCGTAGATGTGTAACGTTGACAGTGAGCAGACAAAACTGAAAAACATATAATGGCTGTGGAAATGTGGTTTCTGAGGAAAATGCAAAGAATACCATAGACAGACAGAAAAACCAATGGACAAGTCCTACAAGAAACAAATGAAAACCGTAAACTGATTGGAGAAATTAGACGTACACAGCCAAATCATTTATGGTCTTACTTTTATTCATGTTTTGCCGGTTTTTCTTACTTTTAACCATAATTTGCCGGTTGGTATTACTTTTATCCATAATTTGCCGGTTCTTCTTCTTCTTCTTCTTCCTCTTCTTCTTCTTCTTCTTCTTCTTCTTCTTCTTCTTCTTCTTCTTCTTCTTCTTCTTCTTCTTCTTCTTCTTCTTCTTCTTCTTCTTCTTCTTCTTCTTCTTCTTCTTCTTCTTCTTCTTCTTCTTCTTCTCCTCTTCTTCGTCTGCGTTCATCCGGAGATATTTTTCGGACGTGATTGCGTTGTGCCTGTTCACAGCAGAGCTGCGTTCTTGAGCCGTTAGGCCGACACATCCGACTTCTGCGGGTATTTGTTGACCGGGTTAACCTTCCCGGGCCGGTTGGTCTTACTTGTATTCATAATTTACCCGTTGGTCTTACTTTTAACCATATTTTGCCGGTTTGTCTTACTTGTATTCATATTTTACCCGTTGGTCTTACTTTTATTCATATTTTACCCGTTGGTCTTACTTTTATTCATATATTACCCGTTGGTATTACTTTTATTCATATTTTACCCGTTGGTCTTACTTTTAACCATATTTTTCCGGTTTGTCTTACTTGTATCCATAATTTGCCGGTTGGTCTTTACAATCTGGCGCCAGTATCATATACTTAATTCGCCTCATGGCGTAGAAAAGCGTCCTTGACTTTACATGTCACGTGCATAAACAGCTTGGGTTCACCAACAGTAGCAGCTGGTGCCACGTAATCTTGCAGTGGAAGGCCAATCAATGCGTGTGCAACCGTCACCTCCAAAGGTGCAGATTTACTACAAGGGTTTGAGTGTTGCGCATACGTTTGTGTACACGAGTGTGTGCTTTCAAACACCCATGCAATATAATGGACACTGGAGAAATCGACAACTTGTGCCACCTAATCTTGCAAGTGGAAGATCACATCTATGGGTAAAGACTATTGGTGGTTATCTTGATTGTATTCGTGATTCCCTTCTGCTTCTTTAGAATTTATTACATGATTCAGCCTCTACTTCTGTCTGTCTGTCTGTTGTCCACTCGAACTGCTATTACCATCTATCTCCATCAAAGTCTTATTCTAATTCAAAAACAACATATTTTACGTTTGTAAGCAATTATGATATTGAAACCTAGGGGAAACCATCACATTAATTTCCAAAGAATAACTAATTATATGGAAAGTCGTGAAGCGAGATTTATGGTGAAGTAACATGTTGAGAAACATTAGCCAACTGCCTGCCAGCCCGTGTACTGAAGACCAAAGTGAAGAAAATAGGGGCAGAGGGTTAACCACTTCATTTTCCGACTGGGTAGGAGCTTTCACGTGTTGGAAGATAACAGCAGACGTTACAGTCAGGTTTATATTGAAAAGAGGCCACCCAATCAACAACAAAAAGACGATGAACATCGCCAATAATTACAGAGAAACCAAGCCATTGTATTGCAGGCTGTCGACAGATGGAACCAGACTGCGTCAAATCTATGCAATAGTTACGAGATTGAAACAGTAGATCTTAGTCTTGGTGTCGACATATGGAACCAGACTGCGTCAAATCTATGCAATAGTTACGAGATTGGAACAGTAGGTCCTAGCCTTGGTGTCGACAAGGAGAAACAGACTGAGATCAAATCTATGCAATAGTTACGAGATTAGAACAGTAGACCTTACTTAGTCTTGGTATTAGCGGCTGACTTCGAATGCCGTTTGTAAGGATTGTGACGCTGTCTACTGTGAGAAGCCAGTTCACGAATTCAGATGCCTTCCCTTACTATGGCAAGACAATCATAAGTTGATGTTATTTATTTATTTATTTATTTATTTATTTAATTATTATTATTTGCTTTTGGAAAGGGGGGTGGTGTTATGAGACGAGTGTTCACTTTTATAAGTGGGCAATTCTGCAACTGAACAGAGCAGGCACTCGTTTTTCATGACAGTCAGATATTGCAGAGGCAACATGTCCGCGGTTCGATGCGGAAGACAATAGGAAACCACTACATTATCTTCCAAAGTTTGCGTGGACGAAAATAGATTTTGAGTCAGGGAACGACGTCAATGAATGGCTTTCCTATCATATCCTCGTCTGATAGGGACTATCACGTGCCACAAGTGAGACCAGGCCAACGTCAAGCTACCGATGGCAAAAACAAAACCAAGGCAACTGGAATAGGTGCTTGACGTCTTAGCCGATGGCATAGCCAACTGTCATCAGTAGAAATGATCCAGAGCACAAGGGACTAAGATCCGCGGAGAGACATGGACACCTACGCCATTTGTTGAGACGTCAGGGTGTGGCGATAATTGTTATAAGCGGGAAGTTTGACGGAAATGGAGACGGAAGCCAACGGAGGGTGAAACTACTCGCTGGACAAATTGGTGCGGGCGGCACCAAGGTGAGAGAGTGCTTATGTATGTAGAGGAACATAATCTGTCGTGTGGCTCGATACGGCACATTATAGTGATGAATGTACCCGGTGTTATGTGTTGTTCTGACTCATTTGTATGACGTGTGTCTATCTACGGTATGCCAATCCAGTTTGCATTCAGAAGAAAAAATGATGTCGTAAATTAGAATACACGTCGTTGAATCTAGTCTGAGAATCATTGCAAAGAGCCAAATAGGACTAGTGTTTTTTCAGTTTGAGAATCACGATAAAAGGAGTAAAATATCTACCATCCTTTTGCACTTCGAGAATCCACGTAGCAAATAAAACAAAAAGAAAAACATGTGAACCCGTTGTTGTCAGCGCGAGAACCTCTGTAACACAAAACAACCCTGAGCTTAAAGCATATTTTAACCTGTATCTTTTCCGGGTCAAGGACCTCGAAAGCTGCGTTATCAAAGAAACCGGCGTAAGCAGCGAGGCCCGGGATTCGTCACGGCTTGTGGTGACATGTTGGGCCGTGTCAGCTGAGGTAAGGAGGGAGAGGTCCGCGAACACGCCATGACACAAACAAGCGTTGTGGGCGTCAACTCCATATTGTCTTTCTCTGACAACAACAGTAACACAACACGTTACGGTAGTTTGATTACGAATGGGCAGACAGACTGGCCGAGTGGCTGGAGTGGCCTAAGGGAGACCCCGGTGCGATTCCTCGGTATGATGTGGATTTTTTTTTTTCTGGGGAGGGGGAAGGAAGAGAGAGAGAAAGAAAACCCTAACCTATATAGTTATCGGCGACTGCACTAGCCAGGCGGCCTTAATTCTTCAGGCTGAAGACCCCCCCCCCCCCCCCCTCCCCTTCTCGCCCTTTTCCTCATCTACAGTAGAATATGCTGCTGTGAGTTAGGGGATAGTGGCACTGGGCTTCACAAGGTCCCGTCACAGCAAGCCGAGGCTTCGAAATCGCCCATTTCGTGTTAATTCCAATGGTTTGAGGAATCGGCCGTTCAGAAAACAAGGGTTAGGCTACTGACATGACACCTACTGACATGGCATTTCTGGTAAATCACAAACAGAAATTCTGGGGTTGAGTGTAGCGTTCGGTTCAGGACACGCAACTAACTATTTAATCTCAGATTTCAATGCTAGATAGATGTAAAGTGAAACACATAGGTAAACTGACGGGCGAGTGATTACCCTTAACTATTATAATCCCAGTGTTGAAACTCTGACGCTATCTAACCTGATTAAAAACTAATTCACGTGTATTGATTTGCACTCATAGCGAGAAAATTATGGAAACTGTGGTAAGAGAATACGCTGGACATACATATAATTTATAATCACACCAGGATTCAAACCAGCCGCCTTCAGATGACGACGGAACCTTCCTGAAGAAACAGGTATTCTTGCATGTACAGTGCAGAAATATAAGCAATGAATAGACAGTGTGAGGGTAGGTGGGGCATTTCGTGACGTAGCTACAGAAATAAATGGGGGGGGGGGGGAGTCTCACAAAAGCTGATATTGAAGGTCACATTCCTAGATTAGTTCAAGGTCAGACGATTAGGGGTACTTTGATAATTTGTACAAACACATCTTCACGATAAAGGATGTGAACAGTCCAGTAAAGCACCATTTCACCTCCCATGGGAACATACTGGGTATTAGTAATTAGTGAAGACTAAGTCAATGTCTTAATCAGATATGGCAGAGCTAATGTATGACAGTAGACGGTACTACCTGCTTTTTATTAACACCAAATGTTCGGCGGCGCTCACCAAACCCGACACTCCACATTATGTCGACGGCTTCGGGTGGAGAAGCGCAATCGAGAGGGTACAGGCCAAACTCTAGTGCAGGACATGCAACCTAAAGACTACATGCCATGGCAAGGCAAACCTGGCCTAACCCTTATGGTCTGGGATGGGGAGCTCCGACATGCGGACAGTTAGAGAGCATTGCTTTGCTGATCCGGCAGCTTGTGAAGCTTGTCTAGTTCCAGACGTATAAGTGTTGCCTTTCCACTGAAGTAAACTAGGCAGGCCGAGAGAGGGATCATGCTGCATGGGCAACACATGGTCTCTAAACTCAGCCCAGGCTGTGTGCTATGGAGAGGTATAACTCCATTTAACAAACTATCGTCTGTCAAGACGGCAAGGTGTCACAGTCAGTTGATTAGTGAAGATCATTATCACCGTACTACATACAGCTTATCTCTGTGTCCACGCCAATCTGCATGTCCAACTAACTTCTGTCTTCTTCCTCTTCTTCTTCTGCGTTCATCCGGAGATATTTTTCGGACTTGATTGCGTTGTGGCTTCTGGCTTCTGTCTGTCTGGCCTTCTGCCAACATGCCGCAACCAAATTACACCTATTTATGATTATGCGCATATAAAAATTATCTATTCAGTCGCATCGGTATTAACTGAAATTACCCCTGAATTTCTCGATGTTGAAAACTAGACACGCATAACATTACCATAACAATCAAGAATATGCGCAGCTGTAGGGAACAGCTATCTGCTGCTGGTTGTCACACCCTGTGGCGTTATTAGTAATTTGCTGTAGGCAACTTGTGATGCGATAGCTCAACAGCCCAGTGCGGAATGTGAATGCTTCAGTCTGGCTGCATGCACATTAATCGCTTTGTAGAAAGTTAACTTACCGCGCGAGAGCAACATTGGCTTTGGTATGTGAATAGTAATTGTGAGTAGAGATTAAATATGTATGTACTTTGTCGCCAATCTCGTTTAGTGGACATTCGGTGATTGCATTGTTTAATGGACGGGCACTAACTGCCACATGTGACAGACGATCAATAACTTCTACCTTGAGTAACGGTCAATAACTGCTACGTTGAGTAGACGTTCAATAACTGCTACGTTGAGTAGACGGTCAATAACTGCTATGTTGAGTAGACGGTCAATAACTGCTATGTTGAGTAGACGGTCAATAACTTCCACGTTGAGTAGACGGTCAATAACTGCCACGTTGAGTAGAACCCGCAGAACCTGAGTAGCGCCTTTTCGCGAGTAAACCTGTTGTTTGGTACAATGTGCATGTGTCACTGCGTTAATTCCTCAACCATGTTTCATAGAAAATTAAAACATCTGATGGCTGCAGAAATGTGGTTTCATAGGAAAATGCAAAGAATACAACGGACAGACAGAAAAACCAATGACCAAGTACTACAGGAGACAAATGAAAATCGTACATTGATTAGAGAAATTAGACGTAGACTGTCAAAATTTTTTGGACATGTTGAGAATAAATGAATTGGAGAACTTGGTAACAACTGGCAAGATTGAAGGGAACAGACCCAGGGGAAGACCGAGAAGTAAATACCTGGATGGCTTGGCCACATGGCATGGTCGAGACAGGAACACTGAGCTGATCCATGACTCTGGTGATTGAGTGAAATGGCGAGTCATGACTGCCCACGCTTTCCGACATGACACATGATTGGTTGCCGTGGAACCTTACTGACTTGTGTAGAAGTCTTCTGTATCTTTGTCTGAGTCCAAAGTCTGCACGTTTGTCATTAGTATACGCCTGACGAGATGCGGCGAAATATGTCAGGTGATGCATTGTCTAGTATATTGTCAGGATTCCGAGTCACACTGTGATGTCTCGGAGACTCCTTGGGGTCGTCGCTGGAGCTAAGGAGTTTGTGCTTTGTGGGACGCTTTCCGCGCTGCGTAAAGAGACTGATCCATATGGGATGAAAACCCAGTGCGATGAAGTCGACCCTGTCGACTTTTAAGCGACTTTTTTTTTTTTAAGTGACTTCTTAGAACTTATTCCTAGTGCTCGTGTTAATTTGAGTCAATCTATGAACCCAGATCAATTTTACGAATCAATGGGGGGTTTGAACACATAGCCACCAAACCGACAGCCAGTCGTGCTATTCATTGCGCTAACAGTCTTCTTTAATCTTCCCTATACACCCATTGAAAGTAGATGGATAAATGCTATCTCGCATCCACTCACAATCTCACAGCCCTCGGTGGTTTGTATTTCATAGTTTACCTGCATCGACACAACCATTCATTCACCACCTGTTGGCGAATGAGCCTGTTCTTTGATAGCATTTGCAGGTGTCACTGACCTGTCCTTCCCTCCTTCCCTCCCTCATTTCCACACATTACTGTTTTATCTACTCAGTCTAGAGGAACGTGTATTACAATCTTGTGCATTGGAGAAGCGATGTTTGTGTGTTTCTCAACCACTTGCGTGACATTTTATTGACTTACATTACCTGCGTAGGTGTTAACCCACGCACTGTTAGAGAGAGAGAGAGAGAGAGAGAGAGAGAGAGAGAGAGAGAGAGAGAGAGAGAGAGAGAGAGATTATATATATATATATATATATATATATATATATATATATATATATATATATATATATATATATATATATATATATATATATCCAGCTGTGTTGCAGTTATTGGTGTAATGGTTTTCTTCTTTATCATCTTGTTGTTGTTTGTTTTGTTCTAGTTGTTGCTCTTCCTCTTCTTGTTGTTTATTTTCCTTCTGCTTTCCTTCCTTCCTTCCTTCCTTCCTTCCTTCCTTCCTTCTTCTTCTTCCTTCGACTTTTTCCTTCGCCTACTACTTCTTCTTCCTCCTCCTCCTCCTCCTCCTCCTCCTCCTCCTCCTCCTCCTCCTCCTCCTCCTCCTCCTCCTTCTTCTTCTTCTTCTTCTTATTCTTCTTACCCTGCTTGTTTTGTCTTTCATCTCCAAATGGAGCATAGGCTTTCAACAAATAAACGCCAAACCCGTTCTAGACTTGATTAGTATTTGCAGCTAAAGTTGTCAACGAAGTAGGTAGTCACTCTTACACCAGCCCTCGTCGCCTCCTACGACATGCATGGCACCTTCTACTGTTCTTTGCTTCACTGATGGTCCCCGGTAACATTTAGGAGATTTAACAGTTACCATTTAACACTTACAGGCTGTGAGGCCAATATTTTAAAAGCGAACATGACCCGAACACCTGTATTGACCTGTTGTATTTTGTTCTGCCCTAGATATTCAAAGTGTTGTAAACGTGAACCACTTGGGTTGTAATTAAATTGTAAGAAGACGAAAATTAAGGTCATTTCCTAGAAATCAGAACCACCTGATTGTAATATCTAAATAATCGCTTCAACCATCTTTGAATGTTAAACATCTAATGGAATTTGAATTGTAGAGATTAAAACTATAATCGCCATATCATAAGTAGGTTAATGCAAGATGTAAAGCATATTCACTAAACCGATGTCAATTGCGGTGATAACAAATTTTTAAAGTGCTACATAGCAACTTTATGGGTGCATTTCTGTGATATATAGACACTCAACAGACAAGCTGAGAAACATCTACTAGCAGGTAGTTAGTTGTATTTCCGTTACAGAGCGTCGCATTCAACCCTAGCAATTGTTGGCTGTTTGTGATTTATTGACAAGTTTACGTTCAGTAGTTTGCCATTCATTTCTAAACGACCGACACTTATACCATTTTATGAAAACAAACGCATATCTGTCGGTCTGCTGCCAAATAGCCCACATCTGTGTTTAGAACGCAGTCTGCGATATTACGAATTGCATCCGTAACATCATCGCCACGGAGCCGGCGAATCGCAGTAGAAAAGTAGCTTTTTTTTAAATCTGGGGAATATGCAAATAATACCGTGGACGGACAGAAATATGAATGCAACATTTCTTCAACAAACAAACCCCAAATTAAAAATTGGTTAGAAAGGTTGGACGCAGATAGTCAAGAATTTTAAGCACTTTCTGGTTAGAAATGAACTTAAGAACTGAGTGACAGTTGACACACTTGATGAGACAAGAGCAAGGGGGAGACAAAGCGATATATACCCGGATGACCTGGCAGCATGACACAATGCGTTATATCCAAGACAGGTGATCACGTGAGGTGTCGAACCATGACCGCCCAGGCTTATCGGCACGGCACGCAAGATTACTGTGATTGGCGTCCTGGTTATACATGATCCAAATCCTGTTTATTACCACTGATAACATCAGTGTTTGAAATCCATGAAGAATAATTCACCTTAATCTTAAACAGTATAAAATATCATAATAGTATGCACACTTACGGAAAACATAGGGCGTTGCGGCCACTAGCCTTCATCAGGAAACAAATGCACAAGACACAACATTTAAACATGGGGAAGACATTACAGTGACAAACATATAACGACCTTAATCTTGAACGGCAAATTAGAACTCAGCGAGACAAATTCGGACTACATCGTTAAGGAGTTAACCCTCCCTGAATTAGTTATTTATCCGCTTCAGAATAAGCTATTTTTTTGCGTTAACTCATGCACACAGCAACTCACATTTTATTTATTGGTTGTTGGGTTTCATTACTCTGTCCATGCCATAATTGGAATACCAAAATGAGCACTCTGGACATTTTGAGGGAAGCTGAGTCACAAAGCAAACTTATTACAAACATCAGAAAGACCCAGTCATCATGTTTTTTTTTTTTTGTTTTTTTTTTTTTTTGGGGGGGGGGGGGGGGGCGGCACATTACGAGAAGACAGAAACCGGAACATGTTATAACAACCGGAAAGATTTGTGGAAAGAGAGATAGAGGAAGACAACGTGAGAAAATTCTTGACAGTTTTGTGTCATGGCACGGAAGGGAGTCAACGCACGAATTGATCCATGCCGTCGGAGATAGCAATTTGTGGAGAAGCATGGTCGTCCATGCCCGCCGGCAAGGCACTGGATAATGATGGATGATGATCCTTACCATAACAGGCGCTATTGTTTAGGGGTTAGTGAGACGCGCACTTTCATAAATCCCGTCACACCCTTTTGCAAGCAGACCGCTTTGCGTTGTTTCGATGGAATGAGGCGTCAACCATTCAGAAAGAAATAGCAAACTACTGAACTAACATTGCCGAATAAATAACAAACAACCAGTATATGCTGGGGTTGATTGCCACATCATGGAAGAGACATGCAACTAACTTTACCCATATAGTTACTAGTCTGTGCCATTGAGTTCTGTTCAGAGTTGAGGAATAATGCCGCTTGTCCAAGCAGTGTGGGGCGGGGGCGCGCTGTGCAATGTGACAGGACGCTAGCCCTCCCGGCCAGGTGTTCATGTATTGAAATCCGCACCTAAGGGTATTTTGAACTCTGACCTGGGGCTGCCTATTCCACCCAGGCTAAAATTGGTACCAGGAAATGTCTTGGGAAGCGAAGGCGACTGGAGTAGAGTCAATGTGATCGAATGAATAAGAGGACTTGGTCTTAAACTTCCGCTTCGCTGACGGCGGGGTCGTTTAATACACTGGCCAGTTGGTCTGAGAACGCTTACTTCTCGTTCAGACAGCAATGGTGAACTACTGAATGTAAAACTGCCCAGTCCGGGAAGGTTAACCCGGTCAACAAATGCCCGCAGAAGTCGGATGTGTCGGTCTAACGGCGCAAGAACGCAGCTCTGCTGTAAACAGGCACAACGAAGTCACGTCCGGAAAAAAAAAATCCGGATGAACGCAGAAGAAGAAGAAGAAGAAGAAGAAGAAGAAGAAGAAGAAGAAGAAGAAGAAGAAGAAGAAGAAGAATAAACTGCCCAGTAAACATGCGTGCGGTTAGGGTTGGTCGCAACTTACTGCACATGACATGTCACTTATGTTAAACCCCTGGAGTAGCGATTGGTCTGTAGATATAAATATGGGGTGTAATTTTAATGACTGTCCAGTGAAAATATTGCCGGTCCAAATTTTGTATTTACCTATTATGAAGCCATGGAAGCAGGTGGTGGATGGAGTGTGAGAGCAGCCGACAGATTGTTGTTGGTTATGGTCTGCACTCTGCAGCGATAGGCAGATAATCTCATTAGTAGAGACAATGGCTATGGCCACCGACTAGTACAGTCACTGCCCAGAAGGAGAGCAATGGCAAACTACCTTCTGCAAAACTTGCCAAGAAACCCGAACAACTATGAATGAAAACATCACTTACTAAACAAGCTGAACAGCGCATAAATGCTTTTCCATATAAATGTTATAGACGAGTTCTAAGAATATCTTGGGTAAAGAAAAGAACAAATGCATCCATACTTTAAGAGTTGAATATTGAAGAGGGTTGGCTATTAAAGACGATAAAACAAAGAAAATTGAAATATTTTGGTCACTTGAAACGTCACGAAAGTTTGGAGAGAACAATAATGGAGGAGTATATGCCTGGGAAGAGAGGAAGAGAAAAGCCAAAGAGAAGATGGGTGCAGGATGTGGCGGATGATCTCCAGATGGGTGTATCGGACGCGGGACATCTTGCTTATGATCGAGAGGTTTTCCGGAAGGTTGTTATGGGAGCGAGGTACTGCAAAGGACATGCTACTGAATGAATGAATGAATGAATGAATGAATGAATGAATGAATGAATGAATGAATGAATGAATGAATGAATGAATGAATGAATGAATGAATGAATGAATGAATGAATGAATGAATGAATGAATGAATGAATGAATGAATGGAATGGAATGGAATGGAATGGAATGGAATGGAATTGAATGAATGAATGAATGAATGAATATTATGTTGCATGAGCTTTACAGAGGGTGAATACAAAACTTGGACCAGCAATATTTTCAAACACTGCATAGTCATTAAAATTACACCCTATATTTGTCTATTATGTTGCATAAACTGCACAGAGGGCGAATACAAAACTTGGAACGGCAATATTTTCAAAAACTTCAGTCATTAAAAAATACACACCGTATAAGTCTAGCATTATATGTCCAATGCACAAAAGATGTATAAAATAGTCCTTTACTGTTGATTGTATGTGGTAGTATCTCAGTTGAAAAATGTTAGTTGTATGTGGTAGTAGCACAATGGGTAAATGTTGATTGTATGTGGTAATATCGGAGTGGGAAAATGTCGATTGTCTGTGGTAATATCGGAGTGGGGGGAAATGTCCATTGTATGTGGTAATAACCACAGTGGGAAAATGTCGATTGTATCAGGTAATCTCACACTGGGAATATGTCGATTGTATGTAGCAATGTCACAAAGGGAAAATGTTGATTGTATGTGGTAATATCAGAGTGAAAAAATGTCGATTTCATGTGGTAATATCACAATGGGGGAATGTCGATTGTGTGTGGTAATATCACAGTGGAAAAAGTAGATTATGTGTAGTAATATCGGAAAGGGGAAAATTTCAATTGTATTTGGTAATATCACAGTGAAAGAATATAGGTTGTATGTAGTCATATTGCAATGGGGAACATGTCGATTGTATGTGGTAATATCAAAGTGGGAAAATGTCGATTAAACGAAACATTTCAAAATGAGACATGGATTAGCAAGCACATCATCCATGTATTTTACGGCCAAAAGTTTAATATTTCAGTGGCTCGTTATTGTCTCGACAAATGCCATTGGTACGAGCATGTGTGCCCCGGCCGCTGTTGGCGCCCCTATAATCCAATTTCGCCTGCTATCTGCAATTAAAATTAGACTAACCGCATTAACCCAAAACAGTAAAACGAATAAAGAAGCATACCACGCATTATGTGCTTTTTTTTTTACCGACATGATGATAATAATTCTGGCTAGCCGACTGATTCCGTTTGTGTCATTAAAGCAGTTTATTGTTTAATTTAAATTCCAGCGCATTTGCGATATTCTAATGTAGTTATTTTGGTCCAGACTCCATGTCATGCTATGCGCCGACAAGCTGACTCGAATGTTCATAAATAAATTTACATGTAGCGTTTGGCATTCATAGAAGTAGAGAGTAGCTCATTCGGTAGCATGTCCTTTGCAGAACCTCGCTTCCATAACATCCTCCCGGAAAACTTCTGGGTCATGAGCAAGATGTCCCGCATCCAATAGAGGACACACTAGGCAACATATTGGAGTCTCTGTGGCGAAGTGGTCAAGCCGTTTGACTCGTGCTCCGAAGGTTGTGGGTTCGATTCCGGGCCGCACCCTTCGGTTTACGAGTTAAATTTTCGGAGACTCCTGTGGGTCGTCGCTAAAAGCTACGGAGTTCGTGCTTTGTGCGACGCTTTCCGTGCTGCGGAAAGAGACCGAGCCATATGGGATAAAACCCGGTGCAATGAAGTCGACCCTGTCGACTTTTAAGCGACTTTTTTATAACAATTGAAAGATGTAATTAACCTATCGGGATTCGAACCTGTCACCTCCAGAATGACGACAGCGCCTCGCTGCAGGAACAAGTGTACTTCGATGCATGACCAGCTAGACCAGTGTTTCCCAACGTGGGGCGCACGCCCCACAGGGGGGCAATTTCACTGTTAAGGGGGGCAATTCGAAAATGGAAGAAATCGGCTGAATATAACAAAACGGGGAGACTTGAGACTGAAGTTAACTAAATTGGAATCTGACATAAGATCTCTTTGCAGCAAGTATCAAGCGCAAGGATCTCACTAAATTTAAATAATAAATAATTACTAATAATTAAAATAATATAGAAAAATCGTTCATTAAAATTATTTTGTACTTGAATTTCAGTTCTCCATTATATGTTTTGAAAATTTACTTACTGTGTTTGCTCAATAATTACCTAGTGATTTCTTCCTAAAACCTATCATTCAAGTTTCTTTAGTGAACATTTCAATTTTTGAATATTAAAAATAATGTATATGTTGAGGGGGGGGGGGTGGCATGGGGCGGGGGAGGGGGGCAATATGAATTTTAGAAAGGCTTAAGTGGGGCATGGTACAAAAAAGGTTGGGAAACACTGAGCTAGACACTTCTTAAAAAAGGTGTCTTCATTAGCCAGATATATCATCTATCCGAACACACTAGTAGGAATATCATAATCGGTTTAAAAGTTATTTGCATATCCTTTACGGGACGTCGAGTCAACCTTAGCATGTTTTGGCTATTTGTGATTTCTTTCTTGGCATGTTTATATTCAGTAGATTCCCAATGCTTTCTAAATAACCGGCATTCATACCTTTTTATAAAGCCCAACGCCTGGCTGTCTGCTGCCATATTGCCCACAGCTGTGATTGAAACGCGTTATGCGGGATTACGAACTGCGCCCGTAACCCCTTCGGTACAACTCCGGTACCATAATCGGTACTCAGTCTTATTATTGTTGTTGTTTTTTTTGTTTTTTTTAAATAGACGTAGAAGTCATGTAGCAGGAATCTGCTGTGGGGATGTGAAGTGACCATCACATTTTGTTGACCGGAGTGCATGGATGAATAGGTGGTCAGTCTTTCCCGCCGGAAATCAATACAGGAACCCGTTGAGGCCACTGAGACAGTTACATAAATAAACACACTTAGTATTGTTTGGCGCTCACAGAAGGAGAAGAAGGAAGTAGAGACTAGAGGACGCACCAGACAACATAAAAGTTGAAAGCTATAGTTACCGACCGGGATTCGAACCTGTCACCTCTAGTTGGTCATGCTTCGAAGTACACTTGTTCATGCAGCGAGGCATTGTCGTCATTTGGAGGTGACAGGTTCGAATTCCGGTCGGTAACTATAGCTTTCAACTTTTATGTTGTCTAGTGCATCCTTTTGTCTCTACTTCCTTCTCCTTCTGTAAGCGCCAAACAATACTATGTGTGTTTATTTATGTAACTTACCCACAGGTAGCGAATATCGCAAACAGGCATCAGTCACTCATGCTCCGGATGCGCTCATGTCACTATCGTCAGCATAACCTGCTAACATTCACACCAATGCGCTCGCTGGCTGCGGTAAATTAACTCAGTTTTACCGACTTCTTTCAGCATTTAAGTCATTCAAATAATACAGTTGTAATTACTGAAAGGTCAGTTAGTCTGTGGATGTGAATACTAAATAATAGGTAATGAAATTACGCAGAAACTAGAAGTGGTGATGTTTTTTTGATGACTTGAGAGTATAACGAGCAGAGAAGAAAACGCGTGCTGTTTATTTCTATAGAACGAGCTGTAAATGGTTAATTAATTTAATTGATTAATGTTCTTTGCAAATACGCAGGATTTATTGTACTCGCGACTTATACAAGTTTACATTGTTCTTCACGTATTTATGTTTGTAATTTCTTCCTCACTCTTTGCATAATCTTTCTAAGAAAACACAGGGTTTTATGACTAATTATACTAATTGTTCTATGTTGGTCTTCTTCTTCTTCTTCTTCTTCTTCTTCTTCTTCTTCTTCTTCTTCTTCTTCTTCTTCTTCTTCTTCTTCTTCTTCTTCTTCTTCTTCTTCTTCTTCTTCTTCTTCTGCTTCTTCTGATTCTTCTGCTTCTTCCGCCGCCGCCGCCGTGGCCGCCGCAGCCTCCTCCGCCTCCTCCTCCCCCGCCTCCTCCCCTTCTTCTTCTTATAGCCCATGCCTTAAGGCGTTAGTGATCACGTCTCCCCCAGCCCTCTGTCTCGTGTACTGGGAATCATTTCTGATACTGATGTGCCTTGATACGTTGATGTAAAACTGTCCAGCATCTTTCCTGTTTGTCTCCCTCTGTCTCTCCCCACCTCTACCCCATTTTTTCAAACTTTCCCATGATGACGACATACTCCAGCCTTTTCCCGTCTCGGAACATGCCTAAAGAATAAGAACTCTCCTCTTGTGTTGCCTGTTAACATTTACACATTGTACGGTTCCGAAGTTCTTCCACAGAGTAATAAACATACAAACACATAAGTCATAATATCTTCATTATCATATATTGTATTAAGAAACTTGGTGACCTGGCCTAGTCTATGTTCTTCCATGGCATTTATCATTTCGGTTGTGATATTGTCTGGGCCTCCAGGCTTTCTTTGATTTCATATGTTTAAAGGCATTCTGAACTTCATCTTCAAAATTGGCAATCCTTCATTGTTATTGGGAATATCAAACTGTTACCTACGCAAAGCCTCGTAAAGACCGTTCAATGCAAGTATCATCTGGCCATTTTTCCAATATCTAAAACAGCAGCCGACATCGTGGTATTTTAGGCAACTTCCGGCTTAGTATTTAAGGCATCGAGTGTCTTTTCCAAAACATAAAGTAACTTCCGGTCTTCTTCCGTTGAACTCAAGTAGATTGCCCGCCTACTTAATTCTCTCCAACAAACAAATGATTTTACAACCCCATTCCTTTCTTGTACTCCCATCTCGCCATATATTATAGTAGATTAAGTGCTGACGTTAGACACCGTATCCATCCCGACTACTTCACTATGTGTAATCGATCTCTACCATTTTATATACTCTCTCTCGATGCTTAACCCCTGACAGATGACTTCCTGCCTACCTGTTAACATCGACACCGCCGTGGTGTTAGTTTACCTGACACCCTGTCTCACTGAAATCGATACCACCCTTTGTTAATATACTTAAAACATCACGTCTCCTTTAAAACACAACTAAAATTCGTTACAGTTGTCGTTTAAGAAATATCTCTAATGAGCTCATGGCTTTCTCTTCCGCACGCACGTGTCTATATCGCTTCTAAATATATCCATGCTTGCTGAGTCCAACAACCTCCGCGATGTCTACAGAAATGCAAATAGAACAATAATTACAAAAGCAAACCAAATCTAATCTACAGGCAAGGATACTGCGTAGTTCTGTATTCAGTGTTATGTACATTACATTTCAAAACAAACGCACTAGAATTGTATCTATTATTATACCGATGGAAATATAACTAGGAAATATTTATTTCACACCACTAGGGACGCAATACATATGATTAATAATCAGAAAGGGAAGGGGGAAGTTGCGACCCTAAAATAATACGAGAACGTTTAACAGGTATTGATTCGCACTTGAATAAATATAAATTGGTAAGCTGGAGTATAGAGAATTAAAGAAAAACATAAAAAGGTGACGTAAGGAACGACTCCGTAATACTCTATAACAGGTTCTTAACCTTTTTTGGCCCATACATCCCTTCATCATATGTTCAGAATGTCACCCCCTCCCTCCCTCGTATTTCATCCTTATAAATCCCCCCTCCCCTTACACAGTAAACGTAAAAATGGAAGCTAAATTTAATAACATACTAGAACAAGTCTAGACATCTACATAAAACGTGATGTGCGGGTCTACTTACGTTATAAAACGAATTTCAGAAGGGCGAGAAGTATAGAATCGTAAAGTATGGAGGCAAAAACAATATCAAGTAATCGGTTCTTGTATTAACGCGATCTTGAAACGATCTTAATTGCTCACTCTTCCCCCCTCCCCCCTCCCCGGAAACCCTAAAATTCCCTCCTGTGGGAATTACCCACCGGTTGAGAACCACTGCTCTACAACGTGTTGAATGTAAACGTAGTCTCACAATCCCCACACACCGGATTTAGAGTCCGCTGTGTGTGATTTGAGAACAGATCGCTTTACGTAGATTTTACACCATGGTACGAGTATCAGAAAGCAATGAGAAACTACTGAATGCAAACTTGCATAGCAAATCATTAACAGCCAATACATGATGGAGTTGAATGCGACGTCTCGTAAAGGACATGCAACTTGTATAGTTGTAACACGAGAAATAAGTCTACAGGTATTGACGGGCACTCATAGACCACGCGAGAGATAAGTAAATAAAAGAAGACAATTAACAGCATAAAAACTGGTTACAACTCATCACATATTGTTCCTCTTGTGTCTTGCGGTGTCGAGGTGAGGTATAAACATCGGGAGAGTGCCCGTTTATGGGCTTCATATAAGGACATTTCCCATGGACTCTGTGACATCGGGTGTATTATTATGCGTAGTCTCCAAATGACGCTAGCGCTTTGTTGTAGAGGGCGCTTCGATGCAGCAGAAGGAATTCTTCAGTAACACTTCATTTCCCTAGCCCCACCGGTCCTACAGCTTTCAGTCCTGATACTTGTGGTTGTTCTGTCCCAGACAGTTCCTAGAAAATAGTGAACATTGTGTGGGACTCATTTTCTGAGGCTGGATCGACCCCAGAGCCCTGCTGGTCGAAAGAAATACTACTACTACTACTACATCTACTACTACTACTACTACTACTACTACTACTACTACTACTACTACTACTACTACTACTACTACTACTACTACTACTACTACTACTACTACTACTACTACTACTACATCTACTACTACTACTACTACTACTACTACTACTACTACTACTACTACTACTACTACTACTACTACTGCTGCTGCTGCTGCTGCTGATGCTGCTGCTGCTACTACTACTACTACTACTACTACTACTACTATTACTACCACTACTACAACAATAACAACTACCACTACTACTACTACTACTACTACTACTACTACTACTACTACTACTACTACTACTATTACTACTACTACTACAACAACTACTACTACTGCTGCTGCTGCTGCTACTACTGCTACTTCTACTACTACGACTACTACTACAAATACTATTACCACTGCTACTAATAATAACAGCAATAAACGAGATTTATTTGATGGCTTACCGTAATCAGATACGGTAACAGGCGGATTCAGCAATTTGCCACATTCAAGTACTACCAAGAGCGCCAAAAGCATATTTCCAATAACGACAATGATCTATTCAAACATCAAACCCAGCGGGGAAGGGGCTGTTCTATTGAAAGCAACACAAAACAGCAAACACGCTCAAACGGGATGCAGGGTGGAACGTACTCTTGCATTTCTTGGCTTGGAAAAGAAATGACTGGTCACAGCGGAAATGTAGGGAAAAGCAAATCAAATGAAAATCATCAACACTATTGGGCGAGAAACTGGAATGATAAATGAAAACTGTAAATGTTGTCTGTTTTGAATGTCGAATGCTCAGACATGTGAGCTTGTGCTGGCTTGAGGGCAAGAACGCATCCGCTGTGGAGCAGAGCATACGTTGTCTAAAGAAAGGTGGAAGGAAGGGGTGGGGGGAATTGTTATGTGAGAAAATGCGACCGGTTCATTCATAAATTCAGCTGCTAATGTCCCGGATGCTAGAATATGGGACCCAATGAACAAGCTGTGAGTTGCTGGGTGCATGAGTTGACTTCTCGTCCTTGACTTAGAGACGTAGTTTACAAGTACCTCTGAAGTCAGAATGGGTTCGCCTGATGGCGAGGGACACTAGTAATAAGGAAAGCTAATCCGCACGCTAAAATCCGGCCAATGTATTAGAAGTAGCTGCACGTCTGTAACTACGCCTGAGTTCAAAGCGAACGGGGAAAGAAACATAATCACGACCCGCCGAAGGGGCTCCATATCTTACCATCTCCCCTGCCTCAAGCGCCCTTCATTCTGAGGTTCTTGGAATGTATAATGTGGTAGTTTCCCCCTGATTTCCACACTCACATGGCAACGGACAACGTCCTCAGCCTTTAGGACCTTTTCAAGTCGCCATGTAAGTAGGTAATCTCGCTAGCAGCAAAGAGCGCCCCAGAATTGTCCACTTATCCCGGTGGATACTAAGTCCCCAGAGCTGCGCTTGCCACACCGTGGCGTGTTTCCTCTCCTCTACTGCTGAGATGTGAAGCTGGTATTTTCCGTTCATCAACTATGGGACAGTCATAGTATTATTAAACTCTTCTTAAACTCTTCGGTACTCCCGCATGAAATATGAAGCTTGCCATCTGACACCTGGACTGTCCGCCCCACAAACCGTCACATTTTTATTACATGGATTTAAACTCTTTAGAGCTTAATAAAAAATAATGTACCTGGCCCATATGTTGAGCGTAGAGGTATTTAGACTGTAATTAGTAACGTTGCAAATTAAATGTATTGTAATTTAGTCACCATGCCTGGATTAACTATTAATCGGAAAAGAGCACGCGCTTAACGCAGCATTAGAAAGTAGACGCCACGCACATTTTCTATTGGTCTATTTACCAAGGGTCATATAGTTTACAACCTGCATATGGCGCAGTTGAGCAAGGTTCTGCTAAAACTGCTGCTACAATAAATGTTTCCCGCGTGCCAACATTTCGAACACATAAAATGTCATTTTACAAGGAATTATAGCTTTAAATTATATATATATATATATATATATATATATATATATATATATATATATATATATATATATATATATATACGTGCTTGGGGCACTATTAGTCAGGTGTCCAGACATGCTGTGCGGCATTGAGAGCACCATCTGCTGGCATGCTGTATATAAAAGGGATTAAAAGGTCAGAGGGTCGACTTAACTGCATTGGTTTTATCCAGCCTGGCTTAGTCTCTCTCTATCTAGATCCGATAACTGCTTGCTGCAGACATCACATTGAGGACATCGCACTGAGGGCATCAAATTGAGGACATTGCACTGGAGACATTGCACTGGAGACATCGCACTGAAGACATTGCACTGAGGACATCACACTGAGGACATCACACTGAAGGCTTCAAACTGAGGACATTGCACTGGAGACACCACACTGAAGGCATCGCACTGAAGACAGCACACTGAAGACATCACACTGAAGACATCGCACTGAGGACATCGCACTGAAGGCATCGCACTGAAGACATCGCACTGCAGACATGGCACTGCAGACTTGGCACTAAAGACATCCCACTGAAGACATCGCACTGAAGACATGACACTGAAGACACGACACTGAAGACATCACACAGAGCCCGAACTCCTGTCATTCTGTCAGCGTGTACCGACTGACGACATCAGTTCTATAGGACAAACAGATCTATCGAACGAGAACACATTACCGAAGCAGATTTCTTATGAGGACAAACAAAACTGGCAGGAATGAAGTATTTTTGACGTGCAAAATGACATGAAAGTCTAGAAAAGATAATTATGGTACGAAGTCCACTGGGGAACCGTAGAAGATAAACGACTACAATGTAGATGTTGAAGATGAGACAGATAATTTACAGATAACAGAAACAGCGGCAGGTCGTCTGACTTATGACAGAGACATTTAGAAAAATTGCTATAGCGCGAAATTATGCACAGGGCAAGGCATTGGATGTTGAATAATTTTGATATACTTTAAGAAAGGTATCTCTCAAGGGAAGTCACCCTTAAATGCAGAGTAAGCTGGTGTTTGCCCATCAAGATGACCATTCATTTCATCCAGTGGCGATGAAAGTTTGAAGCCGTGAGTTCTAAGATGGCTGGTAAGGGCGCAAGGCCTATTTTGGCTCGAAACTGTCTTTGACAATGTAGGCAAAGACTGCTTGACGCTTCATAAGGAGGATCTCCTGGGGGGGGAGGGGGGGGGTCCAGTCTTTTTTTTCACAGCTCTTGCAGCCCTTTTTGCCTCACAAGTGACTACACCCTTGACGTAATTATGTACGCCACGAATTTCGTTCTTTGGCAGCAGTCTCCCAAGTGTCGTGATGAATTCCAAAAGCTTTTGAGAAGCTACTATTTACTCAGTGACTTCGTTAGTTGACTGTGAGTCCTCTGCGGGAATGCATTTCAACACTTACGTTCGCTGCATTGGAATTCAGAAAGTCTAGGCCCTCATAAAGTCTTGTATCTATCGAAGTGAGGTTGGTATAGAGACTTCGCCCTGCCCGACACCCTTGCACCACCAAAACGGGGACTGTGGTGTGTTGTTTTCTTTCCCCTCGCCAAGTCCGGAAACAGCAGGATGTGCAAGGCATGCCCTGTAACTTCACATCCCTGGAGAAGTATGATAGGATGCCACCAGGGCATCATTTAGCACAGCACATGCCAGCTGGATTGGATTAGACCTACGTTGGTAATTCTCTCCCCCTTCCTCCAAATTCACCACACACAGTTGTTATGTATGTCATTGCCAACAGACGCCAACCGAATACCCCGGGTGGAAATCGCGTTGTTGAGACATGCCTACAGATTATCCAGAACTATGCCCAGGTAACTTTGTATCTAGGCCACTCTGCATCGTTCACGCCCACCCCATCACACTGTGCTTTCCAGGTAACTGGGACAATGTCCCTCTAACTATACCGCCACTTTCAGAAATAGCAACGGGCATAACTTATTGCTGGCATAGGATAGAAGCAGGGTGAGGACATAATCCACCCATATTACTCTATCCGACATAGCTTCTTGTTGTTGTTAGTATTATTATTATTATTATTATTATTGTTGTTGTCTTCCGGTTATGCCGTTAAGCGTCGTGGGGAGGGGTTATTGAAGTTCCAGCGCTCGTGACTAGCGCCTTCCCTCCAATTCCCTCTATGATTTATGAGCATAATTTTTCTAGAATCAGGTTAATTCCCTACTGGTTTGCTAGACCTGTCGTAGGTTCCTGACCTATTTAACCCTTTTATATTTGCTACTATCACCACGTCACACACTCACAGACAGACACATTATTAATTCACGCAGATATTAAGGGGATAAATGATTTCTGACAGGAGAGAGGGGTAATAATCCACTCGTGGTAAATTATCAGAGATTTCAAATGGCATGAGGGAATTTTCTTGCAAGGGGGAACAGGACTTAATCTACTTGTAGTTTGATTTCTCTGTGGCATGTCTTCACATTTGCCGTGGATTGCTCAATGCCAAGATATGCCCGTCAGCTGCCGAAAAAATGTTCACCGATTAAACCAACAGCAGCTCAAGACGATGACCGCCTTATGGACACACCAGAACAAACCACCATTTTACGCCCCAGAATAGGACAGAATAGATTACGCAACCACATGTATACAAAGTTCAAGATTGGCCAATCAGCCATGTGTACATGTGGATTGACGCCCCGGACAGCAGATCGCATATTTCAAGACAGCCCAAAATACGACTTATCTAGGCAAACCTTCTGGCCTAGAGAAACAGTAGTGGAAGATCTCTATGGACCACTGAGCGAACTAAAATAACAACAAAAAGACAGTTAAATTCATACAAGGGACAACATTGCAGTTATGAACAAATTTGAAGCGAAAGAAAGAATAGAACGAACCTATCAGTAATGTCTGAAGCGTGGAAATAGATCGGTGTTCGGGCACGATATACTTCATCAGCAAATACAAAGTATGCTTTATAAGCAAATACAATATATTCTTCATAAGCAAATATAATATATTCTTCACAAGCAAATACAATATATTCTTCACAAGCAAATACAATATATTCTTCACAAGCAAATATGAGACACACTTCATAAGCAAATACGAGTTGTATTTCATAGGCAATTACTTCATAATGTATACGAGATATATTGCAGATGCACGTAAGAGATATACTTCTTTAGCAAATGCGAGATATTTCCCAGAAACACACGAGATATATTTCATAAGTAAATACAAGATGTACTGTACAAGCACAAGCACATGCGAGATAGGCAGTCAGTGGGAAGTTGAAAACAGAAGCAACACAAGTATGCGACTATGATGTCAGATCTCCACAGGTCTGTCTGTGTGTCTGTCTGATGTCTGTCCTTCTGTCTGTTTCTGCTCGTCCCTCTGTAGCTACTCACACCTGCCACGACAGATCTAGTCATGTGACTTTCTGTGGTTCGCTGACCGTGAACCAGCGTGGGCTGTCCTGGATACATCTGATAATTACATCTTCTATCCTGTCGAATGTATTGATCTCTCTATATTGACCCGCATGGTTCCAGAGTTTATTTCCTTCACTCTTGTTCCTTGTTACTCTCACGCTATCGAATTGAAACGTTTCGCCCAACTATACATCCGACAGTATTCTTTGCCTTTAACCCTGCCGCAGTGATTCCCAGTTATCTCTTGTCTGTCGCAAGCTTACACGTTGAATTGAATTGCATATGTACAAAAGAACACAATTTACAATGTATGAAAAACGACAAAATGTAAAGTACATTAACACATATCCGCCCAGAATAATTGCCCGGAAAATGTGCCAGCCCAAGCGTGAATGCATCCCAGTTTGACTGCTTCCCAGTTTGCATCCCAGTTTGACTGCATCCCAGTTTGACTGCATCCCAGTTTGACTGCATCCCAGTTTGACTGCATCCCAGTTTGACTGCATCCCAGTTTGACTGAGATGTGTAGTCCTGATCTTCGTGCATCTTGGATCCTGTCCCTTAACACGGTTGTACCCCTTTAGGTACCGTGTTTCCTCAAAGAAAAAAAAGACTGGGTCTTATATTAATTTTAGCTGTAAAAAAAGCCCTGGGGCTTATTTTAGGGGTATGTCTTTTATTAAAATTATCCTGAAAAATCGTGCCAGTGCTTATTATATGGGGGGTAGGTCTTATTTTCGGGGAAACACGGTAATAGGTCTGCAGCTGATTTGGGTGCAGTTTAAATATATAGTGGATGTTCTGACCTGCGCTCCTTCCCTTTGCTTCTGTATCAACCATGCTAGGGTGGTGGGAAACGAGCAGGCGGACAGATTGGGTGGGTTTGCACCGTTGGATCGGGTATTGGTGCACGATAAGGCAGATGTGGTCAGGGCTCTTTGGGGTCAAAGTTATAGTATGGAAAACAGATACATCTTAAAATAATAACGAAAATGGTGCGGTAGGGAGTGATGAGAGGATCTGGCCGACACTCAGTACTCCGAAGATAGGCGAGATGGACACATAATCAGGCTGCTACTGGTACAATTAGTATTGGGAATCTTCGCTGGCTGTTGAATACGACTACATAAATAAACACAGATAGTATTACTTGGCGCTCACAGAAGGAGAAGAAGGAAGTAGAGACTAGAAGACGCACTAGACAACATAAAATTTAAAAGCTATAGTTACCGACCGGGATCGAACCTATCGCCTCCAAATGACAAACGGTGCCTCGCTGCAGTAACAAGTGTCTTCATTGGTTATGTCTATCATAGACATGCACCTAACAACTATGGAATACGGACAGAATTCGTATCAAACCATTGAGATAGCTCCATAGGTCTAATAATTTATATTAAACCAGCATAGGTCAAATAACAAAACACATCGGACCGTAATGCTGTTGTCGAGTATATATGAACAAACCTTTAAAGAAGAGAAATGATTGGTCGGTTCTAATTCTGTACACGTAAACACAAGAAATCAATGGGTGGAACCGTTGAGGCCACTGAGACAATTACATAAATAAACACACATAGTATTATTTGGCGCTCACAGAAGGAGAAGAAGTAAATAGAGACTAGAAGACGCACTAGACAACATACAATTTGAAAGCTATAGTTACCGACCGGGATCCAACCTGTCGCCTCCAAATGTCTCACCATATAAATACACGTCTCAATGTTAAAATGTTCTCAGTTTTACTGTTTTGTATGTCCTGTACTTTGTGCGTGCTGCGTTATTATATTGTGTGCCACTTGAAAATGTTCTTAAAACATTATACATTTACACTTTAGCATGTTCTGTTCTTTACGCGATTTAACTCCAGTTTGTTCTGTACTTTACACGATTTCACTTCTGTATGTTCTGTACTTTACACGATTTAGTTCCAAAATGTTCTGTACTTAACACATTTGCACGTTAGTATGTGTACTTAACACGTGTGCACGTTAGTATGATGTGTACTTTACACGTTTGCCCATTAGTACGCAGTGTACTTTACACGTTTGCCCATTAGTACGCAGTGTACTTTACACGTTTGCCCATTAGTACGCAGTGTACTTTACACGTTTGCCCATTAGTACGCAGTGTACTTTACACGTTTGCCCATTAGTACGCAGTGTACTTTACACGTTTGCCCATTAGTACGCAGTGTACTTTACACATTTGCCCATTAGTACGCAGTGTACTTTACACGTTTGCACGTTAGTATGGTGTGTACTTTTCACGTGTCCACTTTAGCGTGTTCTGTGCACGACACTTTACCGGTGATAACTCACTGCGAGCTAAACAATGACCGAACCACGTGAGACATGAGTGTCTGTTTGTTGTTGTTGCTGCCCCCTTAATGAGATGACAGAATGGGGTATCACAGACGTCATTGTAAATCACCAGACCAACACAAAGAGATCAGAAGATACGGGGAAACTGTTGTATAGCGTGCACATTAATATCCCAAGTGTTGTAGATGGGTTGTATTGTGTGGCCCTGGCCATTGTTTCTCACACCTCATTGGGCGGAACCCCAGCATCAGATGGCATGGGTTGTTCGTTTATGTATATATATATACAGCAGAGGTGTCATACTGTCTATATGACTGGGAGAAGAAATGGGACAATAAGAAGACGAGGAAGAAAAGAGAAAAATAGGAAGAACATAAGGACAGGGAAGAAGAAGAAGAAGAAGAAGAAGACGAAGAAGAAGAAGAAGAAGAAGAAGAAGAAGAAATTGTAGTGGTACTAGTAGCAGCAGCAGCAGTAAGCAGTACATGATAAAAGAAGGAGGAGGTGATACTAGTTGTTACTGTTACCCATTTTGTCATATTTTTTTTTTTACTGCTACCCACTTTTAATTAGAATTACTGTTACTCAATGTGTCCTGATTGTTACTATTACTCACTCGCTGTCTAGAGTTACTGTTACCCACGGTGTCCTAGAGTTACTATTACCTACGGTGTCCTAGAGTTACTGTTACCTACTGTGTCCTAATTGTTACTGGCACTCATTTTGTTGTAGAGTTACTGTTACCAACTTTGTCCTAGAGTTACCGTTACCTACTGTGTCCTAATTGTTACTGTTACCCATTTTGTTGAAGAGTTACTATTCCCCACTTTGTCATAAAGTAATTGTTACCCCCTTTGTCCTAGAGTTACTGCTACCCATTGTGTCCTAATGGTTACTGTTACCCACTTCGCCCTTGTTTTTACTGTCATCTACTTTTCCCTAAAGTTGCAGTTACTCATAATGTTGTAATTGTTACTGCCTACCACTTTGTCCTATGTGGTACTGTTTACCACTTTGTCCTATGTGGTACTGTTTACCACTTTGTCCTCTGTGTTACTTTTTACCACTTTGTCCTCTGTGTTACTGTTTACCACTTTGTCCTATGTGGTACTGTTTATCACTTTGTCCTATGTGGTACTGTTTATCACTTTGTCCTATGTGGTACTGTTTACCACTTTGTCCTCTGTGTTACTGTTTACCACTTTGTCCTATGTGGTATTGTTTATCACTTTGTCCTATGTGGTACTGTTTATCACTTTGTCCTATGTGGTACTGTTTATCACTTTGTCCTATGTGGTACTGTTTACCACTTTGTCCTATGTGGTACTGTTTATCACTTTGTCCTATGTGGTACTGTTTACCACTTTGTCCTATGTGGTACTGTTTATCACTTTGTCCTATGTGGTACTGTTTATCACTTTGTCCTATGTGGTACTGGTTACCACTTTGTCCTCTGTGTTACTGTTTACCACTTTGTCCTATGTGGTACTGTTTACCACTTTGTCCTAAGTGTTACTGTTTACCACTTTGCCCTAGATGTTACTATTTACCACTTTGCCCTAGTTGTTACAGCTTCCCGTGTTGTCCCAATTGTTACTGTTGCCCCACTTTGCCCTAGTTGTTACTGCTTCCCGTGTTGTCCCAATTGTTACTGTTGCCCCACGTTGTCCTAGTTGCTATTTCTGAACCCCCCATTTGGGAACACCAGGAGTTAAGTCACCCGTGCAAGTTCATTAACCCACAGGACACGAATCTGCCTTAAGCCAGCGTTAAGTGCGCGAGATGCGTCCGACCTGGAGTTGTGTATCGCAACGGTTTCCCTATTAAGGTCAAACATAAAAGAGTAAAACAAAGTCAGCAAAGCATGACCAGGTTATTTTCGGCTGTTGTGAAAGTTATGACCTACATACAGTTCTCCTGACTTTGCTGCCTTAGATCGCCAGGTAGAGCTGTCAACATGGTCACAGAGGAGATTTGTGCAGACAGGTTGTGCTTGCAGTCTTCTTCTTCTTCAGCGTTCCGAGCCATTGAGGTTCTTTGCTGCAAATACAATCCGTCTCCATTCGTCTCTCTGGTGGACCTTCTCTTGCCAGTCGTTGATTCCAAGTGCTTGTAGGTCTGTACATGTATTATCTCTCCACCGCCTTCTTGGTCTACCTCGGGGTCTACGGTCATTTATTTCCTGAGTGTAAGCGAGTTTTGTTTCCCTATTATCTTCCATTCTTTCTATATGCCCCAGCCATTGTAGTCTATTAGCCTTCATGATACCAGTGATTAGCGGGGACTTAAACAGAACGACAGGTGAGGAGGATCCGTGTATTCGCTGTGGGGCGATATGCCTGAGCGTAAGTTCAGTAATATTAGATCAGAATAAGACAGAACAGATACAGTAATTATCTCAAAGTTCGATGTATATCTTTTACATAATGTTGCAGTCAACCCTGGCGTTTAGATCAGCATGGCCGAATTGTTAAGAGCGCTCGCTCTTAATCTTTCGTTGAGCTGATGCTGAGGTAGCGGGTTCAACCCCTACACCGGTCAGTTGGACTAAAATGTTGACTTCTCGTCTTTGACTTCGGGGAATAAATTACAAGTACTTCAGAAGTCGGAGTGGGTTCGCCTGGTGACGAGAGACACAGGTAATAGGCAAAACTAATCCACATGCAAAAATCAGTCCAGTACACTAGAAGTAGTAGCTCGAGTATGGACTACGTTTGAGTTAAAAGTGAGCGATCACAACAAAAACAACAACCTCCGCATTTGTTTTTCTGTTTGTGATTCCAGGGCAGGATTCCCTCGATCAGGAAATCAACACCAGGATTGGCAAGGCAGCAACAACAATGAACATGTTAGCAAAAAGAGTTTGGAAGAACAGGAAGCTTACTGCCAAAACAAAAGTCCTCGTCTACCAAGCCTGTGTCCTTAGTACTCTTCTTTATGGCAGTGAAACCTGGACAACTTACTCACGCCAAGAGAAATGTTTAAACAGCTTTCATATGCGGTGTCTGCGAAGAATTCTTGGTATTAAGTGGCAAGACAAAATCACAAATACTGAAGTATTGGAAAGATCAGGTTGTGTGACGGTGTATTCCATGCTTAGTCTTCGTAGACTTAGATGGATAGGACATGTTAGGAGGATGGATGTTGGTAGAATACCAAAGGACATCTTTTTTGGTGAATTACAGACGGGTAGGAGATCTCAGGGTCGGCCTCTACTACGATACAAAGATGTGTGTAAGCGGGACATGATTGATACAGGCATTGATAATGCACATTGGGAGCACGTCGCCGCTGAACGTGTTGCATGGAGGGCAACTATCAGAAATGGAATAAAGACAAAGGAGAAAATGATTGCAGATAAAGCACACACAGAGCGTGAGAGACGTAAGATGGTGCAAAATGGTGGAAGTGACCATGTTTTCACATGCACCTACTGTGGGCAATTCAGTCAGGTCTTAGTCAGATATGACTGAGCTACCGTATAACAGTAGACGGTACTACCTGGTTTCTGTTAGCGCCGAACGTTGGGCGGCGCTTACCAAACCCGACACCCCACATTGTGCCAACGGCTTCGGGCGGAAGAGCGCAATTGGGAGGGTACAAGCCTTACCCTGGTGCGAGGAAATGCAAGCTAAAGACAAAATTGTCATGGCAGGGCAGACCAGGCCCTAAGCCTTGGTTGGCGACTGGTCTAGGATCGAAGCTCCGACAGGCGGACAGTTAGAGCATTGCTTTGCTGATCCGGCAGCTTCTGCAGCTTGTCTTGTTCCAGATGTAGGGGTGTTACCTTTCCTCTGGAGTGAACTAGGCAGGCCGAGAGAGGGATCATGCTGCATGGGCAACACATGATCTCTATATTTTAGCCCAGGCTTTGTGCTATGGAGAGGCAATAACTCCATCCCTGGTCTTAACTGGTCTCGGAATCAAAGCGAGAGGCAACTGTTACGGGTTATAAGTCCTTGTCAGTTGGCGTAGACATGGGGCGCCACGCGTTGCCTTTGACGGTGGGAGACACCTATAGGTGTCACTGATCAGCTACCGCCCGCCTCAAGCTGGGCAGCCCCCAGCCAATTGGGTGCTGATCCGCCACAGCCTGCCTGCTTCAATGGGTGCTTGGGGCTAGGACAAAATCTGAATCGCAGGCTGTAAAACCAATGCACCAGGTACAAACAAAAATATAAATAGAAACCTCAAGCTACGGCTTGCAACCTGGAACGTGAGAACCATGTGTCCAGGATTTTCCACTGACTTGACCAATATTGACGATGTGAGAAAAACGGCTGTGATTGATGCCGAACTCAATCGTCTTAACATTGATATTGCTGGCCTGCAGGAGACTCGCCTCGCTGAGGAAGGGTCACTCAGGGAAAACAACTACACCTTTTTCTGGAAGGGTAAAGGGCAGGCAGAAAAAAGGCAACACGGTGTGGGCTTTGCAGTGAAGAATTCGCTACTGGGAATGATTGAAATTCCAGCAGGAGGAAATGAAAGACTATTATCCCTGCGCTTGGCAACCTCTTGTGGGTTTGCCACCATTATTACTGCATATGCACCGACACTCGATTCCTCTGATGATGTGAAGGATTTGTTCTATGAGGAGTTAGACTCTGTGATCAAGGCAGTTCCAAAATCCGACTACATTTATATGCTCGGTGATTTCAATGCTCGTGTGGGCAAGGACTCGAGTTCATGGCCAGTATGCCTTGGAAAATACAACATCGGTCGCATGAATGAAAATGGGCAAAGGCTGCTGGAGCATTGCACCAGTAATGACCTATGTATTACAAACTCTTTTTTTAAAACAAAAGAGATGCATAAGGTCACATGGAAACATCCAAGATCCGGCCATTGGCACCAGCTGGACTTCATCATCACACGGAGACAACATCTGAACCATATATCATTGACTCGTAGTTACCACAGTGCTGACTGTGATACGGATCATTCTTTGGTTGTTGCAAGGGTTAGACTGAGACCAAAGAGAATCTACACAGCTAAACACAAATCTAACCCCAGGATTAATATTATTAACACTCATGATCCTGAAAAGTGCTTTCAGTTTCAACAGCAACTTGAAGACGCTTTCACTGATACACCAGAAAATTGTACAGTAAATGATAAATGGAATAAACTTAAGGAAACTCTTTGTAAAACTGCCGTAAAGGTTTACGGCACTGTGGATCATAAGAGGCAAGACTGGTTTGCGGCCAACAGCGAGACTCTGCAGCCCTTGATTGATAAGAAGAAGAAAGCTCTCTTAAGAAACAAGGAAAGACCAACGCGTAACACTCTGAGTGAGCTAAGGCAAGCTAGGAAGGATGTGCAAAAGGCTGCCAGGCAGTGTGCAAATGATTATTGGATCAAGTTATGTGAGTCCATTCAAATCGCAAGTGATAAGGGAGACATAAGAAGCATGTATGAAGGAATAAAGAAAGCCTGTGGTCCAGTGATCAAAAGAAGTGCACCATTGAAAACCTTGACTGGAGAAGTCATCACTGATAAGAAACAGCAGATGGACAGATGGGTAGAGCACTATTTGGAGCTTTACTCAAGTGAGACCAAACTAGCGGATAATGCCCTCAACGCCATAGAGGCTCTACCAACTCTTGACCACCTGGACACACTTCCCACCATAACAGAAGTTAAGTGTGCTGTAAATGAACTTGCATCTGGCAAGGCTCCAGGTAAGGATGGGATTCCAATAGAGGTTATCAGGAGTGGGCAAGACACACTCACTATACAGATCCACCAGCTAATAGAGCTATGCTGGCGTGAAGGACAAGATTCAAGCATCATAACACTGTACAAGAACAAGGGCGATCGGAGCGACTGCAACAACTATAGGGGTATCTCACTTCTGTGTATTGTTGGAAAAGTATTTGCCAGAATTGTTCTGCGCAGACTTCAAGTCCTAGGAGATCAAGTCTACCCCGAATCACAGTGTGGCTTTCGACAGAACCGGTCTACCACTGATATGATATTCTCATTGCGACAAATGCAAGAGAAATGCCGTGAACAGAATCAACCACTGTTTATTGCCTTCATCGACCTCACAAAGGCATTTGATTTGGTCAGTCGTGAGGGTCTGTTCAAGGCACTAAAGAAGATTGGCTGCCCACCAACTCTTCTGTCCATTGTGGAATCGTTCCACACAGGCATGAAGGGTATAATCAAGTTTGATGGTGCAACTTCTGAAGAATTTGAAATCAAGAGTGGAGTTAAGCAAGGTTGTGTACTAGCTCCCACCCTCTTTGGAATATACTTTTCACTTCTACTGAAATATGCATTTCGTGATCAGGATGGTGGTATATACATTCACTCACGCTCAGATGGCGGCCTCTACAATGCTCAGAGATTGAAGGCTAAGACCAAAATTAGGAGGGTACTGATCAGAGAGTTGCTTTTTGCAGATGATGCTGCAGTTACGACCCACTCTGAGGAAGAATTGCAATGTCTACTATCTGCATTCTCCAATGCTTGTTCTGAATTTGGTTTAACAATTAGCAAAAAGAAGACACAGATTATGTCACAAGGTGCACATGGGGTACCATCAATCTTTATTGACGACGCCGAACTAGAGATAGTAGACCATTTTACATATCTAGGATCGATGGTAAATAGCAAATTATCCCTAGATCAGGAAATCAACATCCGGATTGGTAAGGCAGCAACAACAATGAACAGGTTAAGAAAAAGAGTCTGGGAGAACAGGAAGCTTACTGCCAAAACAAAAGTCCTTGTCTATCAAGCCTGTGTCCTTAGTACTCTTCTCTATGGCAGTGAAACCTGGACAACTTACTCACACCAAGAGAACAATTTAAACAGCTTTCATATGCGGTGTCTGCGAAGAATTCTTGGTATTAAGTGGCAAGACAAAATCACAAATACTGAAGTATTGGAAAGATCAGGTTGTGTGACAGTTTATTCCATGCTCAGTCTTCGTAGACTTAGATGGATAGGACATCTTAGGCGGATGGATGATGGTAGAATACCAAAGGATATCTTTTTTGGTGAATTACAGATGGGTAAGAGATCTCAGGGTCGGCCTCTACTACGATATAAAGATGTGTGTAAGCGGGACATGATTGATACAGGCTTTGATAATGCACATTGGGAGCAAGTCGCCGCTGAACGTGTTGCATGGAGGGCAAATATCAGAAATGGAATAAAGTCAAAGGAGAAAATTATTGCAGAAAAGTCACACACCAAGCGTTTGAGACGTAAGATGGTGCATGATGGTGGAAATGACCACGTGTTCACATGCACCCACTGTGAACGGACATTTACAGCGCAAATTGGCCTTATCAGTCACACTCGCTACCGCCATAGTTAAAAGTTATTATGCCTTTTTAAAGCACAAACTATCGTCTGTCAAGACGGCAAGGTGCCAATGTGTATACTGTGGGCAAACATTTGCAGCAAGAATTGGCCTTACCAGCCACACTCGCCACCGCCATGGATCGTAGTTATTAAGCCTTTTTGTAGCACAATGTACCAAACTATCGTCTGTCAAGACGGAAAGGTGCCAATGAATGAATGATGATTCCAGGGCAAGTTTACGTTCAGCAGGTTGCCATTGTTTTCTGAACGACCGACGCTCATACTATTGTATGACAATCAGCGCAAGACGGTCTGCTGCCAGACTGTGTTTGAAACGTGGTATGTGGGATTACGAATTGCGCCCGTAACCTCTTCGCCACGGAGACAAGTGAACAAACATCACACAGGACAAGATCAGTGCTGCCATGACAACACGTTGTTGATAATCATGTGCCGGGAAGTGAAGGCAGCAGCGTGACATTGACCACATCACCAGGCGTGTTATTGACCACATCACCAGGCGTGTTATTGACCACATCACCAGGCGTGTTATTGACCACATCACCAGGCGATGGTCGATTGGTCTATGGGACTATACCCATTTACTAAGTACGTGTTTGTAGCGTGGGACAGGGTACAATAGTTGTGACTAGCATCATTCACGAAGTACGTCTCAAGGCGTGGGAAAAAGTAAAACAGATAGGAATGAATGAATGAATGAATGAATGAATGAATGAATGAATGAGGGAGTGAGGGAGCGAGCGAGCAGTAGTTCAATGTGACTCGATAACTCCTTCTACTGCCCCTTGAATGAATGAATGAATGAATGAGGGAGGGAGGGAGGGAGCGAGCAGTAGTTCAATGTGACTCGATAACTCCTTCTACTCCCCCTTGAATGAATGAATGAATGAATGCATGAATGAATGAGGGAGGGAGGGAGGGAGGGAGCGAGCAGTAGTTCAATGTGACTTGATAACTTCTTCTACTGCCCCTTGAATGAATGAATGAATGAATGAGGGAGGGAGGGAGGGAGCGAGCAGTAGTTCAATGTGACTCGATAACTCCTTCTACTGCCCCTTGAATGAATGAATGAATGAATGCATGAATGAATGAATGAGGGAGGGAGGGAGCGAGCAGTAGTTCAATGTGACTTGATAACTTCTTCTACTGCCCCTTGAATGAATGAATGAATGAATGAATGCATGAATGAATGAGGGAGGGAGGGAGGGAGGGAGCGAGCAGTAGTTCAATGTGACTCGATAACTCCTTCTACTCCCCCTTGAATGAATGAATGAATGAATGCATGAATGAATGAATGAGGGAGGGAGGGAGGGAGGGAGGGAGCGAGCAGTAGTTCAATGTGACTTGATAACTTCTTCTACTGCCCCTTGAATGAATGAATGAATGAATGAATGCATGAATGAATGAATGAGGGAGGGAGGGAGCGAGCAGTAGTTCAATGTGACTTGATAACTTCTTCTACTGCCCCTTGAATGAATGAATGAATGAATGAATGAATGAATGAATGAGTGAGTGAGTGAGTGAATGAATGAGGGAGGGAGGGAGGGAGCGAGCAGTAGTTCAATGTGACTCGATAACTCCTTCTACTGCCCCTTGAATGAATGAATGAATGAATGAATGAATGAATGAATGAATGAATGAATGAATGAATGAATGAATGAGCAGTAGTTCAATGTCAGTCAATAACTACTTGGACTGCCCCTCGATATCTTTGATTCGAACGTCTGTTGTCAATTGACCTTACTGTCTGGAAACACTCCGTAGGGTTGTTTCCGGACCTCCCCCCCCCCTTTTTTTTTTCTCCCGCCCCCTTACCCAGCCATCTCAGTGTGACTTCTAGTAACGATTACCATTTCTGTATCTGGGTGTCGTTGATGTACCTATGGACATGTCCGGAGTGCAACGAAGATACCCCAACTGATAACTGATAACTGTTAACTGATGTACTGATTGTTCTAGATGACAACTGGCGATGAGATGGGGTGAATTTTCGTCATCTCCACTATGTCACGGTCTCTGAAGCAATGAAGCCTGTTGTATGTCCCACGCACTATGCACGCTTCCAGACTAAAAGTCACAGGAAGTTCCCACAACGGTGGTAGTCTCATCTACTACTAAACGCTGATAAGTTAATATTGCTGTTAAATGGGCGGGATCTTTATTGACATTAATAATGGAAAACTACTATATGTTTGGATGGTCCATCGTCGAATAATTTTTTTTATTTTTTTTACTTCAATGAGGAGAAGACATCTGGAGGGAATCGGTTTGAATCCCATTTCCCTTTTGCTGTCAGTGTTATTTGTAGTAGGTCCAACTTGCACGTTACACACAGTACAAAATTCCTTGGCAGTTACAAATCGGCCGATAACTCCGCTGTCTTGACAAAACAGAAAAAATATAATTTTTACGATTTCTTTTACACTTCCGCTTTTGTGCATAGTGCAGATGTGGTCGTGTGGTCTGTTAGTAATGCTCTGCATTTTTCAACTGTCTTCCTGTGTTGTTCCAGTTAGTTTTCTCAGGATGTCTATCGTTCTTCTGGTATATCGTCCTCATGGTACTGTCCCCCTTGTTTTTCATTCTGCCTTGTTTAATGTGCTTCCTCAATGTCAACCTGTCATCAGATGTGACTTCCGAGTACAAGTATGTGGGTTGTTTATCTTCTCAAAGGGGTATTCCATTTATCTGTATGACGCGTGCTTTTTGTTTCGGGGAGAAAGTGAAGACAATGGTGCTACCTACATTTGTCAGTGTTTATGCTGACACACGGTATATTTGCAAATGCAGTCAATGCATCTGTATCTCTTATAGCAATCTGGTAGTCACTGCTGCGAGTTCATTTGTCCCGCTGTACTAGGTCATCATCGTACATTGCCACATTAATTCTGTGTCGTTGATCAAGAAGAAGGTTGTTGAAGTAGATCTTCTCCTTCGTATAGTCCATGTCACCTGGCGTTGGTGATCATGTCTGTCCACAGCCTTCTGTCTTTTGTGCTGCCAATCGATTCTGATGCCGATGTTTCTGCAAGCCATGGTGTCAATCTGTCCAATATCTTCTCTCTTCGTCTTGGTTTCCCTCCACTTCTCTTTCCCTGCAACTTATGTAGATCAGACTGGTCTAAAAATGCGAGGCTTGCACCATATGCCCTACACACCTCATGTCGTGAAAAGGGGCTCCTTTAACTGTCCTTACTTCACTTGAGATCTCGGTATTCTTCGCTCCAACCAGGAACATTATGATAAGTGTGGTCCGTTGTAGCAGCCTTGGTAGGTACTCAATTATCACTGTTTCACAACATCATCATCATCATCTTCATCGTCATCATCATCATCATCATCATCATCATCATCATCATCATCATCATCATCATCATCATCATCATCATCATGTGCCATGCCAATAAGCATGGGTGGTCACGTTTTGCCATCTCACTCGATCACCAGAATCGTGGATCAGCTCAGTGTTCTTGTCTCGACCATACAGTGTGGTCAAGCCATCCAGGTATTTATTTCTCTGCCTTCTTCTTGTTCTCTTTCCCTCGATCTTGGCAGTTGTCACCAAGTTTTCCAAGTTATTTCTTCCCATAACGTGACCAAAAAAATCACAGAAAACATTAGTGGGAACCCCGTTGAGACCACGAAGACATCTTATAAACATTAGCTAGGTTTTGATTGGCGCTCAAAGAAGCTGAAGAAAGAAGTCGAGACTAGAGGGTAAACTAGACAACACAACGATGGAAATATATATATATATATATATATATATATATATATATATATATATATATATATATATATATATATATATATATATATATATATATATATATACCGGGATTCCAACCTGTCATCTCCAAATGACAAAGCCTCGATGCAGGATCAAGTGTATTTCCATGCATGATCAACTAGGCACCCCCAAACAAGGTGTCATTATTAGCCAGGTTTGCCATCTACCTTCTACAAAATAGATACGCATTGCTTAACTGAGTCGTCGACATTATGGATGTTGTGCAGCAGATGGGAAAACCCAGTGAGAAATGGATATTTGTTTTTTACTACGCATGGCTGTACACCCGTGTGTTACCGGCACCCTATGGGGAAGCAAAGAATAAAACGCACTATAACCTGTCATGCGTGCCGTAAAAGGCAACTAATGGGGTTTGCACCCGTACGATACCGGGGCCGTTAAGCGGAGCAAAGAATAGCAACACACTGTAACCTGCTAGGTATGCCTATGTATGGGCGTGGGGCTGGACCTTCCATGTGTGGACAGGCTTAAGCTACAAAATCCAACAATCCCATGTACAAGCTTAAAGATAAAAACAAAAGAATAACCCAGACAACTAGAAAGGCACATTCTAGAAGAGATATAACGCTTGCGGAGAAAGCCGTAAGGTGTCACTACCGCAGATTTTCCCACTGTCACGTAGCGATAAATAAATAGACTAAAACCATATTCAGAATACATATTAGGTGACTACCAGGCGGGTTTTAGACAAAACAGATCAACGATAGATCAGATATTTATCTTACGACAAATAGCCGAGAAAAATTGGGAATATAAAAGAGATCTCCATAACATTTTTGTGGATTTTAAAAAGGCTTATGATAGTGTCCATAGGAATAGTCTATGGAATGCTGTGCAGGAATTTGGAATACCAAGGAAGTTAATCAACATGACCAGACTATGCATGTTTTGCGTATCCTTTTACAGGACTTAGCTGTCAACAGCAGCATCTTTCAGCTGTCTGTTGATCTCTTGGCAAGATTACGCTCAGTAGTTTGCCATTGCTTTCTGAGCGGCCGGCTCAGTATCCGCAAGTCACGAGCGGGGGTCGAACCACCTCAGTTCTCTCTCCGCTGCGAGACTCTGCGTGATAAACGGGATTACAGAGAGAAAGTGTTGTAACCCCACAGCCAGAGAGACCGGCAGACTATGCATGGAAGATACTTATAATATAGTAACATATAAAGGCAGGAAATCAGACCCCTTCCAAATAACATCTGGCTTGAAACAGGGTGATGCACTATCGCCGCTACTCTTCAATCTGGCTCTAGAGAAAGTTGTAAGGAAGGTAAAGGAGGAATGTGATATTGGAGGAACATCCAAGCTGCTTGGTTATGCAGATGATATAGATATTATAGGGCAAAGTGAACAAAAGACATTGGAGATATTGACTCACTTAAAGGAAAAAGCCAAACAGATGGGGCTGGTTATCAACCAAGATAAGACAGAATATATGATAATTTCAAGAGACGGAATGGCTAAAAACTCTGGCCACATACAAATTGATAATATGACCATTAAAAGAACGGAAACATACAAATACCTGGGTACAATCTTCAACTGCTCCAACATCATAAGGGAAGAAATACAAAATAGAATCAACTCTGGAAATAAGATATACTATGCACTACAACATCTACTAAAATCAAAGGCGCTATCTCGTAACACCAAAATCACAATATACAAAACACTGATCAGACCAGTTGTGCTGTATGGCTCTGAAACCTGGAGTACAACGAAAGGAGACGAAGCCTTGTTACAAACCTTTGAGAACAAAATTTTAAGACGCATCTTTGGACCCATTAGGGATACACAAAGTGGAGAGTGGAAAAGAAGAAGTAACAAAGACATTTATGATCTGTTTACGTCCCCGCTAATCACTGGTATCATGAAGGCTAATAGACTACAATGGCTGGGGCATATAGAAAGAATGGAAGATAATAGGGAAACAAAACTCGCTTACACTCAGGAAATAAATGACCGTAGACCCCGAGGTAGACCAAAAAGGCGGTGGAGAGATAATATATATACAGATCTACAAGCACTTGGAATCAACGACTGGCAAGAGAAGGTCCACCAGAGAGACGAATGCAGACGGATTGTATCTGCAGCAAAGAACCTCAATGGCTCGGAACGCTGAAGAAGAAGAAGAAGATCTTTGGACCCATTAGGGATACACAAAGTGGAGAGTAGAAAAAAAGAAGTAACAAAGACATTTATGATATGTTTAAGTCCCCGCTAATCACTGGTATCAAGAAGGCTAATAGACTACAATGGCTGGGGCATATAGAAAGAATGGAAGATAATAGGGAAACAAAACTCGCTTACACTCAGGAAATAAATGACCGTAGACCACGAGGTAGACCAAGAAGACGGTGGAGAGATAATACATATACAGACTTACAAGCACTTGGAATCAACGACTGGCAAGAGAGGGTCCACCAGAGAGACGAATGGAGATGGATTGTATCTGCAGCAAAGAACCTCAATGGCTCGGAACGCTGAAGAAGAAGAAGAAGAAGAAGAAGACGTAGCGATAAATGGAATGTCGGCATGTGATAGGGGGGACGGAATACTTTGAGATTATCTTTTTGGGATAATGTGAAGCAAAAGAAATAGTTGCATATCCTTTTACAGGACGTCGCAATCAATCCCATCATTTTCTGGCTTGTTTATGAATTACTAGACAAGTTTACATTCAGTAGCTTGCCACTGCATAAACGACCGATGCTCATATCTTTGTTATAAATCAATACAAGACGGTGTTCTTAAGAATTAGAAGAGGGCCTACAAACATGGAGAAGAGAAGTAAGAATAGAAATGAATAATATGGGGAGGTTATGGGAGAGCCATGTCCGCAAAACGACAGATAATAAACACAACATATTCACACCAACCCTATGCTACCAATCTCAGACTTGGACTTAATCCAAATCACACTTTCACAAAATCAACACCTGCGAGATGAGATGCCTGACGAGAGCTTCCAACTTAACAATCCGAGTAAGAAATGCTGTTATCAGACAGACAGTGGGATCAACACCTTGTGCCACATTTATTGAAAGACAGAAGATCAAGCAGTTTGGCCATGTCGTTAGAATGCAACACCAACGACTACCATCACTGACCTTACATCAAAGAACCTCTGCGACGAGACCAAGAGGACGTCCAAGAAGAAAATGGATTGATGACATCAAAGACATTGTACAATCACACGGAGTGACACTATCCAATGCCGCCCACCGGGCACTGGAGCGCAAATTATTCCTCCCCACGACGCCTGACGGCAGAAGTGGAAGATGATGATGATGATGATGATGATGATGATGATGATGATGATGATGATGATGATGATGATGATGATGGGATAGCTAATGATAAAACGGCTTGTAGTGAGGTGGCTGAAGGCCTTTGCCCTAATAGTTGAATAATGAGCGAAAGAAGAAGGCAATCGGCGGGGAAGCCGCGGCGGGCAAATAGGAGACAGCAGAAGAACACGAAGACAAAGAAAGATGTACATGACAAACTGAAACATGTGAGCACAACTACATGAAAAACTGAAACATGCGAGCAAAAATACACGACAAACTGAAACATGCGAGCAAAAATACATGATAAACTGAAACATGCGAGCACAAATATAAGCAATACGAATTACAATATCAAAGACAGCGAGGATTGACGAGTTACGATCGCGAATGTCAGCTCCAGACCGCGAACCTGAAAAAGAGGAAGAGGAGGTGCTGGGGAGGAACAGGAAGAAGCAAAGGAGGAGGAGGAGAAGATGGTAGGAAAAAAGCATAAGACAAAGAGGGAGAAGACGGAAGGAAAGATGATAGTTAAAGAAGAAGAAAAAGAAGAAAAGGGATGAAGAGATGAAACGAAGGGAAGAAACAGAGGAGAAAGAGGAAGAAGAACGAAGGAGAAGAAAAATAAAAAGGATGAGAAGGAGAAACGAAGGGAAGAAAAAGAGGAGGAAGAAGGAAGGAAGGATGAAGAAGACAAAGATAATAATAATGATAAAATGAAGGAGGGTAGGAAGAAAAAGACGAAGAATCAGAACACATTATGTCCTATTCAGTAGTCAAGCCTCCGTGCCCCGGAAAGGAAACAGTTGTGCTATTCTGTCCTGACAAGATATATGACAGACAGCCGTGTCACATGACGACAGCCGTGTGACCGCTAACCGCAAGTGTACACCAGTTTCCGGTTGCCACGTAGCTGTGTATAGAGACATGTTCATGTAATATGGTTTCATACAAGGAACTCCGCTTATGATCTCTCTCTCTCTCTCTCTCTCTCTCTCTCTCTCTCTCTCTCTCTCTCTCTCTCTCTCTCTCTCTCTCTCTCATTTTCTCTCTCTTTCTCTCCCTCTCCCTTTCTCATTCTCTGTCTCTCTCCCTCTCTCACTCTCTGTCTGTCACTATGTATGTCTCTCTCTGTCTCGCCTTCTCTCCCTCCTTGTCTCTCTCTCTTTCTCTCCATCTCTGTCTCTCTCTCTCTGTCTCTGCCTGTCTCTCTCTGTCTGTCTCTCTCTCTCTGTCTGTCTCTCTCTATCTCTGTCTCTATGTCTCTCTGTTTTTCTGTCTGTCTCTCTCTCTGTGTCTCTCCCTACCTGTCTCTCTCTATCTCACTGTCTCTCTCACTTTCTTTCTCTGTCTCTCTCTGTCTCTCTCTCTGCCTCTGTCTCTCTCTCTGCCTCTGTCTCTCTCTGTCTCTCTCTCTGTCTCTCTCGCTGCCTCTCTATGTTTCACTATCTGTCTCTCTCTAACTCTCTCGATCTCACTCTGTCTGTCTGTCTGTCTCTCTCTCTCTCTCTCTCTCTCTCTCTCTCTCTCTCACACACACACACACACACAGATGAACAACCTCCCCCCTCTCCCCCATATTGAACAGAAACAAACAAACAATAATAATAATAATCTCAAAGGACAACTAGTATAATAAACATTTCCCTGACTGTGTGTGATACATTACATCAGCCCTTAAAATAAGGTTATTTACGTATCCTTTACAGGACGTTGCAGTCAACACCAGCATTTTTTGCTGTTGTTATCTCTTGGCAAGTTTACTTTCAGTAGTTTGCCATTGCTTTCTGAACGACCGGCACCCATTGCCATTTCGTTAAAAGCCAACGCAAGGCGGTCCGCTACCAAATTTCCCGCAGCAATGTTTCGAACACGGGTATGCAGTATTACATCCACCTTAACTACTTATAACTTTCATGCCAAAAATTAGTTGTAGTGAGTCATATTTAATTGATTATTGCACATTTTCCACGCCTTTATAATGCATACTGTTTCTGTTGTTGTTTTTGTCTAAGATTAGCTTCATAAGTGATGTATGGATAAAATAGCGTATGAGAGCAGAGAGAAGAAGGACAGAATGTCAGACGGGCCTGCGTCTCCTATTCTCAACCCTTTGAAAATAAAAGTTCGTTTGTTCATTCGATCGTGTGTTCTCCTTCACTCCCCCTCATCACAAAAGACAGACGGCTCTTGACGCTGACATGTTTACCAACGCATCATGAACTACAACAGGGATCAGTTTTGTCACCGGATCATTTCCTATTTCTATAGCGAAGTAATAATTAGAGAGATCATATAGAAGCCAAGAATACTAATTATAACAAGGTTATAACATAAACAATCGACGCTACGCAGATGACACGGTATTTATAGCGGGAAAATGCAAATGACCTACAACAGTTGTTGGCCATCGGTGTATCAGAGATGCAATGAATCGACTGTCAATGAATATCAATAAAATAGAAACTGGTTGACACGAAAATGTGGAATAACAATAGAAGCGTACATACACGCTTAACCAAGTGGGGAAAGTTAAATACCTAGGGGCAAATATAACATCAGATGGAAAATGCACAACAGAGATTAAGAACAGAATGGGAATAGCACAAGCTGCATTTCAGACAATGAAAAGTATGTTATGCTATCTAACGTTATCTTAGCCATTATAGTTGGATGTAAAAGAGTGCTGAAATGATATATAGAAACTGTTTTGCTGTATGGTAGTGAATCATGGAGCGTGAATGAACAAATTAAGAGCGACAGAGATGTGGTTCCTGAGATGAATGTTGCCAATTCCTTGATCTGCCAGAGTAACTACCGACGATTGCCTCAAAGAGGCTAATGAAACGATAACATTATATACAATAATAAGAAATAGACAAACAGCTTTCTTTGTTAATGTGATGAGAAGAGAGGCACTGGAGAACATTGTGACAATTGGAAAGATCAATGGGAAAAGAGGTAGAGGCAGACAAAGAGAAATGATGCTGGTTGGATTGAGACGGTGGGATAGAGGAATATCATCTGCAGAGGTGAACCAGAACAGCAAAGGCCGATATCTGTGGAGAGATGAAGAAGCTGCCGGATAAGCAAAGCAATTCTCTAACTGTCCGCCTGTCGGAGCTTCCATCCTAGACCAACTGCGACCACGGTTTGGGGTCTGGTCTGCCCTGCCATGACGTGTAGTCTTTGGGTTGCATATTCTGGCACTAGGAAAAGGCTTGTACCCTCCCAATTGCACTCCTCCACCCGAAGCCGTTGGCACAACGTTGGGTATCGGGTGTGGTGAGCGCCGCCCTGTATTTGGCGCTAACAGAAAGCAGGTTGTACCGTTTAAGCAACAATTATATATACATAATGTTAATAACAGCATCATTTAGCGATTAGATTGAGCCTCGTTTCTTAAAAAGAAAGTTTGGTCTTGTGGTTAAGCGGCTTCACGCAAATTAGGTCATGCTATTATGCCATTAAGTAGGAAGGAAAATTTGGCTAACTTTCTATCTCACCATCTGTTCATCTCAGATAAATATCTTCTTAAGATGTCAAGTAGAATACAAGAAAACCTCTTTCTCAGCTGGGGATTGATCCCGGGCCGTTAGCGTACTTTCTAAAGCGCCTTCTAAAGGCTGACCTTCTTTAAAAGCATTAACTTAAGAAATGTAAAAAAAGACATCTTGAGGCTGTATCTGACCTCCTGCTACGTAATTGATTGTGCCGAACCAGTGTGACCTATATTGTGCCCTGGTTCTTGTGAGGTCACAAGCGTTTACCTGGAGAAATTCATTCTGCATTCTTCTCGGGGCTGAGAATAACACACACGGAGAAGTGAGGTCGGGTTGGAGCGGCAGGCATGTTCTTGTGTGTGGGAAATTTAGGAGAAAATAATAGGAAATGCATGAGGATAGAAGCTTGGGCTGTAGACTGGATATAGCACAAGATGGCAGGAATATGGCGATAGAGGAAGTTGTTTTGTAGAGTGGATAGAACAAGATGAGCTGTAAGAAGATCTGTTGTAGATGTGGCTACATGGTGGATAGCATAAGATGGACAGAGGGAACGTGGAGATAAAACACACGTTCTATAGAGTGGATAGTACCAAATGGACGACAGGAACACGGCGGTAAAAGACGCGGCTATACAGTGGATATCGAAAATGGACGGCAGGAACACGGCGGTAAAAGACGCGGCTATACAGTGGATATCGAAAATGGACGGCAGGAACACGGCGGTAAAAGACGCGGCTATACAGTAGATATCGAAAATGGACGGCAGGAACACGGCGGTAAAAGACGCGGCTATACAGTGGATATCGAAAATGGACGGCAGGAACACGGCGGTAAAAGACGCGGCTATACAGTGGATATCGAAAATGGACGACAGGAACACGGCGGTAAAAGACGCGGCTATACAGTGGATATCGAAAATGGACGGCAGGAACACGGCGGTAAAAGACGCGGCTATACAGTGGATATCGAAAATGGACGACAGGAACACGGCGGTAAAAGACGCGGCTATACAGTGGATATCGAAAATGGACGGCAGGAACACGGCGGTAAAAGACGCGGCTATACAGTGGATATCGAAAATGGACGGCAGGAACACGGCGGTAAAAGACGCGGCTATACAGTGGATATCGAAAATGGACGGCAGGAACACGGCGGTAAAAGACGCGGCTATACAGTGGATATCGAAAATGGACGGCAGGAACACGGCGGTAAAAGACGCGGCTATACAGTGGATATCGAAAATGGACGGCAGGAACACGGCGGTAAAAGACATGGCTTCACAATGGAAAATACAAAATGGACGACAGGAACGCGGCGATAAAAGACATGGCTTCACAATGGATAACATAAAATAGACGGCAGGAACATAGGAATAAAAGTCGTGGCTACACAGTGGATAGTACAAAACGGACGGCAGGAGCACGGTGGTAAAAGACATGGCTTCACAGTGGAGAATACAAAATGGACGGCAGGAACACGGCGGTAAAGACATGGCTTCACAATAGATATCGAAAATGGACGGCAGGAACACGGCGGTAAAAGACATGGCTTCACAATGGATATCGAAAATGGACGACAGGAACACGGCGGTAAAAGACGTGGATACACTCAGTGGTTAGTACAGAATGGACGGCAGGAACACGGCGAAACGAAACGTGGTGGCAGGGTGGATCACACAAAATGGATGGCAAAAACATGGCAATACAAGATGCAGTTGCAGGATTGATAGCACAAGATGGACTGCAAGAAACGTGTGCCACTGCACACCTCTAGGACATTTTATTTTTACAAGCCTCGACTCGTCCGGAAAGAATCGAACAGTCGATTTGTCAACAGGACCTCGCGATCAGCTTCAGAATTTATCTGCACTTTGTGATTTTCTAGAAAACTTTAAAGTTCAGTAGTTTGCCAATGATTTATAAACGGCCGCTGTTCACATCATTGTTAAAATCAACGCAACGCGATCTTCCCCCACATGGCTTGCAGCTGACTTTGAGGGTTTGAAACCGTGTTCACTATCATTAAGCTACAAGAACAGACCTGTCACTGCTATCCACACAGAGTTTTTAAAAAGTCTTAACAAGTCGAGAGGATCGACTTCATTGCTCCGCGCTTTATCCCATATGGCTCGGTCTCTTTCCGCAGGGCGGCTCGCTAAAAGCGTCGCATAAAGTACTCCGTGGCTCCAGCGACGACCCCCATGAGTCTCCGAGAAAATTGCACTCTTGAACTGAAAGACGTAGCCCGGAATCGAACCCACAACATTCGGAGCGCGAGGCAGACGGCTTGACCACTTCGCCACGGAGCCTTCCACACAGAATGCCAAGAAAAATTTAAAAAAATGGCTGATATTTTACCAGATCTGGTAGACAACAGGCCCATACACAGCAGCAGGTCTCAGAAACTGAAATACTCTGGCCATACTAAACATCACAGGGGCTTGGAAAGAACGGTTGATGGGAGGTGTGGTTCCTGCTAGAAGAAGCAGGGGTCAATCAGCACGACGGTGGACATTGAAGATAGCTTGGGCGTGGACATGCATAAGGCAGGTGAACTGGCAATGGATCGAGAATATTCTCGAAGGGCGGTGGTGAGAGCGATGTGCTACAAACGACCGGCTCCATTTTCATCAAAAGACCATCTCCGTGTTCACTAAAAGGCCGGCTCCGTGTTCATCAAAAGACCAACTCCGTGTTCATCAAAAGACCAACTCCGTGTTCATCAAAAGACCAACTCCGTGTTCATCAAAAGACCAACTCCGTGTTCATCAAAAGACCAACTCCGTGTTCATCAAAAGACCAACTCCGTGTTCATCAAAAGACCAACTCCGTGTTCATCAAAAGACCAACTCCGTGTTCATCAAAATACCAACTCCGTGTTCATCAAAAGACCAACTCCGTGTTCATCAAAAGACCGGCTCCGTGTCACTAAAAGACCGGCTCCATGTTCATAAAGACCGACTGCATGTTCACTAAAAGACCGGCTCCATTTTCATCAAAAGACCGGCTCCGTGTCACTAAAAGACCGGCTCCATGTTCATAAAGACCGACTGCATGTTCACTAAAAGACCGGCTCCATTTTCATCAAAAGACCAACTCCATGTTCACTAAAAGACCGGCTCCGTGTTCACTTAAAGACCGGCTCCATGTTCGCAAAAATAACGACTCCGGCGTTCATCAAAAGACCGGCTCCATATACATGAAAAGACCGTCTCCATGTTTACCAAAAGACCGGTTCCATGTTCATCAAGTGACCGGCTCCATGTTCACCAAAAGATCGGCTCCATATACATGAAAAGATCGGCTCCATGTTCACCAAAAGATCGGCTCCTTGTTCATCAAAAGATCGGCTCCTTGTCCATCAAAAGTCCAGTTCCACGATGAACACTAGAGTGAGCGAACTGCGTTACTGTTTCGTCACGACTGTGACTCAGTACTTGTGAATTCGACAATCCTGTTTTCGAGCTTGCCTTTCCTAACCTTTAACCCCAATCTACCTACAAAGCAGCATATTTGTGTCTGTCTTCGCCTGGTCCCCAACTCTTGACCTGCCCAGCACGGCCAACCCTACCAGTAGCTGCTCCCTTGGCGTTGTGGGAACACATACTTCTCTCTCCCACTTCAGTGTGGTCATGCAACAGAAGGATTATGATGATGATGATGGTGATCATGATCATGATGCCTATGCAATTAAACAAATGATACCGTTTTCTCTAGCAGCTAATTGTACTTGCTTGCTGTCTTAATAGTCGAGGTGTGGGTTCAAATACATAACTATGTGGAATTTTACATTGTATTTATATGACTTCATGTCAGGATTTCCTTTGGGAGACCCATCATCAATAAGGGGTGGATTTTTTTTTTGTTCTATCGGGGGAGAGAGAGAGAGAGAGAGAGAGAGAGAGAGAGAGAGAGAGAGAGAGAGAGAGAGAGAGAGAGAGAGAGAACCCTACCTACACAGTTCGCGGCGACTGCACTAGCCAGGCGGCCTTAATTCCTCTAGCTCAAGAATCCCTTGTCCTACACCACAAGGAACAATAGGCAGTAGATAACAGTTTGACAGAATACGTGGCTTCCTGGCTTGATCTAGCATCATAAAATAGCACCAATAAATTTCCGAAAACTAAGAGACAGATTTGTATATGACTTCACAATACATGACTTCAACAATACATTACACATAAAGCTAGTCAGTGATTCGCTTTGCGACAATAATCTGGGGCGCAACATGTAGTAATCACTAATCTTGCGCATATACAGACACGCAAACACACCCAAAACACACACACACACACACACACACACACACACACACACACACACACACACACACACAAACACACACACACACACACAAACACACACACACCATGCATACACATTCACATCCACCCACTCGCTCACTTCGCACAGCAACTGGTGAGGGATGGAAATAATTTGCTATATTTATAATGTGCCTGTACACCCTTTGCCTGGCCCGACCTCTCGTGACCTATTTCAGGCCCAACTGTTGCTTTCGCCATGCATGTGAAATGCTGTAAACCTCTCTGTCAGCTTGTAACACTTAAAGGAAGGTCAGCATAGCAGAATGGATATTTGCGCTCCTTCTTAAACACCCGGTGTGCTGATGCCGAGGTAGCGGGTTCAACCCTTACACCGGTTAGTTGGACTAAAATGTTGACTTCTCGTCCTTGACTTGGGGACGTATATTACAAGTACCTCAGAAGTCGGAGTGGGTTCGCCTGATGGCCAGGGACAGAAGTAATAGGTGAAAGCTAATCCACACGCAATAATCAGCCCAGTACACTAGAAGTTGTAGCATGTGTATGGACTACGCTTGAGTTCAAAGCGAGCAAACGAAACACACACACACACACACACACATACACACACACACACACTTAAAAGACGAACAGTTTTGTCTCACGCTTGGTTCATTATTCCCGTTCCCGTTCTTTGAATGGGCATATTTATTGAAGATTAGGTTTCTACTTTTTTGCGTGTTCTTCTCAAAATGTTTTTATGTCATGCATTGTTATATTATTTATTTATTTTTTTTTTTTTTGGGGGGGGGGATGGATAAATGTTGCAGGTCGTTTGTAGGACGTTGTACTCAACCCAATGTTGGTTTTCTAGGCAATTTTACGTATGGTAGTTTGCCATTGTATTCTGAACGGGAAGTCGCGCATTAAAAATATACCACAAGCAACATCATATAGAACACAAGCTGGCGCTGGATAGGACATGACATTGAGAACAGATATGAATAGTCTAACTAGAAAATCCCTTGTCTGGAATACACGAAGCAAAAGATATAGAAGGAGACTCAAAAACACACAAATAAGAGAAGTAGTCGTAAATGAATAATGTGGGAAGGGCATGAAAGGGGACTGCATGGGACAGCTAAGGAGAGTGGGCTGGTTGAGAAGCCATGCTTCAGCAGAGGATAGAAGGCGAGAGAAGAAGAAAAATAAGTTGTATGTAGCAGGTCGTTTGCAGAACGTGGACACCACCACTTCCCACTGAAAAGATTATCCTTTATTACAGTGGTTTTCAATCCGTGGGGAATTCCTCCTAGGGGGGAATTTTACGGTTTCCAGGGGGGGGGGGGAATTAAGATTATTTCAAGATCGCGTTAATACAAGAACCGATTACTTGATATTGTTTCTCCCTCCCATACTTTACGGTTCTGTATTTCTCGCCCTTCTGAAATTCGTTTTATTATGTAAGCAGACCTGCAAATCACGTTTTATGTAGACGTCTTGTTCTAGTATATATTACTAAATTTAGCTTCCGTTATTATGTATATTGTGTAAGGGAGTAGGGATGAAATACAAGGGGGAGGGGGCAAGGACATTCTCAACATATGATGAAGGGGTGCATGGGTAAAAAAGGTTGAGAACCACTACGTTATTAGTTCCTCCTTTACTAGTTCCTCCTTTTCTAGTTCTTCCTTTTCTAGTTCCTCCTTTACTAGTACCTCCTTTACTAGTGCCTCATTTACTAGTTCCTCTTCTAATTCCTCCTTTACAAGTTTCTTTTTTTCTAGTTCCTAATTTTCTAGTTCCTCCTGCTCTAATTTCTTTCCTTTTCTAATTACTGTTTTCTAGTTTCTCCATTACTATTTCCTCCTTTTCTAGTTCCCCCTTTTCTAGTTTCTCCTTTACTAGTTCCTCCTTCATGCAATGGAGCTGGTCGTCTGAGTGATGAAAATATCTTGTATGTATCAGATTGAGCCTGATATAGACTTTTTTTTTCTCAACTGCTGGCCCATTTCTTCTTCCCCCTTTCTTCTGCTTTGTCCCAGAGGTTCATGTGCCTCTTCTTTATAGCTTTATTGAATGATCTAGCACCTTAAGATGCCAACGCTTTATCTTCACCATCGTCATTGTTATCATCGTCATCACCATCATCGTCATCACCATCATTGTCATCACCATCATCGTCATCATCATCATCATCATCATCATCGCAACCACCATCATTTTGTGTTTATCGTAACTGTAAGAATTGGCTCCAGCTGTTATTGATTCAAAGTCGCCACAGATCAGAGATAGTTTTGTTTCATTCCCCTCACAACTCATAGTGCAGTTTTGTTTCGTTCCCCTCACATTGGTATATCGATCGGCATTGGTGTTCCACACTTCCCCATGTTGTAATTCTTGTGACTTGAATATTTTCCTTTACAGTACCGCTAAGTAGGTCATGCCGGCTAGGAGTGGAGCGACTGCCTGCCTGTATTTAGCAGGCCTGTGTAGATTACTATCAAACCCCACAGTAACCAATGCTCGGTTATTTAGTCAGCCCAGGTTTTGCGTTCCACTTCTGCCCCCCCCCCCTTTTTTTTCCCCCATCCCCTCCTCCTAATGTGCCATCTCTCTCCGAAGTCACGACGAGGGTTGTAGGAGAATTGCGACTCAGCAAAACATTTTATTGTTGTTTATTTTTAGTATACCATGTGGCACTTGATGATGATAAAACCCCGTTTCACGTTGACCAAACCCCACTTAAAAACAAGTCTTGGAACAGGAACCTGTGGTGGGTATGTGAAGACCATCAAATTGTGTACGCCTGAGCGCATGGGGGAATAGGTGGCCAGTCTTCCCCTCTTGTAGCGGACTTTGAGAGCTGACATCGAACCCGTGTCCGAACCCCCCTCCCGCCCTCTCATGCAATTGTGATCTTATCGCCCTAACCGCAATACCAACGCGTCCTCTTCAAACTCCACACAGGGTGGCCTTACTTACAATTCCGACTGCACAAGTTCATATTTTGTTAGGTAATTTGTGCCAGAATGTAGACCAACAACCCAACTTTGCAAGATCTTCGCCGGTGTTACGGAGTTTTCTGCACAGATGCACACAACCTTCTTGTGTATTTTCATCTGCTGGTGGCGATGAGATTCATTGTTTTAGTCAACCAACGCAAAACTGGTTTTATATGTCGCTATACCCTGAATGAAAAGACAAATTAGGAAGAACTTTGAAGCAACAGAGATGTGGTTCCTAAGACGAATGTTGTGAATTCCTTGGACTGCCAGAGTAACGTAACTAACGACGATTGTCACAAAGGGGTTAATGAAACTGGAACATTATACACAACAATAAGAAAGAGACAAACAGATTTATTTGGTCATGTGACGAGAAGAGAGGTATTGGAGAACATCGTGATAAATGGAAAGATCGAGGAGAAGAGAGGCAGAGGCCGACCAAGAGAAATAATGCTGGATGGATTGAGACGGTGGCATGGAGGAATATCAGCATCAGAGTTGATCTAGAACACCAAAGACCGAAATGTGTGGAGAAACATGAACGCCTACGCCAGCTGGCATAACACTTCATGATGACTATACCCTGAAGGCGATACTGAGAAGATCTGAGCACGTGTGGACTAGTAGTTCGGTTTACAAATAGGATGATCTGTTAACTAACTAGCCAAGTGCAGATGAAGTTAATTATATGGTTCCCATTCCATTCATGTATTTCCACGTCTCCTCCATGGGAGTCCCCTACCGAAGCGATTGAACCGTCTGCCTAGCGCTCCGAAGGTTGTGGGTTCAATTAAGGGAACGTTGTTCGGTTCTCGGGTACAGTTGTCTCGGTGACTCCTGTGGTCATCACTGGAGCTACGGAGTTCGTGCTTATGCAACGCTTTCGGCAGGCCGCCCTGCTGAAAGAAACGGAGCCATATGGGATCAAACCCGGTACAATTAAGTCGATCTTCTTGACTTTTCAACCCGTGTTTAATGTCTCCACCTTCTGTTAGTGTGTTGTGAAAGTGTCTGTAAGTGGATCCGAAGTTGTAAATGGATCGGAAGTTGTAAGTGGATCCGAAGTTGTCAGTGGATCCGAAGTTGTAAATGGATCCGAAGTTGTAAGTGGATCCGAAGTTGTAAGACGATCCGAAGTCATAAGTGGATCGGAAGCAATATGTTTCTATGATGTTTCTATGATGAGTCATGGAAGATCACTGAACAACGGAATTAATAGCAGGACCTAAAAGTTCATTATGGAAATATGCTTCACATTAAAACATAAAAATAAACACGCCCCACATCAGGAACCCAGCTGTGGGTATGCGGTTCATTCATATAGCTATTGCTAATCATGATCGGAAATGTACTCCCAAAAATAATGCGTATTGATGACCGGCGTTAACGCGCACACATTCTTCTTCTCCTCTTCTTCAGCGTTCCGAGCCATTGAGGTTCTTTGCTGCAAATACAATCCGTCTCCATTCGTCTCTCTGGTTGACCTTCTCTTGCCAGTCGTTGATTCCAAGTGCTTGTAGGTCTGTACATGTATTATCTCTCCACCGCCTTCTTGGTCTACCTCGGGGTCTACGGTCATTTATTTCCTGAGTGTAAGCGAGTTTTGCGCACACATTAGCGTGTTAAATATACCTTCTGGTGTTATTTTGTATTTTGTTAGTGTTATAATTAGTTCCTGCTCACTTGTTACGTTTTAGCATTTTAATGCTAATGGTTAATTCTGTGAGCCCCAAGGGGTCTGATAGTTCATTTCTTTGTGTCCTGTACATTGTTATATTTAACTATTTCTACCGCATACAGTTTCCGCGTTAACTTTGTTAGGTGCCCACAATGGTCTCGATGACTATTTCTGTTCCATACGCTTGTCTCTTTAACTCATACATGAACACAAGGATTAAAGCACATATTCGCCTACCAACGGACTGACATACCCATTCAAAAACATACACACGCGCGCGCGCGCACACACACACACACACACACACGTGTTAATCACCACAGAAACTACTGTTTACGCACGTAATACCCTTCTTTCCTCTGCTTATACAGGGTGTTTGTATAGTCTCACTACACTTTGCACGTAGAACAGCTGTTTGTTGGAGAGTATGTTTTCCGTTTCCAAGGCATAAAACATACTCTCCAACAAACAGCTGTTCCATATACAAAGGGTTATGAGACTTTACAAACACCCTGTATAAGTGCCGACCAATACCTCTGAGTTTATCTACTACTGTTGCTCTCAACCCATCCGCGAGATCCAAACCATCGTCTACTATTACCCTATCACCACATCTGTTGTGACAACTATTACAATTGTACATGTTCTTACATCGCATGAAAAGAACACAGAAGAAGAACCATCTGCGAATCTAACCATTAGAGAACTTCTGTTTGCGGACGACCAAACACTAATAGCAAAATAGAAGATGGATTACAAGACCACATGAATAATCTAAATTAAATGTGTAGGGAAAATAACATGAAAATTAGCACAAGTAAAACAGAAGTAATGATTGTAACTAAAGAAGAAAAAGCAACAACGATTCACCTAAACGTACATCCCTTGAAACAAGTAAAGAGTTCCAAGTACCTAGGAAGTATGATATCATTAAATGGCAAATCAGAAGACGAGATCGAAAATAGACACAATAAGACAAACAAACTCATTGGACAAATGGCACCAATACTAAAGAACTAACATATATCAATAACTACTAAGACAGCACTTTACAACACAATCTTCCTACCAACTCTATGTTACCAATGCCAAACCTGGACAATGACAGAGAAAGAGAAAAGAAAAATCACAACAGAAATGAGATTCCTAAGAAGAATACTCAATATATCAAGAAGAGATAGGATCAGATATTAAGAAATCAGGACTAAAGTGCGGGTTTTAGCTGCACTAGATTTTATTAAAAGGCAGCAAGTCAAATAGTTTGGTCATGCAAGCAGGTTACCAACTAACAGTATACCACAACAAGTAAAGACCAGAGGGAAGCAGAGGAAGAGACCGACCACGTAAACGATGGACGCAGGGAATAACAGAGTCCATGGGAATATCGATACATGAAGCCCATAAGCGGGCACTCTCCCGCTGTTTATACTTCACCCCGACACCGCAAGGTATAAGAGAAACATGATGAGAGAGAGAGAGAGGAGAGTGAGAGAGAGGAGAGTGAGAGAGAGGAGAGTGAGAGAGAGGAGAAGGAGAGTGAGAGAGGGGAGAGAGAGAGAGAGAGAGAGAGAGAGAGAGAGAGAGAGAGAGAGAGAGAGAGAGAGAGAGAGAGAGAGAGAGAGACGTTCTTACAGAACACATTACCTCTTACTTCTTACACTGACCCGCTGGTACCAGTACGCACATCCGCTTCTTGTTCATCGACCTTTACCTTCAAAGCTACTTTTTTGCGTCACCTTCTATCAGCAGCTGTTTATTATATCGGCTGCTGCTACTACTACCACAATTACTGCTGCTACTACTACCACAATTACTGCTGCTACTACTACTACTACTACTACTACTACTACTACTACTACTACTACTGCTGCTGCTGCTGCTGCTGCTGCTGCTGCTGCTGCTACTACTACTACTACTACTACTACTACTACTACTACTACTACTACTACTACTACTACTACTACTACTACTACTACCACAATTGCTGCTGCTAGTACTACTGCAGCTGCTGCTGTGCTCAATGACTATTTTATATGCCCTCGTATGCTTGTGTATGTGGTGTATATGTGTGTGCTGTGTGACTATTATATGTGTTATAATATGCTTGTGAGTGTGTGTGTCTGTGTCTATTGTACGTGTGCTGTCTATAACTAAGTGCTCTAATGTGTGTGTTTGTGTGTGTGTGTGTGTGTGTGTGTGTGTTCTCTGTGACTATTTTATATGTTCTGATGTGTGTGTTTGTGCCTGTGTGCGTGGTGTGCGGCTGTTGTATGTTTTCTGATGTGCTTGTGTAATTGTGTGTGCTGATGTGACTATTGTGTATGCTATGACTATTGTGTGTGCTGTCTACTGTGTGTGCTGTGTGACAACTATGTTTGTGCTGTGTGACAACTATGTTTGTGCTGTCTGACTATTGTGTGTGCTGTGTGACAACTATATGCGTGCTCTGTGACTATTGTGTGTGCTGTGAGACAGCTATATGTGTGCTGTGAGACAACTATATGTGTGCTGTGTGACAACTATATGTTTGCTGTGTGACAACTATATGTGTGCTGTGTGACAACTATATGTGTGCTGTGTGACAACTATATGTGCGCTGTGAGACAACTATATGTGTGCTGTGTGACAACTATGTTTGTGCTGTGTGACAACTATGTTTGTGCTGTCTGACTATTGTGTGTGCTGTGTGACAACTATATGCGTGCTCTGTGACTATTGTGTGTGCTGTGAGACAACTATGTGTGCGTTGTGTGACAGCTATGTATGTTCCAGCACGCCTGCACACGGTATGCGTGAGGTAAATATTTTCCTGTTTAAAAAAAAAAAACCCACACCAACCCTGGACTCCCTTGCCTCCATTCTTACGCTCTGGCCTACTTTTAGTCTCTGATAGTCATTGCATACTATACTCATCGCAGTTTTCTATCGACTCTAGTCAAGCGCCCGGTGGTTGCAGCACTGGCCGCCACCATTGCCAGATAGCTGTTGCGATGTACTGACGACCTACTAACCTATATTTGCTGCCTTTTTGGTAGGTATTTTTTTTTTTTTTAGTATAGTACCCCCATTCCCAACCATTTTTTGGGGGGACTCGACAACGTCTGCACGTCTGTAGGACTCAACAGTCGTTAGCATATGCGATTCTTTACAGATGTATACAAATGGAGTAAGTATGTGATTTTCGTTTTCCACATTACTATACAATTCGACCATGCGAGATACACAAACGAAAAAGTACGTGTTATTTGTGCGGTGATAAATCGATCGGTTGGTCTCCAAGCAGAATTTCCACTATATCTGGTTTATTATCATTAGTGATTTTTTTTTTTCTTTCACGAAAGCGCGCAGGAACATGTTTTAGCAGTGAGATTTCGAATTATCATCGCGGAAAAGTGATCTGTTTTGTGAATTCGTATCCCCACCAAATGTATTGCGCTGGCAAGTCGAGGTATGTTACATAAGCATTATGTTCTTTTGTGTAATTATTTCCACTTGTGTACTGTTGTATTTCGGAAGGGGAATGAACTTCGTTATTTTAAAGCGTGTAATATGTGAATTCTGCTTCATACATGGCCGGTTTCTCTGGCTTAGAGGTTAACGTCTTTCTCCATAATCCCGAGTAACGCAGCTACGCGAGAATCGGCAGTGGTTCGCGCCGCGCTGGTAATTTAGGGGGTATGTGAGCCAGTCGTTCAGAAAACAATGGCAAACTACTGAACGTAATATTTGCCTAGTACATCAACAGCAGCTGAAAAATGCTGGTGTTGACTGCAACGTCCTGTAAGGGATATGCAACATAAAAAAGTACCTTGCGGTGTAGGACGGGGGGGGGGGGGAGGGTCTTGAACCTGAGGAATTAAGGCCGTCTGGTTAGTGCAGTCGCCGCGAACTGTGCAGGTTAGGATTTTCTTTTTGCCCCTGACAGAAACAATTCCACACCTTATCGGGGATTCGAACCGGACCGAGAACCCTGCATTCTTAGCCAACCGAGCAGCCGCTCAACGGGGAGAAAATTGAGAAAGTTGCTATTAGTTGTATGTTCATCACACGACGTCGCAATCTGCCCCAGCATTTTGTGGCTGTTTGTGCTTGGCTGGTTTTGAATATCTACGCTCTCTGCTGACAGACCATGGAAATGTGATGTCCAAGATTACTAAAACACACATTGCTCTACACAAATTAAACAGTCAGTTTGCATATCCCTTACAGGATGTCGCAGTCAACCCCATCATTTTAGACTGTTTGTGATTTCTTGGCAAGATTACGTTCAGTAGTTTGCCATTAAAAAAAAAAAATAAACAATTAAATAATGCGTGGGTAGGAACAGAAAGAATAATTAAAATGAGAACAAAAAGAACATATGTATTTTCTAAGGCAGTATATAGGCACGCCACTGGGATAGTTAACAAATCAAACATCTCTACCGAGCCAATAAATAAATAAATACATAGATACATAAATAAATAAATAAGTAAATAAATAGATAAATAAATAAATATATAAATCATCATCATCATCAAGTGCCGTGCCGGCTGGCGTAGGCGTTCATGGCTCTCCACAGATCTCGTTCTTTGGTGTTCTGGATCAACTCTCTTGATGATATTCCTCCATGCCACCGTCTCAATCCGTCCAGCATCATTTCTCTTGGGGTGCCTCTGTCTCTCTTCCCCTCGATCTTTCCAGTTGTCACGATGTTCTCCAATGCCTCTCTTCTCATCACATGACCAAATAAATAAATAAAATAAAATAAATTCTTTCATTAACATTTATACCAAAGACTTGTAGAGATACAGAATAAAGCCGAGTCTCTAAAACAATGACTTATACATTGCTAAAGGAGCATAAAATACAATTACACACACATATATCTAGGTAGCCATGAAATAAATAAATAATAATAATAATAATAATAATAATAATTTATTTCAAAGACTTGCATAGAGGTAATGAATACAGCCAACTCTAAAATAACGACTTATACAATTCTTCATAGGCGAACAATACAGTTAAATCTAAATAAAGCAGCATTAATAATAATAATAATAATAATCTATAATCACTTAACAATAATAAAGTAATAATAATAATAACAATAATAAAGTAATAATAATAATAACAATAACAGAGAACAACAAAAATGAGAACAATAAGAAATTTGTATTTTGTATGGCAGAATGCAGGCACGGCGCTGGGATAGTTAACACATCAGCTGAGAAACACATCTCCGCCTGTGAACCTGAACATTACAGAAGAGTATAAACAATTCATTGGCCAGAGCCGAGAACAAATAGATCTGCACAGAATGGCTTCAGCATTAAAGAGGATTGTTTATAAAGAGAATCAAAAATAAAGAAATTGGAATATTCCGGTCATGTAAAAGGTTTGCAAAAATTATTATGATCGTAATGTGGAGGCGGAGAAGAAGGAGACTACGATGTAGATGAATTCAGGATGTTATAGATAATTTACATATGGCCGCAGTTTGAAATTACCAGCAGGCTCTTTGGGAAGCACATTGCTTAGCGTTGATTTCTATTTGGCCGTTCAGAAAGCAATGGCAAATTACTTAACGTAACAATTGCCTGGTAAATAAATAACAGTCAATACATGTTGGGGTTGACTGCAACATTATGTAAACGAACATGCCATTAACTGTTATACATCCCCCTTTCAACAGTTTTACTTACTTTCTGTGACATTGTTAATTTGCTTTCGGGACACTTTGTTTTTAGGGTGTGAGGTCAGAGCTGAGTCCTAGTTTGATGTACGATAACATGTTTCCCACCCAAGCAGTATTCTCCAAAGTGTTAGGTGTTCACTTTACAGACATCATAATTCAGACACTAAAATCATAGGCAGTCTGTTCAAATCATCGACAGTTTTGGTTAATTACTAAGAAAAGTAGTATCATGTTTAGCTAACAGGTTATTACAGTACTAGGTTAAGTACTAAGTTGAGTTGAGTTGAGTTAAGAACCGACATCACTGCACTCAGGAAATTCCCATACGTGCTCCGTCCCCTCGTTCAACAGCTAGCGAAGAGTCATGCTACTAATCGTTCCCACCGCTATCTGATTAAACGTTCGCCTGGTCTTCCCTCTCAGTTTTGAGATTCTTCCAGAACCCCTGCCGATCCCCCGCAATATCATTCTTTCCACATATGGGTTCTCAATCTGTCTCTCCGCCTTCTCCACCTGGTCCCACAAGCGCACGACCACCTCCCCCTTGTCCATAGACAAACTACCACCAAGAGGTGCATTCCCTGCTAGCCTATCAGCCTGTTCATTCCCCCGTACACCCGCATGGCCAGGGAAAAATATCCATACAATTCTTACAATCTGTGACCTCTGAAGCGACAAATTGCACTTCAAACTCATTGCGGCCGGCTGCCCATTCTCTGCACTCACGACCCAGTGTTATTATTACATTGTGCCAGTCCGTCATGTCTTCCGGAACTTAAACCCACTCTCTTTCACGATTGATGGTCTCTAGATCACACACCTGACTTATAGAAAGTTCTGCCTGTGCCGTCCAGGACCTGCCTCGTCTTAGTTTATGACCCTTGAACATATCCATTGCTGCATGCAGCGGGTGATCCCTGTCTGCGGCAACTCTCAGGTACCATTTGGCTTGAAGGACCCTATGCCCATCCGTCATTGTTTGTAGCGCCAGGATATGCCTCATGTATATAATTGGTGTTTCCTTTGTGCACCCCAGGATTCTGTATGCGCTCCAACCTTTCAAGCTGGCTCTTTGATACTGTCAGCAGCCTCAAACTATACTCAGTGACAGAAATTATTAACTGATGAAAGAGCCTGTACTGCCTGTACAACATATTCTGATCTACCCCGGTTGCAGCCTTAGCCCTCAATGCAATAAGTCCCCTACCAGCCTTCACCACCAAGGCTTCCACGTAATCCATAAAAGACAAACACATGTCAAAGGTGATACCCAAATACTTCAATTTACTCTCTCGACTAAGAGGACATCCATTCAACATAACACCTGGGACATCTGCCTTAACGATCCGGTTATCCAGGGAGTACCACACAACCGATGCCTTGTCTGGGTGCGTCCCTGCACCACTCCGCCACCCTTTTTTACTGCCACCTGTAAGTCTTTCGCCAAACTGGCCTTGTCTCTGCCCTGTCTCTACACTAGCACATCATCTGCAAATGTCAAGATTCTACCCACACCTGGTGTCTCAATAGCTGCGACTTTGCTGTGTAGACATTAAAGAGCACTGGGGACAAGGTAGATCCCTGCGGCAAGTACTAAGTAAAGCAGTACCTTGTGTAGCTGACAGGTTATTACAGTACTAGGTTAAGTACTAAGTAAATCAGTACCTTATATGAGTGGCACCTTACAGTCTTGACAGACCAAAGTATGTGAGTTGGAATGTGGCCAAATTTCCATCACAATGCCTGGACAGAGCTTTCAGAGAAACATGTGGTGCCCAAACGACATATTCCCTCTCTCGGCCTTGCCTTGTGTTTTCCAGAGGAATGGGTAACCAATACGTCTGGCACAAGGTAGGCTATGCAGCTGATAGTCTATTACAGTACTAGTTTAAGTACTAAGTAAAGCAGTACCTTATGTAGCTGACAGGATATTACAGTACTTGGTTAAGTACTAAGTAAAGCACTTGATAGTGGAGAATTTGGTAACAACTGGCAAGATTGAAGAGAAAAGAACAAGGTAAAAGCGGAGCGATAAATATCTAGACGGCTTGGCCTCATGACATAATGGAGACAAAAATACAGAGCTGATAGACGATTCTAGTGATCGCGTGAGATGACGAAACATGACCACTCACGCTTGTCAGCATGGCACATAATGCTGCTGACAATGATCTTGTTTATTCAGTTGTGTTATAAACCCGTTCGTTTAATGTTATAATGTGTTCATTATAATTGTGATTGTGTAACAATACTGTTGTCGAGGTGCTGGAGATAACATGTGAGATTGTGTGTTTCTCTTGTTGTTGTTGTTGTTTCTGATTTTTGTTGTTGTTGTTTCTGATGTTTGTTGTTGTTTCTTATTTTTTTTTTTTTTTTTTTTTTTTTTTGCTACTGTTGTTGATTTGGTTCTTGTAGATGTTATTATTTTATTTTTATTGCTATTTTTCTGATTTTCATCTGCATTCTGCATCTGTATTGCTGCAGCAGTTACTACTACTGCTGCTGCTGCAGCTACTACTACTACTACTACTGCTGCTGCTGCTGCTACCACCAATATTACTATACCTACTAACACTATACCAGTAATAATACTACAATAACAACTACCACTATTACAAACACTGCTAATCCAACAGCTACCACTGCTTCTGCTATTCGTTCTCATTATTATTATTAATACTAAGCTATTTAAATATGATTTATCTTAATTTATATTATATTATAGACATTTATATGCCTTTGAATATAAATGTTATAGACGAGTTTTGAGAATGTCTTGGGTAAAGAAAAGAACAAATGCATCAATACTTCAAGAGCTGAATATTGAAGAAGGCTGCCTATTAAAAACGATAAAACAAAGAAAATTGAAATATTTTGGTCACTTGAAACGTCACGAAAGTTTGCAGAGAAAAATAATGGAGGGGTATATGCCTGGGAAGAGAGGAAGAGGAAGGCCAAAGAGAAGACCGGTGCAGGATGTGGCGGATGATCTCCATATGGGTGTATCGGACGCGGGGCATCTTGCTTGTGATCGAGAGGTTTTCCAGAAGGTTGTTATGGGAGCGTGTAGAATTGTATAAGTGATTATAGATTATTATTATTATTATTATTATTATTATTATTATTATTATTATTATTATTACTATTATTATTATTATTATTATTATTATTATTATTATTATTATTATTATTTATTTATTTATTTATTTATTTATTTATTTCATGGCCTCCTTTTTCTCTTACCCTCTTCGTCCTTCTTCTCCTCCCTTATCCCTCCCCCTTCTCCTATCCTCTTTGTCCTTCTTCTCCTACCCTGTTCTTCCTCCGCCTCCTTCCCCATCCTCCTGCTCATTCTGCTTCTTCATCTCATCCCTTCCTTCTTCTACTCCCCTCGTCCCCTCCTCCTTCATCTCCCCTCTTCCTTCTCCTCTGCCCCTTCTTCCTCCTCCTTCTTCTCTCCCTCCTCCCCCTGCTTCTTCTCCCATTCTTCCTTCTCCTTCTCCCATTCCTCCTTCTCATCCTTCTTCCTCTTCTACCCCTTCTTCCTCCGCCTCCTCTTCCTCCTCCCTTCTTCTTCTTTATTTCCCTCAATCAACTCACGTCCAGCATTTATTGACATGTACATACACAGTTGGATCTTGCAGCTAAATACTTCTACGTTGTAAGGTATCCAACCCTCCTTGGTTCCCTCTTACGACATGCTTGGTAACCTACAGTGTTACTATTCTTTGCTTGCATTGTCAACCCCAGTAGCATACGGACGGTGGAAGTCATTCCGATTGTCTTTGTGCTCCAAGAATCTTGACATTCTTTTGTATGTTGGGGAACATGTTTAAGAGAGTGTGTGCCATGTTGTGTTTTGTAGCTTTCATTCACAGCATGTCATTTCATGACTGAAACCTTGTGCCGTGTGGATAACGGCAGACGGTAATCAGTCTCGGATTAGCTCTGTCTTCCGAGGTCAGCTTGACCGAATGGATGAGACCGCTCACTCTTAAACTTCCGGTGTGCTGATGCCGTGGTAGCGGTTTCAACCCCTACACCGGTCTAGTCTAGTATAGTCTAGTCTTTCCTCTTGGGCCTAAGGCGGCGCATAGGGCAGAAGTCGTGGCTCTCCATGTTTGTGCGTAGCGCTAACATTTAGAGCCAGAAATCTGATTCTGTAACATCGGCGAGTTTTATGATGGTGGATTGTCAAGCCGCCGATCAACCGACTTAAGTCAAGCTAGAAGAAACACGTAACGCCATCCTGACCCAAGCCGGAAACTCTACAAACTCTCTGATGGCAGCCTCGCACCACCGGCCCACCAGCCAATTCAGGAGGTATATCTCCAGTATCGTATATTGCGTTCAGCAGTCTGGTGACTTGGTCCACTCCATATTCCCCCAAGGCATCGATCATTTCTATTGTGATGCCATCCGCACCCGGGGTCCTGCCAACCTTCATATGGCCAAGAGCACACCGAACCTCCATCTTCATTGGACTAAAATGTTGACTTCTCGTCCTTGAATCCGGGACGTTATTTCAAGTACTTCAGAAATCGGAGTGGGTTCGCATGATGGAGAGGGACACTGGTAATATGGAAAGCTAATCCACACGCAAAAATTAGCCAGTACACTAGAAGTAGTAGCTTGTGTATGGATTACGCTTGAGTTCAAAACGAGCGAGCCAGCGCAAAAAAAAAATAGCGTGCTGTTCTTCTTCCGATTGTTACAAAAGATTCATTATGCTACTTCATTATATTTTAAACATCTTTCTATAGTATGCACCTGGCAAAACACAGAGAACTAGGCAAGGCAATTAACTGCGCAATATGATGTTTACATTTTCATTATTCAATTTCACAACGGGAGAAACATTGTTTTTCAAACGTATGTGTTGGCCTCGCAGAGTGTGTTTAACATTTTGTGTGGAGCGTTGTTCCCATTGAATTAATTTCGTCACATCGTGCGATTCTAAGTCATAATTTAACTTCTGCAACTTTGTCTTGTACCTCGATGCTAGGAATAAAATATGCATAGAATTATGTCTCCTTATTAATCTACTTCTATTCTATGCTATAAGCGGCACTAAATACCTAATAATACCGCATGTATTTATCACTGCCTGCCTCTGGCATCAACAGCCTGGCGTTGTAAACAACGACCGCACATTCGACTTTCCTTTTCCATTTTTTCAAATTTATTAATCGAGTGTCGTCCTTAAGCTAGTATCGTCATTGGTAGTCTGGGCAGGCTGAATGACTTTCTCGCTGGTTACTGTCTGTCTCTTTAGCACCGCTGATGATTTACTATATACTTGTGTGGAAATCCACTGGTTTTTATGTGGCTATTTGTATTCCGAACAGACAGCAAGACCATAGTAATGCCGGAGAAGATAAATGCCTGCATAGAACTTGTCTTGTTTTTATAAATGTTGCAAAAAAAAGATATTGATTCTTTAGTCGTGGACTTCAGTATTCCATTCATAGTTATCTGTCGTCTTATGTTCCTTGGGGATATTTTATGGTTTTATGCATATGAGGTTTTCTTTGCATTTGTGTGCAAGCCCATGTCTTCTGGCGTATGCCGTTAAACATAAAAATGTATGTATATATTGTGTATGTATGTGGAGAGATTTGGCAAGAGCTACTTTTGTGGCTTAGTGCCATTGAGTATTATCTCTTAGTCAAAGAGGCAAGAACCGTTATTTTTAACTTATTTCTATAAACGAAAATCCTAATCTGCACAGTTCGCGGCGACTGCACTAGCCAGGCGGCCTTAATTCCTCAGGCTCAAAGACCCCCCTGCCATACACCGCAAGGTACTATACTGGCAGTAAATGACAGTTTTTTTTTTGTGTGTGGACAGTTTCTATGAAACGTTATGTACACTAAGTTAGGAGTCCGCACAAGTACACTGTGCATAATGCCGCCGCCAGAATGTCAACACAAAAGCCCTCCACGAAAAATACAGTTCATCGTCGATGGAATCGCAGGCACCTGAAAGACTTCATTGACACGGGTGTTATCCCACATGGCGCGGTCTCTTTCTGCAGAGCGACCCGCCGAAAGCGCCGCAAAAAGCACGAACTCCGTAGCTCCAGCGACGACTCCCAGGAGTCTCCTGAAAAATGCACTCATGAACCGAAAGGGTAAACCAGTCAGTTCAGCGACAGCGGGCCGCCATCGCTCCGAACATGCAGTTCACGCTACAAACAACAGCGGACAGATGTAAAAGCATTCCACACAAATTTCACAGCTCACAGTGTCGCGACACGCACTCACTCAGGTGCAGATCAACGGAGCCACGTACTACCAGTCCAACATGAGGAAAATGCGAATGCAAACCGTAGTCACAAGCATAAACACACCAGAGGCCTTAATGGTTCAAATGCCCATCCGCCATGTTGGGGACTGGAAGTCACTAAGTTGGGATACGTGTCATAGCTGTGTACGAAAGTTATATTGCTGATTACCTTGTGCTTGTCTGCCAATGATTTTTCCCTCCAGTACCGGACAGTGTAGTGGCTAGACACACGCCCTCTTGGCCCGTGATCTAGTTTCCATCCGCATCAGGGTGGATTCGAATTATTATTTTTTTTTTAAAGAATATGAGCTTCCAGGCCGACCTAGTCTAAAACATAAACATAAATATCTAAGGAAGTAAAGTCTACGAGCATCTCTTCTGTCATCGGGCATCTCTTCTGTCATCGGGAATCTCTTCTGTCATCGGGCATCTCTTCTGTCATCGGGAATCTCTTCTGTCATCGGGCATCTCTTCTGTCATCGGGAATCTCTTCTGTCATCGGGAATCTCTTCTTTCATCGGGAATCTCTTCTTTCATCGGGAATCTCTTCTTTCATCGGGCATCTCTTCTGTCATCGGGAATCTCTTCTGTCATCGGGCATCTCTTCTGTCATCGGGCATCTCTTCTGTCATCGGGCATCTCTTCTGTCATCGGGAATCTCTTCTGTCATCGGGCATCTCTTCTGTCATCGGGCATCTCTTCTGTCATCGGGAATCTCTTCTGTCATCGGGTGGACATCTCTTCTGTCATCGGGTGGGCATCTCTTCTGTCATCGGGTGGGCATCTCTTCTGTCATCGGGAATCTCTTCTGTCATCGGGCATCTCTTCTGTCATCGGGTGGACATCTCTTCTGTCATCGGGCATCTCTTCTGTCATCGGGCATCTCTTCTGTCATCGGGCATCTCTTCTGTCATCAGGCATCTCTTCTGTCATCGGGCATCTCTTCTGTCATCGGGCATCTCTTCTGTCATCGGGCATCTCTTCTGTCATCGGGCATCTCTTCTGTCATCGGGCATCTCTTCTGTCATCGGGAATCTCTTCTGTCATCGGGAATTTTTTCTGTCATCGGAAATTTCTTCTGTCATCGGGAATGTCTTCCATTAGCTCTCTTTCGACTCCTAGCTTCTGGAATTCCGGGGGTGGGGGGGGGGGGGGGGTGGGTGGGTGGGCTTTCACGTTTGTCATGTGCCAGCTGGCACAGGCGCTCGTGTATCTCCGCAGATCTCGGTCTCTGGTGTTCTGAAGCACTACTTTTCATGATATACATTCATGAAACCGCTTCAGTCCGTTCCACACCATTTCTCGTGGTCTGTCTCTGTGTCTTCTTCTACCGATGATTTTTTTCCAGTTGTCACGTTTGTCAATGCCTGTCTTCGCATATCATGACCAACGAACACCATTTATTTTATAGTTACATATGATGTGCTACTTTCATTAACTCTTTTCATCCCAGCTACTCTATGTTAGTTGCTCTGGCTTGTGTCTCAAATTCTGATCTCCGTTGCTATCTTTGCTTGGATTATTCGCATGTTACCTCCATGTTACCGCTTCCAACTGTTGTTTTCAGTGTCCCTAGATCATTGGCGCTCTTAATTTGTTTCAGTGTAACCCCGTTAGCAGGTACTGTACACTATGGTTGCTTTTGTTTTCTTGGTCGTGTTATTAATGTGTGTGGGTGAGTGAGTGTGAGTATATTTCTTGCTTTCTGTCTTTCTTTCTGTCTGTCTATCTTTCTTTCTTTCTTTCTTTCTTTCTTTCTTTCTTTCTTTCTTTCTTTCTTTCTTTCTTTCTTCGTAGTTCTTTATTTTCACGTTTGATGGTTACGATGTCTATCAATTCTTGCAATTTTTGTGTCATGCCTTGCTGCAGCCACAATATCACTACCTTAAGGCATCTTCTTCTCCTTCTCCATGCTGCGTGGTGTTGGTTTAACGACGTAAGATCGATTTTAGTGCTCCGGGTTTTAACCCACATGGCGCAGTCTCTCTCCGCTCTTCTGTTTATTCACATCCTTCTTTCTCGTCTATTGCCAGTCATTTGTGATGTCAAACTATCTGGCATCTCTCTAATCGGTCTTCCCCTGGCTCTCCTCCCTTTCAAACTTTCCTATTGTCACGAAATTCTTCAGTGTTCCCCTTCAGACTAAATTAAGTTTCTTGCATATCCTTTACAAAACGTTTGCAGGCAACACCAACATCTTTTGCTATTGTTGATGTCTTTGGCAAGTTTACGTTCAATAGTTTGCCATTGCTTTATGAACAACCGGCACCCATGCCATTTCGTAAAAAAAAAACCCAGCACAACTTGATCTACTGCCAAATCGCGCGCAGTATGTTTCGAACGTGGGTATGCGGGATCACGAACCATGTCCGTAACCTCTTCACCACGGAGTACCTTTAGGCTACACACCCAAAATATGTAGAATGTCTTATTTATATGCTCTGTTTTAGTTAACTTCTGTCAAGATATAGCCATTGCTCTTTGTATTCGTCTGTTCTTGAAATCACTACTCATCAGCTTTCACATAATTCCTATCTAGTCTGTTGATTGTCTATGATTCGGTTCTGTGCATGAGGATTGACTCGCGATTGTCTATGATTCGGTTCTGTGCATGAGGATTGACTCGCGATTGTCTATGATTCGGTTCTGTGCATGAGGATTGACTCGCGATTGTCTATGATTCGGTTCTGTGCATGAGGATTGACTCGCGATTGTCTATGATTCGGTTCTCTGCATGAGGATTGACTCGCGATTGTCTATGATTCGGTTCTGTGCATGAGGATTGACTCGCGATTGTCTATGATTCGGTTCTGTGCATGAGGATTGACTCGCGATTGTCTATGATTCGGTTCTGTGCATGCGGATTGACTCGCGATATAACTTTGTCGCACTCTTTTTCTCGCTCAATTGGCATAACGCAGATTATTTATATTTAATTTTCCAAACTTCACAGCCGGTTTATGTTTCATGGATATCATTACTTGCCCGCCATCGATTCTTCTTCTCATTCTTCCTTCCTATATCTGCTATCTTTCTGCTACTGGAGCATAGGCACTCCCCCAGCTGACACCAAACTTTCCCATCTTTTGCTATCTGATGCAGCTGGCGTTCTGTCCACATGTGGTGTCCGTTATTATTTCAGATACTGGATTTTTGTGTGTACTCGCGACTATCTAGAAACTGACATTCATATCGTGTTTCCCGCGACCTTCATAGGAGTATGTACTGTTATGCTTTTGTTTCATGTTGCATAGATTATATATTCACGCTCAACGCTGTTCTGTTGTTATTTCAGATAGTGGATTTGCGTGTGTACTCGCGTCTATCGAGAAACTGACATTCATATCATGTTTCCCGCGATCTTCATAGGAGTATGTAGTATTATGCTTTTGTTTCATATTGCATAGATTATATATTCACGTCCTACGCTGTTTTAACATTGTACGTAAATCGGGATATCTAATTATCGCATTAGGCTCCGTTACGACAACGTGAGAGCATCTAGATGAAATATAGACATATAGTTTCTCCATTTCTCGTCTAATGTTAGCCCCAGCATAGTGTTTATGTGACTTTTATTGTCACACAAATAGGCATTCATGAATTAATCACATCTGGAGACAAAGTACAACACAAATATGAAGGACGGCTCGCATTATCCACGTGCTGTGACTTGACAATGAAGCCGTATTGCTAAGTCAAATGAAAGAACTCGGGTATGTGCGTATGTTTCTTGTGTGTTTGAAGTTCCGCTGGTGTCACTGGATCTCTGTTTACTGTCAACAGATGGGGGAACCTCATCGTTTATTCATTCAACCTCATTATGTGCTTGTTCATAGGTGTACCTTTGAGTGTTTTTATTGTTATTTTCGGACACACGCACACACGCGCGCGCGCACACACACACACACACACATATATATATATATATATATATATATATATATATATATATATATATATACATACGAATTCGCACACATACATACGTATGCACACACATACATGTCACAGCGCCAAACCGATGCTTCTTGGTTTGGTCTGTTAAAGCAGTTTGACTCTGGCAACTGCCGGAACTCTAGCAGACAAAGAGAGCTGAAGCCAGTTTTCGTATTAGCAGTCAGTCAGCTTGGTTCGTGGTGATGAGAGATGTGGCCAGTGTGCCCTGTTTTGGCTTGTTGATCGGAACAAAAGTGCTGTTCTGTTGTTGTCAGATGTGGGAACAATTCCCTGAGCTAATCTGTGGTCAACCTATGTCATAGGAGACAGCCGAGCGGCTGACTAGTTGGTGTCAGCAGGCCTGGGTTTATGGCGGGGTAGTAAATTGTGTCATGACTCTTTTGTTTATGTCGCGTCTTAAGATTCATGTTGCGTAACTTGTTTTTGTAGTGTATTATTGTTCTCTGCGTCAAAGTCCTTTATTCCTTTATTGTGTCATTCTACTCAGCTATTGTTTGGAGCATCTGTGTTGTGGTACTTGGTGTACCCTGTTGTCTTAAGTTCTGGTGGCTGAATAGGGGCCACCCTTGGTTGATGTTTGATATACGTAGTTGTCAGCTGTATCTGTTATTGAACATCTGTTATTGGATGTGAAATTCAATGTTATCCAACATGTTCTGTTAGAAGAGATAAATAAAGAGATAATTTTGTACTGTTCTTGATTTGTTTGTTCAGTCTCTTTTTAGTTTTACAACCACTATTTCTACCACAGTCTAACACCTTAATTCATTGTCTGAACCTCAAATATGACAGTTATTGTCCAGAGTTGAGGCCCCTGCCAATATCTCGTATATTTTCTTATCTAATTACTATCATCTTTTTTTGTCAGTTGAGGGCGGTGTGAGGTTCTCTCTCAGAGTTACTCTCTACCTCTTAGCACCGTACCAAAGGAAACACATCAGTCTTTTCTTTTGTGTCTTGTCTCCCTCGGCTACATACATACGTACATACATACACGCACGCAGAGACACATCACTTGATGACGTAATACGCTGAATCACGATCATAGACACGCCTCTGTCTTGAAACTCGGAAGTAGATCAAGCCCTAATTTTCACTGTAGGCAGTTGACGTGTGCGTTGCGTCTTTGCTGCGGAAACTCCCATGATCGACGCAATCACTGTATTAAATGTTCGTGATTGTAACTGACTCAGAAAGCATGCTGAGTAGGGTGAGGACAGGCAAGCTTCGTGCAGAATGGCTTGCTTCGCTTCGGAAGTCACGGGTGGCAAGCATCGTCTGGATCTTTTCTCCGGGGCATGCTGGTGTGCTGGGGAATGAACAGGCAGACAGATTGGCTGGCTCTGCAAAACTTGGTGAAGTATTGATGCATGATAAGGCAGACGTGGTTGCGGCCTTGTGGGAGCACGTGTACACCTCGGAGGAGCAAATGGATCACCATGGTCTGGCAAGAATGCGACAGCGAGGAGTGACGAGGGGATCTGGCCGATGCTCGACGCTTACAGGAAAGGCGAGACGCACATATAATCAGATTGCTACTGGTACTATTGGGGTTGGAACTCTTCGCTGGCTTCTGAGGATGGGGATGGAGCGCTTATGGGAATGCCCCGAATGCTGAGATGTCGGTTCCTAAATCAATCAATCAATCAAAATGAGGCACTTAACATTGCGCTTTTTTTTTGGGGGGGGGGGGGGGAGTTGCAAGGAAATTTGACTGTTTCCTAATTCCATTAAGCACGCACTTGTGGGCGTCGTCGCGGGAGCTCAGGAGCCACGGTTTCGGCAGGCGGTTAGCTACTATGCCGAGAGAGACCGGGTTATTTGGGATAAAACCCAGCGCAATGAATTCGATACTTTTGCCTTTTAACACTTTTTAATATAATGCTATTGTAATTTGATAACGCAATGACGCCGAGACAGAAAGGAGTAATTGAGAAGTCGTTGCAGAGTTAATTCAGACACACTGCTTGAAATGCTTGATGTAAAACGCCTGTCTGATCAGAGATTTATTTCCTAGGAGCAGAACCTCAACTCCGTTGGTGTTGTTGTTGTTGTTGTTGTTGTTGTTGTTGTTGTTGTTGTTGTTGTTGTTGTTGTTGTTGTTGTTGACACATCGGCTTTTGAGCCTTGGCCCGTTTGCATATTTCCATGTAGGAAGACATGTGGCAAGAAAGGGAACCGGCCATCATATCTCATTACCCTATGACCTATCGTGCGTATGCGAGCCGCGGTAGCGTAGTGGCTAGACGCTCACCTGGCGGTCTAGAGGTCATGGGTTTGGTTCGAATCGGGGGTGGATTGGAATTTTTTTTTTAAATTGACCTGGGCTCACAGATCCACCCAGCCTAAAATGTGTACCTGGAAATGTCTTTGGAAGCAAAGGCGGCCACGGTGTGGCGCTGACCACATCACACACTGAGTAACGATTAGTATATTAATGTATACGTCTAGCACCATATACCAAATGCGCTTTAAGGCATGCAGAAGGGTCCTTTGCTGACTTAACTAGAGACTGTGGAGCCATAATATTTAAATGTTGCGAACGGCTTGGACTGACAGAGTAACTCATCACGATTGGCTGGAAGAGGTTAATGAAAGCAGAAATTAATTTATAAGTACAAGACATAAGGCATTCTCTGGTCATGCGATGAGAAGAGAGAGATACTGGAAAACATTGAGACTGGAAACATCACAGGGAAAAGAGGCAGATGTAGACCGAGAGGAGGGGCGGTTGGCTGAGTGGCTGTAATGCCGGATTCTACTTCGGGAATCGGGTTCGAATCCTCGGTAAGGTGTGGAGTGGTTTTTACTTCCGTCGTGGGGCAAAAAGAAAACTCTAGTCTGCACAGTTCGTGGCGACTGCACTAGCCAGGTGGCCTTAATTCCTCTGGCTCAAGAACCCCCTTCCCCTTCCTCCCTCCTTTCCCCCCGGACTAAGACGATATTATCGACGAATAACATCAGCAATGTTATGAACGCCTACGCCGGTTGAAAAGGCAGAAGATGCTATTGGATATTTAACACCTAAGTCACAGCACCTACCGGGGAATTATCTTTTCGTTCATCAGCATCATCTTCCCCGCCATCAGCATCATTATAATCTGCCCTGACATCAGCATCATTATCATATGTCCTGCCATCAGCATCATTATCATATGTCCTGCCATCAGCACCATCTGCCCTGTCATCAACATCATCTGCCCTGCCATCAGCACCATCTGCCCTGACATCAGCATCATTATCATATGCCCTGCCATCAGTATCATATGCCCTGCCATCAGCATCATCTGCCCTGCCATCAGCATCATCTGCCCTACCATCAGCACCATCTGCCCTGTCATCAACATCATCTGCCCTGCCATCAGCACCATCTGCCCTGACATCAGCATCATTATCATATGCCCTGCCATCAGCATCATCTGCCCTACCATAAGCACCATCTGCCCTGACATCATCATCTGCCCTGCCATCAGCACCATCTGCCCTGACATAAGCATCATCTGCCCTGACATAAGCACCATCTGCTCTGTCATCAACATCACCTACCCTGACATCAGCATCATCTGCCCTGTCATCAACATCACCTGCCCTGTCATCAGCACCATCTGCCCTGTCATCAACATCACCTGCCCTGCCATCATCACCATCTGCCCTGACATCAGCACCATCTGCCCTGTCATCAACATCACCTGCCCTGTCATCAGCACCATCTGCCCTGCCATCATCACCATCTGCCCTGACATCAGCACCATCTGCCCTGTCATCAACATCATTATCATATGCCCTGCCATCAGCATCATCTGCCCTGTCATCAGCATCATCTGCCCTGTCATCAACATCATTATCATATGCCCTGCCATCAGCATCATCTGCCCTGTCATCAGCATCATCTGCCCTGCCATCAGCATCATCTGCCCTGTCATCAGCATCATCTGCCCTGTCATCAACATCATTATCATATGCCCTGCCATCAGCATCATCTGCCCTGCCATCAGCATCATCTGCCCTGCCATCAGCATCATCTGCCCTACCATCATCATCATCTGCCCTGACATCAGCACCATCTGCCCTGACATAAGCATCATCTGCCCTGACATAAGCACCATCTGCCCTGTCATCAACATCACCTACCCTGACATCAGCATCATCTGCCCTGTCATCAACATCACCTGCCCTGTCATCAGCACCATCTGCCCTGCCATCATCACCATCTGCCCTGACATCAGCACCATCTGCCCTGACATAAGCATCATCTGCCCTGACATAAGCACCATCTGCCCTGTCATCAACATCACCTACCCTGACATCAGCATCATCTGCCCTGTCATCAACATCACCTGCCCTGTCATCAGCACCATCTGCCCTGCCATCATCACCATCTGCCCTGACATCAGCACCATCTGCCCTGTCATCAACATCATTATCATATGCCCTGCCATCAGCATCATCTGCCCTGTCATCAACATCATTATCATATGCCCTGCCATCAGCATCATCTGCCCTGTCATCAACATCATTATCATATGCCATATGCCCTGCCATCAGCATCATCTACCCTGTCATCAACATCACCTGCCCTGTCATCAGCACCATCTGCCCTGTCATCATCACCATCTGCCCTGACATCAGCACCATCTGCCCTGACAACATCATCTGCCCTGCCATCAGCATCATCTGCCCTGTCATCAACATCACCTGCCCTGACATCAACACCATCTGCCCTGACATCAGCACCATCTGCCCTGCCATCATCACCATCTGCCCTGACATCAGCACCATCTGCCCTGACATCAACACCATCTGCCCTGACATCAGCATCATCTGCCCTGACATCAACATCATCTGCCCTGACATCATCACCATCTGCCCTGCCATCAGCATCATCTACCCTGTCATCAACATCACCTGCCCTGTCATCAGCACCATCTGCCCTGCCATCATCACCATCTGCCCTGACATCAGCACCATCTGCCCTGACATCAACATCATCTGCCCTGCCATCAGCATCATCTGCCCTGTCATCAACATCATTATCATATGCCCTGCCATCAGCATCATCTACTCTGTCATCAACATCACCTGCCCTGTCATCAGCACCATCTGCCCTGCCATCATCACCATCTGCCCTGTCATCAGCACCATCTGCCCTGCCATCAGCATCATCTGCCCTTCCATCAGCACCATCTGCCCTGACATCAGCATCATCTGCCCTGACATCAGCATCATTATCATATGCCCTGCCATCAGCATCATCTGCCCTGCCATCAGCACCATCTGCCCTGCCATCAGCATCATCTGCCCTGACATCAGCACCATCTGCCCTACCATCAGCATCATCTGCCCTACCATCAGCACCACCTGCCCTGTCATCAACATCATCTGCCCTGCCATCAGCATCATCTGCCCTGCCATCAGCATCATCTGCCCTACCATCAGCACCACCTGTCCTGTCATCAGCACCATCTGCCCTACCATCAGCACAATCTGCCCTGACATCAGCACCATCTGCCCCACCATCATCATCATCTGCCCTGACATCATCATCATCTGCCCTGACATCAGCATCATCTGCCCTGACATCAGCACCATCTGCCCTGACATCAACATCACCTACCCTGACATCAACATCATCTGCCCTACCATCAGCACCACCTGCCCTGTCATCAACATCATCTGCCCTGTCATCAGCATCATCTGCCCTGCCATCAGCACCATCTGCCCTGACATCAGCATCATTATCATATGCCCTGCCATCAGCATCATCTGCCCTGCCATCAGCACCACCTGCCCTGCCATCAGCATCATCTGCCCTGCCATCAGCATCATCTGCCCTGACATCAGCACCATCTGCCCTGCCATCATTATCATATGCCCTGACATCAGCATCATCTGCCCTACCATCAGCACCACCTGCCTTGTCATCAGCACCACCTGCCCTGTCATCAGCACCATCTGCCCTGTCATCAACATCATCTGCCCTGACATCAGCATCATTATCATATGCCCTGCCATCAGCATCATCTGCCCTGTCATCAACATCATCTGCCCTGACATCAGCATCATTATCATATGCCCTACCATCAGCATCATCTGCCCTGTCATCAACATCATCTGCCCTGTCATCAACATCATATGCCCTGCCATCATTATCATCTGCCCTGCCATCAGCATCATCTGCCCTACCATCAGCACCACCTGCCTTGTCATCAGCACCACCTGCCCTGTCATCAGCACCATCAGCCCTGTCATCAACATCATCTGCCCTGACATCAGCATCATTATCATATGCCCTGCCATCAGCATCATCTGCCCTGTCATCAGCATCATCTGCCCTGTCATCAGCATCATCTGCCCTGACATCAGCATCATCAGCCCTGACATCAGCACCATCTGCCCTGCCATCATCACCATCTGCCCTGACATCAGCATCATCATCATATGCCCTGCCATCAGCATCATCTGCCCTGCCATCAGCACCATCTGCCCTGCCATCAGCATCATCTGCCCTGACATCAGCACCATCTGCCCTACCATCTGCATCATCTGCCCTACCATCAGCACCACCTGCCCTGTCATCAACATCATCTGCCCTGACATCAGCATCATCTGCCCTGACATCAGCATCATCTGCCCTGACATCAGCATCATCTGCCCTAACATCAGCATCATCTGCCCTGATATCAGCATCATCTGCCCTGACATCATCACCATCTGCCCTGACATCAGCATCATCTGCCCTGACATCATCACCATCTGCCCTGACATCAGCATCATCTGCCCTGTCATCAACATCATCTGCCCTGTCATCAGCACCATCTGCCCTGTCATCAGCATCATCTGCCCTGACACCAGCATCATCTGCCCTGACATCGGCACCATCTGCCCTGACATCAGCATCATCTCCCTGTCATCAGCATCATCTGCCCTGACATCAGCATCATCTGACCTGACATCAACATCATCTGCCCTGACATCAGCACCATCTGCCCTGACATCAGCATCATCTGCCCTGACATCAGCATCATCTGCCCTGACATCAGCATCATCTGCCCTGTCATCAACATCATCTGCTCTGTCATCAGCACCATCTGCCCTGCCATCATCACCATCTGCCCTGACATCAGCATCATTATCATATGCCCTGCCATCAGCATCATCTGCCCTGACATCATCACCATCTGCCCTGACATCAGCATCATCTGCCCTGACATCAGCACCATCTGCCCTGACATCAGCATCATCTGCCCTGACATCACCATCATCTGCCCTGTCATCAGCACCATCTGCCCTGTCATCAGCACCATCTGCCCTGACATCAGCATCATCTGCCCTGACATCAGCACCATCTGCCCTGACATCAACATCATCTGCCCTGTCATCAGCACCATCTGCCCTGTCATCAGCATCATCTGCCCTGACATCACCATCATCTGCCCTGTCATCAGCACCATCTGCCCTGTCATCAGCACCATCTGCCCTGACATCAGCATCATCTGCCCTGACATCAGCACCATCTGCCCTGACATCAACATCATCTGCCCTGTCATCAGCACCATCTGCCCTGTCATCAGCATCATCTGCCCTGACATCAGCATCATCTGCCCTGACATCAACATCATCTGCCCTGTCATCAGCACCATCTGCCCTGTCATCAGCATCATCTGCCCTGACATCAGCACCATCTGCCCTGTCATCAGCATCATCTGCCCTGACATCAGCATCATTATCATATGCCCTGCCATCAGCATCATCTGCCCTGCCATCAGCACCATCTGCCCTGTCATCAACATCATCTGCCTTGACATCAGCACCATCTGCCCTGTCATCAGCATCATCTGCCCTGTCATCAACATCATCTGCCCTGACATCAGCACCATCTGCCCTGTCATCAGCACCATCTGCCCTGTCATCAGCATCATCTGCCCTACCATCAACATCATCTGCCCTGCCAAGGGGAGTCTCCGTGGCGAAGTGGTGACTCCCGCCTGGTTCGAGCTTCGAAGGTTCTGGGTTCGATTCCGGTCAATGAGGTTCAGTTCACGAGTGCAATATTCTCGAAGACTCCTAGGGGTCGTCGCTGGAGCTACGAATTTCGTGTTTTGCGCGACGCTTTCGGCAGGTTGCTCTGTTTAAAGAGACCGAGTCATGTGTTTAAAGAGACCGAGTCATGTGTTTAAAGAGACCGAGCCATGTGGTTAAAGAGACCGAGCCATGTGTTTAAAGAGACCGAGCCACGTGTTTAAAGAGACCGAGCCACGTGTTTAAAGAGACCCAGCCACGTGTTTAAAGAGACCCAGCCATGTGTTTAAAGAGACCCAGCCATGTGTTTTAAGAGACCCAGCCATGTGTTTAAAGAGACCCAGTCATGTGTTTAAAGAGACCCAGCCATGTGTTTAAAGAGACCCAGCCATGTGTTTAAAGAGACCCAGCCATGTGTTTAATGAGACCCAACCATGTGGGATAGAACCGATACGATGAAGTCGATCGCTTTGCCATTTAAACCCTTTAAACTGCCCCGCCAGTGCCTTAGGCGTTCATGTCCTTTAATACAGGCTGTATTTTTAAATGACTGTGCAGTGTTTGAAAATATTGCAGGTCCAAGTTTTGTATTTACCTATTATGTTGCATGAACTTTCATCATCATCATCAAGTGCCGTGCCGGCCGGTGTAGGCATTCATAGCTCTCCACAGATCTCGGTCTTTGGTGTTCTGGATCAACTCTGCTGATGATATTCCTCCATGCCACCGTCTCAATCCGTCCAGCATCATTTCTCTATGTCTGCCTCTGCCCCTCTTCCCCTATATCTTTCCAGTTCTTACGATGTTCTCCAATGCCTCTCTTCTCATCACATGACCAAAGAAAGCTGCTTGTCTCTTTCTTATTGTTGCATATTGTCATCAACCGATGCTTCAGGCATTACGGGATAAAGATTTGTCAGGCGTACGAGAGGTATTGATTACACATTTTATTGCCACAGGCTCTTTACATTACATCAATGCACAAAACAGTCGCTAATAAATCACACATGAATACACCATAGAATTGCCTATCACTAGTCGTTCCTAACCCTACTGCTAATTCTATCTACTAGGCTAAAGAATACGCATCGACGCTAAGCGATGCGTTCACTACGAAGTCTGTCCCCTGTCTGAGGATTCTCCGCGTGCTGACTACACAGTACGCGGAGGGATCTTGTGCGTGCTTCGGCTTTTGCGTGCTGCAACATTCAGCACGCTTGGAGTAGTGGTCTCTCTTGAGTTTCACTCTACTTCTCCCTCTCTATCACGCTAGCGTGATTATGCCGTGACCAGAGTGCTTACTCTCTGGTTGACACCTCCGTGTCTCATGAGAGAACTGTTTGATAGTTCCCCTTCCTATTTACCACCTACACCTACCCTGCCCTCATGTAGGGGCACTGGGTTACCTCTGATCTACTTGAGGTAGACCACTCATTCAGGGTGGTCTTCCCTGAGTCTTTGACACACACCATCCCCTCCTGTGGTGCGTTACAAACTTTGACTCATGGTTGTGACGCAAGAGGTTTCTAAAAAATTAGTGTATCTAATTTTTGTCAAAGACTAACTTGGTTCTGGGTAATTCAATAGACTTCTACTGACTATTGTCACAATGTAGTACCACTTTACTTGGTTACTGGTGAACGCCACAAACTTGTCTGGTTGGCGTGAGCCCTATCTCACTGACAATATTATATTAATTAGAGGTTTGTCTGAACCGGACCATTGTCTTATAAGACCTGCCCTCAAATAGCAAATTAACTCACTACCCATACAAAGTTGACTTTCTTAGGGTCAACACATGAATTGCTTCATGTCCCCCATATAATATTAAACAACCCTTGCACAAGTTGTGTGCGACAGGCTTTACCTATCTCGCTTCCGCGTGTAAAGTTATCTTCCACTGTTAAGTTAGTGTTTCGTTGTCTATTGTGTCCCCTGACCCGGAGTTATCTCCCTTTGTTCTAAAAAATGTATGTCATTTACATGTTTGTTTTCCTAGTTGTTTGCGTGTTTGGATCTACCTATTAATATACTTTACCTTCTAACATGTGTGTCTGTCTATAATATGTAAATAAGATAGTTTTCAAGTGCCATAATTCGGTTAACTGTGGCCACAAACAAGTGTATAACACTAATTCGTGACTACGTTTCCGTCTTATGAGACTTAAAATACTTTCTCTAAGGTCTACACTAAACTACACCCAACACATTCGAGACAGCACATTTCAACATTGAAAGCAAACGCTTGACGCAGACAAATAATAAAAAGTCGCGCTGAGCGGCAGAAAAAATCCGCTGGTTGTCCTCACTCTCCCTTGTATATTTTCCATTTTCTCTCACTTTCACACTTCTGTCACACATCTCTCATTCTCCTAATTATTTAAAAACCTTGAAGTGACACTGTACAAATTTGGCTCAGTTTGAAAAGAGTTGAGCTCAATGACTGTGCGTAACTTACTGCACGAGTCATGTATTTACAAAATATTTACATGGATGAAATAGGGTTGATAGCTTGTCCCCTGATATTATTTAACACTATATTCTACTGAAATACTAATACTACTTCTATAAATATATATATATCCTAATTTGTTGTACAAATCAATCTAATCTAAGGGAAGTAATCTAACTATCTAAAAAAATGAAAATGATGTGAGATGAGTTATGTACCTTTCTGAAATGGGTAATGAGAAATGTAACAAAATTATACATAATGTTTTAATGTTTAAATAAATAAGAAAATATGATTAATATTTTTATTTTACATGGTGTAAATGATGTATGTTCATCTGTATAATCCTTTTATCCTATAAGATATAAACTAATTTTAATCCTAAATGATGAGGATGTTAACGTGTTCATGAAGATGGGACAAAAAGTGAAATGAAATGAACTAAATGGTACTGTTCCTATCTAAACTAAATTGTGCTGTTGCTATCTAAAGTTTTTATTCTAGTATTTAATTAGCTGTTATTAAATTTAAAATTCTATCCTAATCTACTTTTATGCTAAGTAAGTGGGTAAATTAATGATTTATCTAAGCTACAAAGAAAAATCTATTATATTCCCTAAATCTAATCTAAATCTATATTAAAGTAACTAATCTAACTATAATTTATCACTATATTTTAAAACCTGTTATAATACATATCACAATAACTAAATATATATACATGGTATTTATTTAACTCAGGATAGTGGTTGCCATAACGTACAGAAATTGCTTTCGTTGGCATAGTTTATGTATACACAATTGTCCTGGGTATATTAAATACACTACACAGTCATACTTGTGTCTTATGGGTATTCTTCCACTCGTAGAGTCCGCTGGTGTCGTAGATGAGTCTATTCGTGTCTGTTATTTATGCATTGTTCTGACACTGTTCTTCCATGCTAACACAGGTGATTCACCGGAACACAAATGGAGCATAGTAAGTAACGAGCTGTCTATGTACACACAGTGATCAACTTGTTTTGGGAGCACAGTTCTTATTCTGCTGACTACGGACACATGGTAGTTCACTGTTCTTAGCACACAGTCCTGATCATGATGTCTATGTATTACATAGGATATTTTACACAGGATATTTTAAGTGTACTAAATTAACATTCATTACACTACCTTTTCATGTGGAATATCAGGTATTTCTACCTCAGATGGTCGACTAAGGGTATCAGCAAGAATGTTGTCCCTACCCTTAATATGCTCTATACTAAAAGTATAATTCTGTAATATTAATGACCACCTATAGATGCGGTCGTTGCGATGCACCCCACTTTGTATGACCGTGATTGGGGAGTTATCGGTCTGGACTACGAAGTGATTACCCGCTAGAAATCGATGCAACTTCCTCACCGAATAGATGACGCTTAGGGCTTCCAACTCTGATATGGAATATCTGGACTCAGCAGGTGTGATCTTGCGGCTCACGTAGCAAATGGGATGGAAGATGCCATCATAAAACTGGCCTAGTACTGCAGCGATGGAAATCCTGCTGGCATCTGTCCTAAGATAATAAACGAGCCTAGGATTAGGCAAACGGAGGATTGGTACATTACTAAATAGGATTTTCAATTTTGACAATGCAGAAATTAATAATGTATCTTTGACATCTAATTTTACTGATGCTTTTAAAACATTTGAAAATACACTTGTAATTTCAGCTAAGTTCGGTATGAACTTACTATAATAATTTACTAAACCCAAAAGGCTTCTGACCTGCTTTTTTGTTGTGGGCATGGTCAGGTTCATAATTTTAGTAATAATTCTATTGTCAGTTTTTAGTTGTCCATGTGAAATTACATGACCCAAAAAATCAATTTCTTGAAGGCCCAATTCAACTTTGCTCGGTTTGACCGTGAGACCGAAGAGTCGCAACCTATCGAAGACATGTCTGAGTTTCAGTAAGTGTGTTGTCCAGTCATCTGTATGGGCACAAATATCATCTATATATGTCACCGTATTCGTCACTCCATGTAGTAAATCTCTAGTTAAGCGTACGAAAGTGGCAGGAGCGTTACGAAGTCCGAAAGGAAGAAACCGCCACTCGTAAAGACCTAAAGGTGTTGAGAAAGCAGTAAGATGGATGGATTTCGTCTGCATAGGGACCTGCCAATATCCCTTAGTAAGGTCTAATTTAGAGAAGATTTTGGAGGAGGACATATCAAGGATAAGATCTTCGCAGGAAGGAATTGGTTCTGCGTCGATCTTAGTGACCTTGTTGAGTTTTCTATAGTCCACACAAAGACGAATTGTGGAGTCTTTTTTCTTGACCAAGACGATTGGAAAGGAGTACTCAGATGTAGATTTTTGAATGATTCCACTAGCTTCTAAATTAAGAATTTCCTTATTTAGACTTTCTCTATAGCTAAGTGGGATAGAGTACGGCCTGCATTTGATAGGCTTAGAGTCCGAAAGAAGGATGGAGTGCTCGATCCTGTCCGTCCTACCTGGAATGTCGGAAAATATGTCCTTATACTCTGTTATTAATTCTATTGTCTGTCGTCGTTGCTCGCCTGTTAGTCCCTGTTCTAATCGTATGGAATCTAATGTCGCAGTCTTGTCTACAATTGGAACAGGTAGTTCCATCCCGTCGTCGTCTACCTGATTCAGTACGGTGGTGGTGCTAAGTGCGTTTTCTGTATGCTCACTAGGTGTATGCATATCGTCGGCTTTGCCAGTCTCGCTAACTAGTGTAGTTGCGTTGTGTATGTCCGTCGTCTCATCCATAGGTGTGGGTGCCTTGTGTTCGTCTGTCTCTAATTCTGTCTCTTGTCGTAAAAAGTAGGGTTTCAACATGTTGATATGAAATATCTTTAAGTGTCCGTTTATCGATATTTCATAATCGACATCTGAAAGTCTTTGTATCACCTTGAAAGGCCCTTGCCATGAAGTTGTCATGTTATTACGTTTGTCAGGTAGTAATAGCAATACATCTTGACCAGGTTCAAGAATCATGGGTCTAGTACTGTTGTCGGGATTGTGATTGAGGATATCTGCATTGTTCACTGGAGTGAGTTTATTCTTCTCCTCCCAAGCAGATATTTCTTCATCTGTGCAGTGTCTTAGCTGGGGTAGACACCCGAGAATTAACTCAGTACAAGGGTTGTCTAGTATTGCACATGTAAAGGTACCAGAAAGGAATGGTGTGTTTATCCGGACTCTTGCCAGAGGGTAGGTTTCTATATTTCCAGAAAAAGTACGGCATTTTACAGAGTCACCAGTATAATCTTTTGGATCAACCAGTTCCTTTTTTACCCCAATAATAGAGCTACCACTTTCAAGCAAACATCGGCATGACTTCTCATTGACCAATGCAGTGTGAAACATCAAATTGCCTCTGGAGGCTACAGCTGCGTTTGCATTCTCAAAGGAGGATGTTACAATGTGTCCACATTCTAATTTTCCGTCTGCATGAAATTGGTGACATCGCTCACAATTGTCAAAGCATAAAATATCGCTTACACAACAAACATCTTCAGATTGGTTAAAGGGTAATTCATTCTCGACCTCACACTCAGTCTCACTCCCACTATCAGATGTATCAATCAAAATTGCATTGTTGGCCTTCATTCTTTGGCGGCCCAGGCACTTATTGGAATAATGGCCGTAGCTAGAATAGAAGAAGCATTTGACTGCACGCCTGTATGCAGTTCTCTTGTTTTGTTGTTTCTTAATGACCATCTCAAGATGTGTCGGATAGTTTGGTGATTTATCACACATAGAATAAGTATCATGAAAAAGTTGGCAATAGACATATTTTGACAATTTTTGATCTTTCTTGTCGACTCTCTGAAATGGTTTTTTACTGCTACGATAGCTTTTAGGTTGGTCCTTAACAAAAGAGACTATTTCAGAGTCGATATTTGATGTTTTAAAAATATCCCTATTTGAGGAAAAATATGCTGAGCCTTTCTTCTCAAATTGTTCTATGGTTTCTATGTCTGACTGCTGCAGGAATTTAGCGAAAGGAGATGGTATTGTGGATATGACTTTATCCATGGCTATTAAATTTTTAAGTTTTTCAAAGTCCTTTCCTATATTTGCTGCACTAAGCCATCTATTTAGTACGCTTTGGACATTCGAGACATAATCGATGAAAGTCTCACTTGGTTTTGGTTTTAAATTCGAAAATTGCACTTGATACCCAGGGGCATCAAGTAAGAAATGTTGCATTATCCTATCGTGGATGTACTGATAGATAGATCTAAGATCAGTTGGTATAGATTATATAACTTTAAGGGGCTCCCCACTGAGGTTCTTCATGTAAATCATGGCCCACATATCAATTGGTACTTGGTGGTATTTCAGCTGATATTCGACATTTTCTGTCCAAGCTGATATGGAATCTTCTTTACAGAATGGCTTAATAATATTTTTGTATTTATTAAATTTATTCTCTTCTTGCTGACTCTTTAGTTTTGTAGTGGAAATCTCTAAGTGTGAATCTACTTCCATATCTTTCATCTTTAACTGTGTCTCTGATTCAGTCTGTATTTGTTTTTCTTTCACTCTTGCCATTTCGTCTATCTCTCTTTGCTTTACTTTAAGTCTTTTTGTTTTAATTCTTTCTCCTGATCTAATTGTTTTTGCTTAATCTCCTTATCTTGTTCTAATTGTTTTTGCTTAATCTCCTTATCTTGTTCTAATTGCTTTTGCTTAATCTCATTATCTTGTTCTAATTGCTTTTGCTTAATCTCCTTATCTTGTTCTAATTGCTTTTCTTTTGTTATTTCAGCTAGTTCTACAATCTCCTTTTGATGTTGTCTTTCTTGTTCTCCAATTTCCTTTTGATGTTGTCTTTCTCGTGTACGTTCATCTCTCTCAGCATCTTTTGCTTCCCTAAATTTTTAATCAGCATATTGCTCTAATTCCTTTCCTGTGTATTCTAATTCCTTGCCTGCTTTTATGAAATCAGCTAAAGTTGCCATGTTGTTGGGTAATTAGCTAGAGTAGACAGGCAGTTAAATATTTACTTTGGTTTATTAGATATGTTAAGTTTTTAACTCCTTGTGTACAAAAATTATACACTTAGATTACACCTTGAAAAATAGATCACAAAAAATGTACTAATAGATCACACCCTGAAAAAGAGATGCATTATTAATCATATTGCATTCAAAATAGTTTGGGTATACTCATCTTAACATTCCAGAAAATCAGGTACATTCGTTCGGCAACTCAGGTCCACTCGTTCGGTACTTCGATAAACAGCTTGAGTTATTCTCATAAACAGCTCTTGTTACATCTGGTTTACAAGAGCATCAACAATTAACCATTTGTAAACGACATATGACTTTAGACAATTTGGTACAATCACATGCCCCGGACAAAACAATGTGGATTAATTAATATTAAATGTCAATGTCCTGTCTTCGTTCTAACGTCTTTTGCCTTCCTTAACTCTGTTGTTTAATCTATGGGAGTGATGTGCAGACCGAGTCTTATTTGCATAGCGAAAGTAGTGCCATCGTGACGGTAACAAATAGAAACAATCTTCAAATAAATAAATAAATGCTTTGAAATAAATATAAAAGTAATAATAATGTTCAAATAAATAAATATATGTAATAAATAGATCGTATAGGCAAATAATATTTAATATAAGCCACAGATTTAGGCGAGCAGCCGCTTGGCGATTTGTAAACAATCCTTCGCTGAATGCAAATGGCGTAGGGCAGCTGTTTGTCAGTCGCAATACGTCACAGGCGCAGCGCTATTTTTAGATTGGAAAAATCAATATTGTCGCCTGCTCATTCTTGTGTATTGCTCCGCCGTAAATCATTTTTGACAAATATTCATAAATAAATCAGTAATTATAGAAATAAATGATACAAAACAATAATAATAATACTTACAAATCAGAAGAAAACATGTTCATAAGCACAAAATATATTAATAAGCATAAATAAACATTAATCGGTCACGATGGGCACAGCTCGCATTTGGTTGTAGTCTGCACACGCCACTGTTCACTAACATAAATTAAACCCTGTGATTAACTGACAGTAATACTATTTTAGAGCCGTGGGTGAGTGTTTTAGCTTGAACAATTGTCCAAGCTACACTTCTGACACCACTTTTATCCTAGCCTGTCATCAACCGATGCTTCAGGCATTACGGGATAAACTTCTCTCGCACCACACAAAAAGATTTGTCAGTCGTACGAGAGGTATTGATTACACATTTTATTGCCACAGGCTCTTTACATTACATCAATGCACAAAACAGTCGCTAATAAATCACACATGAATACACCATAGAATTGCCTATCACTAGTCGTTCCTAACCCTACTGCTAATTCTATCTACTAGGCTAAAGAATACGCATCGACGCTAAGCGATGCGTTCACTACGAAGTCTGTCCCCTGTCTGAGGATTCTCCGCGTGCTGACTACACAGTACGCGGAGGGACCTTGTGCGTGCTTCGGCTTTTGCGTGCTGCATCATTCAGCACGCTTGGAGTAGTGGTCTCTCTTGAGTTTCACTCTACTTCTCCCTCTCTATCACGCTAGCGTGATTATGCCGTGACCAGAGTGCTTACTCTCTGGTTGACACCTCCGTGTCTCATGAGAGAACTGTTTGATAGTTCCCCTTCCTATTTACCACCTACACCTACCCTGCCCTCATGTAGGGGCACTGGGTTACCTCTGATATACTTGAGGTAGACCACTCATTCAGGGTGGTCTTCCCTGAGTCTTTGACACATATAGTGTTCTAGTTTCATTACCCTCTTTCAGGCAATCGTTGTTAGTTACTCTGGCAGTCCAAGGAATTCGCAACATTCGTCTTAAAAACCACATCTCTGTTGCTTCCAAGTTCTTCCTAATTTGTTCATTTACATTCCAAGATTCACTGCCATACAGCAAAATTGGTTCTATATAGCATTTCAGCACTCTCTTTCTTATATCCATTGGTAGCGACTTATTGCATAAGATATTCTTCATTTTCTGAAATGCGGCTTTTGCCTGCCCTATTCTGTTCTTAATCTTTGTTGTACATCTTTCATCTGATGTTATAAGTGCCCCTAGGTATCTAAAATTATCAACTTGGTTAAGAATTTCCCCTTCTATTTCTATGTCACATTTTGGTGTCCCCATTTTCTTTGATATCACCATTGTTACTGTTTTCTTGATATTCAAGGACAGTCCTTTCTGTGCACTCTCTGATACTACAATGTCCAATAACTGTTTTAAGTCTGTTGCATTATCCGCCACGCATTGCGTATATTGTTTATATTATATCCTCCGATTAGTATTCCTGGCTTCTCTTTGATCTCTCTCATTATTACTTCGCTATATAGGTAGAAGAGATCGGGCGACAAGACACACTCTTAGCTTTATCTGTTCGTAACTACCCTCTTTAGTTCCCATTTTAATTGCTGCTACTTGGTTCCAGTATATATTCTTTATTATTCTTTAATCTGTCCTATCAATGTTGATATCTTCCAACATTTTAATCAGTTCATCATGTTTTACTTTATCAAATGCCTTAGTATAATCTATGAAGCATAATTATATGTCTCTCTGTTTCTCTATTGACCTTTCTATTAGTGTTCGTAATATATATATATATATATATATATATATATATATATATATATATATATATATATATATATATATTGCATTGTTTGTACCCTTTCCTTCCATAAAACCATACTGTTCTTCACTAATTTCCATTGTTATTTTCTTTCTTGTTCTTCTCATTATACTTCTGAGTAGAAGCTTAGTGACATGGTTTATGATGTTAATTGTACTAAAATCTTCACATTCAATTGCTCCTGGTCTCTTTGGTATTGCTAGGAGCAATTGAATGTGAACTTTACAGAGGGTGAATACAAAACTTGGACCGGCAATATTTTCAAGTACTGCACAGTCATTAAAAATACACCCTGTATATTGTGATTCTTGTTGATATTCAGTAACCATGTTGGATAATCTTATGGCGCCATTACAAGTGTCACATTATTTCTTTCAGCGATGGACGAGAACAGTTTAAAAGGGCTGCCCCACTCTAACGGACCACGGCCCCACCGCTGTGAGGTGTGTCAAAGGTCGTTTCGAGAAATTGCCACGTTGAGGAAGCATGAGCAGCTTCACAGGGCGGATAGACCTTACGTTTGCAACACGTGTGGCAAGTCCTTCCTCTGGTCTTCAAATTTAAAGGTAAGCCCGTGGGAGGTCACGTTTAGAGTTGGTTGCCTGTGCATTATAGGACGTTGCAATCAATCCCGGCGTTTCTATGTTGTTTGTAGTTTTCTAGTCGGTTGTTATATGTTTAGTTGTTAGCCATTGTTTTTGAATGCCGACGTCTGTACCTTTGTGAAAATCATCGCAAAGCGCTCCATGATATGTTCCAAAATCGCCTTCTGCTGACCTGGAGCCTGATATGATGAGACTGTGATACTCGGTACACTACCTGTAAGTTGTTGGGATGTTTTTTTTTTTTTGTATACAAGTCAATGTTAAAATAATTCTAAGGCTAAAAGTAAAGATATCAAAGGCTAGAAGTAAAGATAAGTCTATGTCTCCAAGTGATGATAACTCTGTGGCTAAAGATAAGTCTGTGGCTTGAAGTAAAGATAGCGCAGTCTAACGGTAAAGATGGTCCCATAACTTCATGTCAACATAAACCCCTGAATAAATGTACAGATTCAGTTATGGCTGAAAATAAGATATACCCGTGGCTAAACGTATAGATAAGCCTTTAGCTACTGGTTTATCTTTACTCATGGCTAAAATAAAAGAGAATCCATGGCTCACAGTAGAGATAGTTCCACAGCTGAAAGTAAAGATGTACCCGTGACTGAAAGTAAAGATAAGCATATGGTAGAAAAGAAAGGATAGATCTATTGTTCATGGTGAAAATAAATACCTTACTAAAAGTGCAGATAAGCCCATCACTCAAAATAAAGTTCAGCCCAAGGCTACAAGTGCAGTAAACATACACAGAATGAAGAAGATGTCTGAGATAGCAAGGTTTTTTTCTATATACCAAATAACAAATATATATCATATACGATAGAGCTTACCGACTAGCTAAGGAAGGAACAATAGAATAACAACCTGATGTGCCTGTTACATACCACCAAAAGAAAAGAATGGTCATATTCTAACAGAAAGCCAACACCAGCTCACGACGATTACCACAATATGGACAGACAGGAACCAATCATTCTTTTGCCCTCAGATAAAATATATTACGCAAACACGTGTGTACAAAATTGAAGATTGGAGAATCGGCCATGTGTACGTGTAGATTGGCCATGCAGAAAGCAGATCACATACTCCAAGACAGCCCAAAATACGACATATCTAGTAATCCTTCTGACCGTGAGAAACAACAGTGGAAGATAAACTCTATGGACCACCGAGTGAACTTAAAAAATCAAGAGAGAGACATTGAAATCCATACAAGATGCAACATTGCAGATATAGACACATTTCAAGCGAAGAAGCAACAAATCTACCAAATGAAGGTTTTATGATGTGTGGATGACCAGCAGATTCTCTTCTCTCTTGCCTTATCCAGAATTATGCCTGGTATCCATCTTACATGGCTGCGTTTTCCCCGGGACTTTCTGCCAGAGCACTAACCTCTCTGACGCCGCGACCTATCACCCTTATTGTGTAATTAGTTGTTGCATATCTTTTCGAGGATGTCACACTCAACCCTAGAATTTATTGGCTGTTTGTAGTTTTTTTTTTTTGGCAATTTTACATTGATTCGTTTGCCATTATTTTCTAAATGGCCGACGCTCAAACCATTGTGAAAATCAGCGCAAAGCGATCTTCTCTCAGATCGCTTGCGGCTGTCTTCGGACCTGGTATGTCAAAATGAGGAGAAAATGACTAGTTTGGAATATCGAAGTCCACAAGTGACGGACAATGGACAATTGAGAAGGAGAAAATGACTAGTTTGGAATATCGAAGTCCACAAGTGACGGACAATGGACAATTGAGAAGGAGAAAATGACTAGTTTGGAATATCGAAGTCCACAAGTGACAGACAATGGAGAAAGTGATAACAGAAATTCACTGAATACTGAATTTAAAAATCGACATCGCTGCACTCGAACATTTCCACATTTGCTGCGTCCACCTCTTCTAAAGCCACGGAAGCGTTGCCATGTTGGTGACAACATTATCAATTTCAGTAAACATCTGCCTGGATTTTCCTCTAGGTTTTGCACTCCGGACATTCCCACACATGCTCCGTCCCCTCTTCAAAAGATACCGAAGAGTTTCCATTCATATTAATCCAATAGTAAGGTGTATAAAAAGTCCGCCTGGCTTTTCCTCACCGCTTTGAGTTGCCAGAAATTTAAAAACAGGAAAACGTTCAATTTTTTTAAACACTAAAACAATTGAAATATTTATAGTTTTGAACAAATAGAATAACAAAGTCAGAATACTAAGAGTATTGATATTTTCTGCGGCAACAAACATCTCGGTGCGAAATGTATATATTTTTTTTATAAATCAAGTGGAAAGTGCATATCCGCCCTTGAATAGAACTGGCAGAGAAGAGGATTAAAAATTCATTGTAGGGAAAGGAGAGCACGCATATTTACTCAACAAGAACTCACCGAAGAAGACTAGCAAAAATGAGTAAGAAATATTTGGCCATGTAAATGGACATGGAAAGTCTAGAAAAGATCATTATGGAGCCAAATGTACCGCCGGGTTGGAGAATGGGAAGCCACGGTCCACATTGTTGTGTTCCCCACTTAGGGGACAGAGACACAGACAAGCAGACAGACGCCAGATAGAAAAAAAAGAGAAATGAGAACCGCACAGATAGAGTAATAAACAGACGGGAGGAAAGGACATACAGACAGACATAGAGAAAAATAGACCATGGGAGAGAAAGACAGATGGAGCTTAACGTCTAAGTATATTAGCTTGCTTGTCCAGCTGCAATCCCTAACTGAGAACACAACAATCATCTTTGCAGCCAATCATTCCAGCCTCCGTAAATCACCTCATAAAAACCAAGAATATTTCTTGAAGCGAGGAAAGGTATTAACTGAGTTCAGTTGAGTCAAGAGCCTATATCACAGCACTCGGACATTCCCACACGTGCTTCGTCCTCATCTTCAACATCCAGCGAAGAGTCCAAATGCTAACGGTACCAGTTGTAATCTGATTATGTGTCCGCTTGACCTTTCCTGTGATCTATTCACGTCATGTGACATCCAACTCTGGAGTAGGCACGCGCCGAGGTGCAGCGGAGTATGCCCGGCAACACTTCGTGCAACCTATTCTTTCTTTATGTAAATTCCCAATTGTTTGGACTTGTGACCCATTTCGTACCGCCCCATTCTCTACAGCAGTGGTTCTCAACCTTTTTTAGCCCATGCACCCTTTTACCATATGTCAGGATGTCATTCCCACTTTTGCAGCGAACGAAAGAAGTAGAATTCCCCCCTTTCCAACATTGTCAGCCTCAAAAGGTGCATTTTTAATATTCACAATATTTTATTAACACACCAAGTTAATCATATTACAATAAACAAACAGCGAAAACGTCAAATTTGCTATACTGCGATTAAGAACAATGACGGCAAACATCTGTAACTTTCAATAAACAACGTGAACTTAATCAAACGTGCAACGGTCCAGGGAATTCTGCAGTACAACAGAGTCCAGAAACATTATCAATGTAGCAATCAAGTACTCGAAGCCGGGCGATGCAATAGTATAGGCAATGTTTATTTGCCGGAGTCGAAAAGGTTACAGATCCACAATTCAATACATCAGTTTCGATTTATAATTACCGTGCCTGTTATGGTCAGGCGGGACGGTAAAGAAACATTATTAAATTAGATCATAACTGATCGAAAATATTAAATATCTATAATCATCATGTCCCGGTGCTTCTGTCCTTGGCTATCCTATCTATGCGTCAGCCTGTTTCACTTGCTGAGTCCCGTTCCAGTATTGTCGCATTTGTCCGTGGCTTTCTGATCGATATGCATCTTGCCTTAATAGCCTCGCTCTTCTTTCTAATATCTGTTGGCCATCGGAGTAAGTGTCCAGCCAGTAAATATCTTCTCAAGTTCCAGAGAATCTAAACTTGCAGCCTCCTTGTTCAAGCTCTAAGATCTGACTGTTTGTTGTTGTGGACAATCTTTCTGACGTCTTCTCCTTTTTACGTCAGCTCATTAGATGCTCTTACAAATTGGTTCTCGATTTTGTCACGAACTTTCTTTTGCGTCATTTTATCTGCTCTGCTACTTGGCAAAATTAATGTCACTTACTTGGATATTGTGCCTGAAGCCATTTTGAGTCTGTCTATCTGTGGTCTTAATTCCCCACTGGAAACCCTAAAATGCCCCATAAGGGGGAATTCCCCACCGGCTGAGAACCACTGCTGTACAGGCTACGATGATTTATCTGTTCATCCACGATATACACTTGATCCCAAAGAACCCAGGCCACACCTTATGTGTCAGTACACCACCCAACAGTGCAGACCCAACCAATCTATCCGCCGGCTCGTTTCCCGCCCCCAGTGTGTCCTTGGGAAAAGATCCAACAGATGCTCCCTAGCTTTGATATTTTAGAGGAAAGTTAATCTACCAAACCAAATTGTGTGATTTCATATAAGTGAACCCGTATCGCCTGCCATAGAACATCACACATGCGATGATTATATGTGCCTTTTCCCTTTTCATTGTGTTGACTTCTTAGTACTTGCTGAGCTGAGATGCTTCTAGCGATCCATCAGGAGGAGATAGAAGACCTATTGGGTAGATTCACAGAGCGAGGCAGATGGTTCACGAATTTAATGACCCTGGTTGGGTTTAAAACAGGGAAGTCATATATAGTCATATTTAGTCATATATACAATATGTTACCTAGAATATTCGCAGCATCTCGTCAGGTGCATACTGCAGAGTTGCGTGTGAAGTGAATAGATAAATCCCTTTTAAGGCTCATATAGTTTCGGATACTCTTCGAATGTGGAACATTTGCTATCACCCGGTAATCGCTGATTCTCAACTGAGTCTTTCTGTCTTGGCAATGCTGATTTTAAACATCTAATGGTTGAAGCTTCAATAATTATGAGTGGTCATTTGTCTGTCGAATACAGTATGCCAGAGGCCTTTCTTTATTAACCACCAAGTTGTAATTTAACATATATTGGGCGATGGGCGATCTAATTTGCGATTACTTTGGGGACAACAAAGGTTCCATTTTAAAACAGTATCAGTAACTATGTGCTTTGTGTATTTCACATGAGAAATGGTTAATATATTCACTTTATATGATACTCAACTCTGCAGCAGGCACTTGACAAGGTGCAGTGAAATATGCCAAGCAACACATTGTGCAACCTACTGTTTCTTGATTTAAATGCACATTTGTGTAGGCTTGCCCGCGTTCATTGAACAGACGAGTACCTTCATAAGTGCTACAATCTGCATATGATCTCTGTAGCACGCCCAGTGTTCAAATAAGTGTACATAAAAAACACACGTGTTGTAAATATTATGTTTCGATGTAGGTATTGTTTTAATTTGAAACTTATCCTGTGTGGTGGCCTAGTTATTTTGAACTATATTTAATCAATCCTGATGTACGGAAGTGAATCATCACAACTTAGCAGAAAGTGAGGAATTATGTGGAAGCTGTGATTTTATAGAAAAATGATGAGAACACCTGGGACGGATAGAAAGACTAATGAAGATATCTTAAACGAGGTTAACTCACGAAGAGAATCAATAACTTGTATCAGAAGAAGCAGTCCACATTATTTGGGCAGGGAAAACCAAGAGAGAAGATAGTTTGACATCATGGCATGGAGGCATGTCGGTAACAGAAATTATTGGCAGCACAAGAGACAAAAGGCTGTGGACAGTCATGCTCATCAACGTCACATGGCAGGGATTATGAGAAGAAGAAGAAGAAGAAGAAGAAGAAGAAGAAGAAGAAGAAGAAGAAGAAGAAGAAGAAGAAGAAGAAGAAGAAGAAGAAGAAGAAGAAGAGAGCAGGTATGGGGAAGATTTGGAGGCAGAGACAGGGGCCGACCAACATGAACGTTGTACACCGGACATTGAAGACACCCAGATAATGAAAATGAAGCATGCGATAGCGAAACTGGCGCAGGATCGAGTCCTCCTAACTGACTGGGTGAGAGGGACATTCTGCCGCATAATAGTAAATGGCCTGTTTAGTCATTCTTTGAAATTTCGCCCGTGTCATTGTGGCTGTATTTTTTTTTTCTTTACGTCAGCAGCGCATATGCGGGTCATCTAGTTTTACGACCCTATCTGAAAAACGCTAGGTGTCCGATCCACTACCCGAGGATCAAGGAGTGTATCAATGTCGGGTTTCTTATAGCGTATAAGTGCACAAGTGATTCGTTATCGAACTTACCCAGTCAGAGGCGGATACCCTACTTGTAGGCGACTCCGCGAAACCAGTGGGCCAGTCGAGGGAATGGGGGGGGGGGGGGGGGTGGATCTGTTGCTGTGGTTACGATATCCGCCTGAGGCTCAAAAGGTATCGAGGTTCGATCATTGCCTGGGGCTGGGCATTGTTCCAAGAACCATTGGTGATCCCTGCACAGGTCGAGGCAGTGTTCCAAGAACCATTGGTGATCCGTGCCTAGTGCTGGACGATGTTCCAAGAACCATTGGTGATCTCTGCCTAGCGACGGGCAATGTTCCAAGAACCATTGGTAAAGGCCTTTTAAAACAAAAACAAAAAAAAGGGGGGGGGGCATGTGCGAGTTTTGCAAGTTAAAAAATTCCACGACAGCTAGAAATGAAAAGAGTAGGCCGTAAGGCCAGCTCTGGCAAAAATGTTAGGAAAAGGTAAACCTGCAGGTAAATAGAGCCCGCTACCCTGGATAGAATCTGTCTAGAGCAGTAGTTCTCAACCGGTGGGGAATCCCCCTCCCCCCTTTTCCGGGAGGGGGGCGATTTTTAGAGTTTCCTGGGGGGGGGGGGGGGGAATTAAGATTATTTCAAGATTGCGTTAATACAAAGACCGATTACTTGATATTGTTTTTCCCTCCATACTTTACGGTTCTGAACTTCTCGCGATTCTGAAATCCATTTTATAACGCAAGTAGACCTACAAATCACGTTTTATGTAGACGTCTAGACGTGTTCTAGTATGTGTTATTAAATTTAGCTTCCTTTTTTACGTATATTTTGTAGGGGCCGGGGGGGGGGGAGTGGTCATAGGGAGGAAATACGAAAAGGGGGGGGGGGTGACATTCTGAACATATGGTGAAGGGGTGCATGGGCCAAAGTAGGTTGAGAACCACTGGTCTAAAAGAAGGAAACTTACACAAATGCATGCTGAAGTCGGACACATTGACGTCTCAGGTGTACACGTAGGTGTGACGCACTGCCCGCGAACAAAGAAGACAGTAGGTCAACCAGTTCACCTGTTGTATTTTTAGTTATGCATGACTATGCGTGTACTTTTTCTCCCAGGTTCACGAGCGCGTGCATACAGGTGAGCGCCCATACAAGTGTAAGATCTGTCACAGATGCTTCACCCAGTCCAACGACTTGAGGCGTCACGAGAGAAATGTTCACATGCGGGGCAAAATCTACGGGTACAAAACGGCAGGCAGGCATAACAGCCAGGTAAGCCATCAATCTGCTTCTTCTTTGCTGTCGCTTCTTTCATGATTACTTCATCATGCGAATTATAGTGGTGAACGCAACTGTTGTGTTCGTGCTTCCTTAACTGATTCAGTTCCAAACGAAAAGTAGGGCTGGACTAAACATGGTATACACTCGAATCAACAAGTATTAAAATGTGCACTCCCTTTCACTGAACAATTAAATTGCGGAAGATACCGGGAAACGAAACAAAAAACACGATGACCCTTGTATGGCGATATTCGTCCTTCTGTCCAAATAGGGGGGGGGGGGGGGTGTCCAAATTTGGCGATATATTATCCTTCTGCACTGAATCAGTTAAACCAGAAGAGCGTATAGGTTAGTGTTGCATGAGTGAGCCAGTGAAAGCAGATGCAATAACTGCACAAGCTTGGCGGGATGTCACAATACATGTCTTAAAATCCATAGGCGAAATACATAGATTATTTATGCAAGCTGTGGCAATGACAGCAGCCTCATGTTAATTTTAATATATTTTTCAAGTTGTACGACTACGAAGAAGAGTGCATTTTTAATTTAGCTACATATTGAAAAAGAATAGCATTGGAATTGTCCATAAACAGCTAGCATGTATATTAAAAATCAATTCACATGTATTGTCTGGCGCATATAAGTAGAAACTAGAGGACACACTAAACAACATAAACATTGAAAACTATAGTTACTCCCACTGGGATTCGAACTTTTCACCTCCAAATGACGACTGCGCCAGGCTTCAGAAACATGAGGCATGACCAAATAGACATCCCTATAACTTTCAATTTCTGTGTTGTCTAATGTGTCCTCTAGTCTCTATTTTTTATTGATATTTCTGTTCATAGCATGTATATTACTTCATTGTGAATTTTTAAGGAAGACTTTTTCTTCCTATATACATTAAATGTTTACCACTCAGTGCCAACGAATATAGAAATCTCATAGATTGTGTTATGTCATTTAGAATGCCAATGAATATAGTAATCTCATAGATTATATTACGTCATTTAGAGTGCCATCGAATGTAGTAATCTCATAGATTGTGTTATGTCATTTAGAATGCCAATGAATATAATAATCTCATAGATTTTATTACGTCATTTAGAATGCCAAAAATGTAGTAATCTCATAGATTGTATTACGTCATTTAGAATGCCAAAAATGTAGTAATGTCATAGATTGTATTATGTCATCTAGAATGCCAACGAATGTAGTAATCTCATAGATTGTGTTATGTCATCTAGAATGATTTGCCGCAGGTCAACCTGGCTGCCTATCAGGCCTTTGCCATGCAGCAGAGGGCACTGCTACAGCAGGCCTTGACCTACGAGTCCTACCTACAGAAGGCTGCCGTGGGCAGTGGTCAAGCTGCTCAGTTATTTCATCACTCTCAGGGAATTGGGGCCACTGGTACATCTCCGCTGGTTGGAGCCCGGCCGCCAGACTCGGCTACCTCCCCCAGAAGTCCGCTCAAGCTGGAGCAGGTCAGTAGTGATCACGTGTTCTTGATGTTGATGACGTGTTTTGTTCACTGGTTCTCGCCACACGTGATCTTCCATTTGGACAGAAGGGTGATATATCGTCATACTAGAGTCGTGGGTATTATTTGTTTTGTTTCATGGTATCTTCCGCAATTTCAATGCACAGCGAACGGAAATTTGCATTATAATACTTGTCCGTTTGATTGTGTACCATGTCTAGTCAAAACCTACTTTTTGTATGGCGCTGAATTAGTTAAGTGGTGTGTGCGTTATTGTCTTTCCACAGAGCTCGATCCTTGGTGTTCTGGGTCAGTTATGTTGATAATATCCTTCCATGACATCAACTTAGACCATCAAGCATGATTTATCTCTGTTTGCCTCAGCCCCTTCCATAACGGACTTTCCCTGTTGTCACGATGTTCTCCAGTGCCTCTCTCCTCATTATATTGTCCCTGTCGTCACGATGTTCTCCAGTGCCTCTCTTCTAATTATATTGTTCTTGTTGTCACGATATTCTCCAGTGCCTCTCTTCTCATTATATTGTTCCTGTTGTCAGGATATTCTCCAATGTCTCTATTTCATTATATTCTCCCAGTCGTCACGATGCTCTCCAATGCCTCTCTTCTCATCACATGACAAAAGAGCACGTTAATGGCAACACGCAAATACCTATTACAGGAAACAATGAAAATAATGGTATGCTTAAATCCCGTACAGAAGGAATATCACCTGATGTTGATAACGTTATTGCACGGCTCATAATTCTTTCAATCCCAAGCGCAAACTAACCACTGTGAAAAATCACCAGTGCATTGCTTTCAAAAAAGCTATTTACGCAGTGGAACTAGTCACTGCGGAAAGCTCACGTCTATTTACTATACTCTGACCAAATGTAACAATTTAGAGAACACATTACGCGATGACTGGGTTTCATTGGAAAGAGCCCGGGGCACAACACGCTCTGCATTAGGACTCGAGAGTCACAACAGAAGAAATAATGATCATGATAGCTGTTTACCAGTAGATATGCAACACAAAGTAATGACCAACAGATTAAACCCATTCCTTGATAATATCTCGCTCAATACAATGGATGAAAAATTGTCCATGAACGCATTTTTGCCCGTTGTCTTCTAGTGGAGCATTGCCCCGAATTTACTCCAAACGCTTTGTAGATTTGTTCGCGATTGATTGAATTTTTCACCTAAGTTGTCAATAGGATGGGATAGCTAGCCCATGCCAATCCTCCTTAGTCGCCTTTTAGACATGCATGATAGGTTGCATTGTGCTATTATTATTTGCTCCCTTTATAGGTCCTGGTAGGACATGGTCGCATGAAAGAATTGCACAGCCATTATTCGTATTAATTACTTGTAACAAGCAGCCTTAAGAGTGTTAATGATTGTATTTAGACATAACTCAAAGACAAATTCTTCAAAAGAAAAGTGTTTAAATTTTTGCAAGAATTCATGGCTGACTAGTCGTAGTCAAGTCAAAGGGTATTTTGGAATTGATATAGAGATTAGAAACAAATTAGCCGGAACAACATACGATGTATTTTTAACCTTGTGGAAGAATTGCGGAACTATCACTCTTCAGATCGATGCATTCTCATAGTGAAGGTAAACATAGAAGACGCAAACAATAGTTTGAACAGTTTACACAGAAAAGCTGTATTTAATTCGACGAACAATAAACTATTGCTCAAATATACTTTGGCTGTGACAATTAGGCGGTTCCAACCAATGTTGTGTAGATAGAGAGATTTTATTTTAAATTTGCGACTACCATGTTGATAACACACACTCTGGTCTCCCTGGCGCAGGCGTTAACGTCTTTCTCCGTAATCCCGTGCATTCTCGCGAATAACGCAGCTGCGCGAGATTCAGGAGCGGATCGCGCCGCGTTGGTTACTTACGGGGGTATGTGAGCCGGTCGCTCAGAAAGCAATGGCAAACTACTGAGCGTAATCTTGCCTAGTACGTCAACAGCAGCTGAAAGATGCTGGTGTTGACCGCAACGTCCTGTAAGGGATATGCAACATTTAAAAAAAAACACTCCACATTCTAACAATGTCAGTGTCTGTATGTTTTAAGTATCTCAGCCAAAGTATAATTCATGTATTCACTTCATGTAATATATAATTATGTAGTTTGCGCCTGTCGAGATGCAGTGACTTATGCCAGGTAGTAACACTTACAACCTGTTGTTTCAAAACAATATATTCCCATAGTGAATGTAAACAGAGAAGCCACAAAAGATATACATACAACTGACGAGATGCAGTGACTTATGCCAGGTATTAACACTTACAACCTATTGTTTCAAAACAATATATTCCCATAGTGAATGTAAACACAGAAGCCACAAAAGATATACAACTGACGAGATGCAGTGACTTATGCCAGGTATTAACACTTACAACCTATTGTTTCAAAACAATATATTCCCATAGTGAATGTAAACAGAGAAGCCACAAAAGATATACAACTGACGAGATGCAGTGACTTATGCCAGGTATTAACACTTACCACCTATTGTTTCAAAACAATATATTCCCATAGTGAATGTAAACACAGAAGCCACAAAAGATATACAACTGACGAGATGCAGTGACTTATGCCAGGTATTAACACTTACCACCTATTGTTTCAAAACAATATATTCCCATAGTGAATGTAAACAGAGAAGCCACAAAAGATATACAACTGACGAGATGCAGTGACTTATGCCAGGTATTAACACTTACCACCTATTGTTTCAAAACAATATATTCCCATAGTGAATGTAAACACAGAAGCCACAAAAGATATACAACTGACGAGATGCAGTGACTTATGCCAGGTATTAACACTTACCACCTATTGTTTCAAAACAATATATTCCCATAGTGAATGTAAACACAGAAGCCACAAAAGATATACAACTGACGAGATGCAGTGACTTATGCCAGGTATTAACACTTACCACCTATTGTTTCAAAACAATATATTCCCATAGTGAATGTAAACAAAGAAGCCACAAAAGATATACAATTGACGAGATGCAGTGACTTATGCCAGGTATTAACACTTACAACCTATTGTTTCAAAACAATATATTCCCATAGTGAATGTAAACAGAGAAGCCACAAAAGATATACATACAACTGACGAGATGCAGTGACTTATGCCAGGTAGTAACACTTACAACCTATTTTTTCAAAACAATATATTCCCATAGTGAATGTAAACAGAGAAGCCACAAAAGATATACACCTGACGAGATGCAGCGAAATATGCCAGGCAATAAATCGTGCAACATATTTGCGGCTTCCGTGTTTACAATCACTCTTATTATTCATCGAGTCAAAGTTGGGTTAAGGGCATGTAAAAGTTATCTCCTAGTTATCTAGTTATGCTCCTTAAGGATTCTGCTCACAACACCCACCGTGTGCCAGCTGCTCTATAAAATATGTCACCGGCACCAAATGCCAAATGCGTGTAAGGCGCGAAAAGGGTACTTTACCTTTACGGGGTGTATTTATAATGACTGTGCAGTGTTTGAAAATAATGCCGGTCCAAGTTTTGTATTTACCTATTATGTTGCAAAAAAAAGAAAAAGAGTGTTGAGATGCTACATAGAACCTGTACTTTTATATGGATGTGAAGCTTGGACAATGAGCAGCCAGGCTGAAAAACATCTGATGGCTGTAGAAATGTGGTTTCTGAGGAAAATGCAAAGAATACCATGGACAGCCAGAAAGACCAATGAACAAGTCCTTCAAGAAACAAATGAAGATCGTAAACTGATCAGAGACATTAGACGTAGACAGTCACAATTTTTTGGGCATGTTATGAGAAGAAATGATTTGGAGAACTTGGTGACAACTGGTAAGATCGAGGGGAACAGACCAAGGGGAAGACCTAGAAACAAGTATCTGGATGGCTTGGCCTTGTGGCATGGTCGAGACAGAAACACGGAACTGATCCACGACTCTGTTGATCGAGTGAGATGGCAGAACATGACCGCCCACGCTTACCGGCATGGCACATGATGGATGGATGGATTATGTTGCATGAACTTTACAGATAGTGAATACAAAACTTGGGACGGCAATATTTTCAAACACTGCTCAGTCATAAAAAATACATCCTATACAACCAAAATGGCGTTAAAGGTTAGATTACATTTACACAGAAATCGGAGACATCTTTGTCACGTGACCAGACTGATTAATTTTAGTCTACAAAAATAGTGCGTCAGAGCGACCAGACTGAAGTTTAGTCTACAAAAGTAGTGCGTTAGATCAGATTTCGTATGTAAGAATACAATCCGCAAGTATTCACTAACATAACCAATAGAATTACTTCACAAAATCCGTGGATCGATAACGCACGAAGGCTTACAACAAATGAGTACCAAATGGCATTACAGCAAACTGAAGAGGAAGTTAACATTTTGGCAGGATGCTGATCGCGTCAACAACACACCGCCATCGTGTGGCAGTGATGCTGCAGAACGTCGCTCACATTACGTCCCACCGGAAAGACTCTCGATTGTTGGCCAGTTCTCCTGCCGTCTCTATATTTATCAGGTTGTTTTTAATGTCCCATGTCCATCATTGAGTGTAAGACAGATAGTTCTGAAGTGCTATATAGAACCTGCTTTGATGTATGGCTGTGAATCTTGGAATGTAAATGAACAAATTAGGAAGAGATTGGGAGCACCAGAGATATGGTTCCTGAGACGAATGTTGCGAATTCCTTGGATTGCCAAAGTAACTAACAACGACTGCCTGAAAGAGGCTAATGAAACTAGAAGCATTATATACAAAAATAAGAAAGAGGCAGACATCTTTTATTTTTGTTTGGTCATGTGATGAGAAGAAAGACAGTGGTAAACATCGTGACAACTGGAAAGATCGAGGGGAAGAGAGGCAGAGGCAGACCAAGAGAAATTATGCTGGATAGAGACGGTGGTATGGAGGAATATCAACAACGGAGTTAATCCAGAAAAACCAAAGGCCGAGATTTGTGGAGAGCCATGAACGCCTACACCAGCCGGCATGGCACTTGATGATGATGATGTCCACCATCGTGTTGGTCATTCCCAGCATCTTCTTCCAGTAACGAGGTCACCCATTACTGTTCTTTCAAAGACATTGTGGCATGTAATATGGCCAACATATTTTAAGTTTCTGAGGCATAATGCTGACCATTAGCCAATGTCTTATAAAATGTCAGCAAGTTTCGTATTTTTGACCAACTTCATTTTCAGAATGAGTTGAGTTTAGTTGAGACAAGAACCGACATCACTGCACTCGGGGCATTCCCATAAGTGCCCAGTCCTCATTTTAAACAGCCAGCGAAGAATTCCAGTACTATAGTCTGTTTACTTTTGTCTGCCCCAATATAACATTCCATATCTCAGTAACCAACTGAGGGAAAATGATGAGATTTAGCATATAACCTTATCATTATGACCACCCAACAAAACAAAACATAAAACAAAAATAATTGTGTTCTGGAGATTGTACAGCAGATTTCAAAGTTTGTTTATATGCGGTATATAATTTACGGGTCAGAAATGGAGTGCACACTATTAAATTATTACGTCTTCACGCGGAATTATTAGCGTTGAATAGTTAATTTTCTCTTGGGACGTGGGATTGGCTTATGACAAGAGCTTCGTGTAGTGGAAAACAGTCGCTTAAAAGTCGACAGGGTTGACTTTATTGCACCGGGTTTTATCCCATATGGCCTCGGTCTCTTTCCGCAGAGCGGAAAGCGTCGCACAAAGCACGAACTCCGTAGCTCTAGCGACGACCCACAGGAGTCTCCGAAAAATGTAACTCGTGAACTGAAGGACGCGGCCCTGAATCGAACCCACAACCTTCGGAGCCCGAGTTAAACGGCTTGACCACTTCGCCACGAAGACTCCCGCGTAGTGGACTCGTGTAGTGGAACGGTGAAATACTGTAAAACAAGTTTGTTAGCGAGAAATCACTAGTTTTTCACCAAAACATCAAAGAAATGTCGCCCTTTTCCATAATTTAAGTTGCTTTTGGACCTATCAAAGACATATTCCTTGGGTGGGGGTAAATATAAGACGGCAGGAAAAATTTCATAAAGATGCAACAGACAGTTTTCAAAATAATAGATCGTGAATGAAGGCATTCATTTCTGGACAGACTATAATAGTGCTCGTTTCAATCTGATTATATGTCCGTCTTGCTTTACCTCTGAGTGACGACTGTCGAGCAGACGATTCTCTGACCACCCCTTGCTGGTGCATTCTCTCTATTCCAGTCTATCTGTTCTTCTTTATTATTCACATTCCCCCAGAGGGCTTTCACCCCATCTGCCGTATCATGCATCAAATCAACCCTTAATGATGCGACACTAGCCAATCTGTCTACCTGTTAATTTCCAACCACACTAGAGTGTCCTGGAGGAAAGATCCAGCGAATGCTCACAGAATGTTCTGAAGTATACGTTCAAAAGCCGTGTCTTCTTTAGTCATTGTGATATGGTCATCAATTCATATCTGTATGTTACGATACGAGAGAAGGCACACAATACACGGATGCAAACAGTGAGTGATAACATTGTAAGGATTTCATATGAGCTGTGGGAGGTCGCCAAAGACTATCCTGCCCATCATGCTTTTCTACATATCTCGAGCATATGCAGAAGACGCCGTGGATCAGAGATGTGCAGGAGACTCAGACATATGTAGGAGATTCCATGGATCAAACATATGTAGGAGACTCGATAGATCAAACATATGTAGGAGATTCCATGGATCAAACATATGTAGGAGACTCGATAGATCAAACATATGTAGGAGACTCCATGGATCAAACATATGTAGGAGATTCCATGGATCAAACATATGTAGGAGACTCCATGGATCAAACATATGCAGGAGATTCAAACATATGCAAGAGACTCGGTGGATCAAACATATGCAGGAGACTCAATGGATCAAATATATATAAGAGATTCAAACATATGCAGCAGTATCAAACATGTGCAGGAGACTCAGCCATATACAGGTGACTCCATGTATCAAATATATGCAGGAGACTCAAGCATGTGCAGCATGTGAGGAACTACCCTTGTCAGTCGTGAAACCTCCAAATGTCTGATTTGAACGTGTAACTGGCCAAGATTTCTTATTGAAGATTATTCCCTAAGCCACAACTGGAGAAAAGCGACGAAAGCGTAGACATAAGAAGTCGCGGACCGATAAAATTACACAACGGACGGCTAGGAAATCACCACATGTGTACGAATAATTACGAAAATTATGAAGCCGACACATCCTTTAAAAGGACCAACCTTAAAGGAAGATCAGAAGCCACATGTGATATATATCGGCGGAGTCTTCAACTTGTCCAGAGAGCATTGGAAGACAACGATTGTAGCACCTCTACAACCCAGAGACGAGTTACAGGACAGAAACAGGAGAACAACCTAAATCTGGACAGATTTTGTTTTACTCTTCCAATTTTAGTGCGCTAGTTTCTTTTATCTGCTGCAAATGTTTGCTCAATCAGACAGCGCTACAAGGGAAACGCAGACATCTTGCGTCCTTGGACGGTGCACGTGACCTAGTTTTCACTGATAGTAAACTGCTGTCATAATTGTTGATGGCATTGTATTAGTATTATTGCCTGGAATATTACCATCAGTTTCACTGCACAGTCGTCGTGTCCAATGACGGGGCATGCATTAGCCGATCTAGTTCGGTGAAATAAATGATCATGAGCCCTTGTGGAGCATGTGAATGTTGACAACAATGATGCGGACGAAATGAATTCTAGACTGTAAACAAAACAAACAAACAAACATGCAATAAGTAGTGTTGAAAGGGAGGGAAGGAATGCAGACAACAAAGATATCGACAATGAATGTGCTAGAATTGAAACATTGTAAAATGGATACTAAAACATTATAAAATAGATATTAACACATAAAATGTATATTAAAATATTATAAAATGGATGTTAACACATTATAAAACGGATATTAAAACATGTAATTGATATTAAAACATTACAAAATGGATATTAAGACGTTATAAAATGGATATTAAAGCATTTGTTAGTTGCATATCCTTTACAGGACGTAGCAGTCAACATTGGCATATTTTGCTGTTGAGACCTCTTGGCAAGTTTACGTTCAGTATTTTGCCATTGCTTTATGAACGACCGGCACCCATACTATTTCATTAAAAACCAACGCAAGGCGGTCTGCTGCCAAATCACCCGCAGCTGTGTGTCGAACGCGGGTATACGGGATTATGAACTGCGTCCGTAACCACTTCGCCACGGAGCGGACAATAAAACATAAAATTTAAACATTATATAAAATGGATATTGAAACATTATAAAATTGATATTAAAACATTATAATATGGATGTTAAAGCATTATAAAATGGGTATTAAACATAATTTATATTTTTTTTTTTAAATATAAAATGGATATTAAAATATAAAATGTGTATTAAAACATTATAATCTTCGCGAGACAAATAACTATTAACTCCATGAAAAAGTACTAGTTTCCTGAGACATGATTTCGCTGTTTTAGCATACAGTAGCAAGCCAAGAAATTCAGTAGAGGCAAAACTGTAATACACTTCCATTTCCGCGCCATGGTGGCGTATGGTGCAAAGTCTATTTTCTTGAATCATCACTCGTCTGATCTCATAGCACATGTTCTTTTGCTTGGATTGTGATGTTTCGTTGTCACTCGAGTTTTGCGCAGTCATTTCTAGCCAACTGTGTCTAATTGGTTCTGTCTAGACCAGTGGTCCTCAAACAGTGGGGAAATCCCCAGGGGAGGGAGTGGGGAATTGTAGGGTTTCTGTAGAGGGGGGGGGGGGGGAGAAAGCGAGATTAAGATTATTTCAATATCGCGTTAATACAAGAATCGATTACTTGATATTGTTTTTTCCTATATACTTTACGGTTCTGTACTTCTCACCCTTCTGAAATTCATAAGTAGACCCGCAAATCACGTTTTATATAGACGTCTAGACTTGTTCTAGTATGTGTTAGTAAATTTAGCTTCTATTTTTACGTATACTGTGTAGGGGTGGGGGAATTTATAGGGAGGAAATACGACAGGGGGGGGGGGGGGGGATGACATTATGAACTTAATGGTGAAGGATGCATTGGCCAAAAAAGGTTGAGAACCACCGGTGTACACTATCTTGTTTTGACTAAGCAGTTTTTATTTGTTTGTCAATTTATTTAATTGTGTCTACCGAGTTCAATTTTAGTAAACATTTCTTGCCATACAGATTTGCATTTCTTAAATAGTTTAATTTTCTGCGGTTCCGTTCTGTTTATCCAGTATTGTATTATTATCTAGTTTGTGTCATTTTGTGCAGTCACTTCTATCACCACCCACTGAGTGTCGATTGGTGTATACAAATATGGCACTAGCGCCACGTGACTAATGCGCCTCAAAGCGTGAAATGGGTCCTTATTTATTCTTTTTCTGCCAATCCAGTACTGTATTATCTTGACTAGTTTCATTTTGTGCAGCCAGCTCTGTAATGCAGCACGGTTTTATATTTATTGGTTTCGATTTGTGCAATCAGTTCAGTCAATTGAGCATTGTATTATCTAACTGTTTTCGATGTGTGCAATCAGTTCTGTCTATTCAGAATTGTATTTTATAACTATTTTCAGTTTATGCAATCTGTGGCTAAGGGCTTGCGAGCGCGGTTTGTGAGCCCGTATACCCGGGTTCGAAACACGGCGATGCTGGTTTTTTCGAAAAAGGTATAGGGGCCGGTCGTTCAGAAAGCAATGGCAAACTACTGAACGTAACACTTGCCTAGTACATTAACAGCAGCTGAAAATGCTGATGTTGACTGCAACGTCCCGTAAGGGATACGCAACACAATTTTTTTTTTTTAAATCAGTTCTATCTATTCAGAATTGTATTTTGTGACTATTTTCAATTTGTGCAATCAGTTCTGTCTACCCAGTGTTGTATTATCTAATTAGTTTTATTGACTGCAATCATTTCAGTCTGTCTATCCAGTATTGTATTATCCAACAAGTTTCATTTGGTACAATCATTCTGTCAGTCCAGTATTTTCATTTTGTACGAAGGGCTTGCGAACGCGGTTTGTGAGCCCGTATACCCGGGTTCGAAACACGGCGGTGCTGGTTTTTTCGAAAAAGGTATAGAGGCCGGTCGTTCAGAAAGCAATGGCAAACTACTGAACGTAACACTTGCCTAGTACATCAACAGCAGCTGAAAATGCTGGTGTTGACTGCAACGTCCCGTAAGGGATACGCAACACAATTTTTTAACCGTTAGTTATGTCTGTCCAGTGCGAGGGGGGCTTCAAATGAAAACCTCCCCCCCCCCCCCCCTGAAAAAGTAACAAACAAATGTATCAATTTCCCATGTAGTCAGTACAAATCCTCCAGCGCCGATAAAGTGCTTGGATTCTTGTAGAAAAAAATAATTCTCTTGGTCGCGTGTGTAACTACTCATGTACCTCTTCATCAGACTGAAAAGGTTGGAAACTTCCTACTCCACTCAGATACTTGCTGGACAGACAGGCATGCATCACCATAGTGGACCTTCATTCGCCGGTGAATTTCTATTCGTTTCTCACCTTCATCGATCACACAACGGATAACCGAACGCTGCTCCTCTTTGATGCATGTCAAAAACGGGGCTATCATCTTTAAACTATCCTTATAACGTCACCGTGTTTGTCTGCACCGTTATGTCACGTACTTAACACTCTTGGCATCCTTAACAACAACATTAACAGTTTACAAAACAATGGCATGGTTATTGTAATTTCTATCACACTTTTAAGGTTTTCATTTGAAGCACCCTCGTATTTTCATCTTTTACTATTCTGCCTATCCAAAAGTTGCATTTTGTACTGTTAGTTCTGTCTATCCAAAAGTTTCATTTTGTGCCGTTTGCTCTGCCTATCCAAAAGTTGCATTTTGAACTGTTAGTTCTGCCTATCCAAAAGTTGCATTTTGAACTGTTAGTTCTGCCTATCCAAAAGTTGCATTTGGAACTGTTAGTTCTGCCTATCCAAAAGTTGCATTTTGAACTGATAGTTCTGCCTATCCAAAAGTTGCATTTTGAACTGTTAGTTGTGCCTATCCAAAAGTTGCATTTTGAACTGTTAGTTCTGCCTATCCAAAATTTGCATTTTGAACTGTTAGTTCTGTCTATCCAAAAGTTGCATTTTGTACTGTTAGTTCTGTCTATCCAAAAGTTTCATTTTGTACCCTTCGTTATATCTGCCTAGTAGTTTCATTAGCTGCAGTCAGTTCCCGTGTTACCTAATTAGTTTCATGGTGCGCAGTCAGCTCTGTCTTCTCTCCAGCAATATATTATCTAACTTGGTTCAGTTTTAAACTACTGAGCCTTGCCAAGAAATCAACAATCAGCTGAAAGATGCTGATGTTCACAGTGATGTCCTGTAAAGAATATGCGAACAAACAAAAAGAAAGGTTCAGTTTTGCAATTAATTATGTAATCGAGTTCTGTATTAACCAAACTAATTTCATTTTGTCCATTCAGTTCTGTCGTTCCAGCATTTCCTTACCTAATTAGTTTCATTTTGTACAGTCACGTACTTCTGCCCACTACTATATGTTTTTACTAGGTCAAATTTTTTTTTCTTGGTTTTCAATTACTTCTGTCTATCAAGTACTGTATTAGTACACTAGTTTCAAATTGTGCAGCCAGTTCTATCTATCATGTACTGCATTAGTACACAAGCTTCAGTGTGTGCAGTCAGTTCCTGTCTATCAAGTACTGCATTAGTACACAAGCTTCAGTGTGTGCAGTCAGTTCCTGTCTATCAAGTACTGCATTAGTACACAAGCTTCAGTGTGTGCAGTCAGTTCCTGTCTATCAAGTACTGCATTAGTGCACTAGCTTCAGTGTGTGCAGTCAGTTCCTGTCTATCAAGTACTGCATTAGTGCACTAGCTTCAGTGTGTGCAGTCAGTTCCTGTCTATCAAGTACTGCATTAGTACACAAGCTTCAGTGTGTGCAGTCAGTTCCTGTCTATCAAGTACTGCATTAGTACACTAGCTTCAGTGTGAGAAGTCAGTTCCTGTCTATCAAGTACTGCATTAGTACACAAGCTTCAGTGTGTGCAGTCAGTTCCTGTCTATCAAGTACTGCATTAGTACACTAGCTTCAGTGTGTGCAGTCAGTTCCTGTCTATCAAGTACTGCATTAGTACACAAGCTTCAGTGTGTGCAGTCAGTTCCTGTCTATCAAGTACTGCATTAGTACACAAGCTTCAGTGTGTGCAGTCAGTTCCTGTCTATCAAGTACTGCATTAGTACACTAGCTTCAGTGTGTGCAGTCAGTTCCTGTCTATCAAGTACTGCATTAGTACACTAGCTTCAGTGTGTGCAGTCAGTTCCTGTCTATCAAGTACTGCATTAGTACACAAGCTTCAGTGTGTGCAGTCAGTTCCTGTCTATCAAGTACTGCATTAGTACACTAGCTTCAGTGTGTGCAGTCAGTTCCTGTCTATCAAGTACTGCATTAGTACACAAGCTTCAGTGTGTGCAGTCAGTTCCTGTCTATCAAGTACTGCATTAGTACACTAGCTTCAGTGTGTGCAGTCAGTTCCTGTCTATCAAGTACTGCATTAGTACACTAGCTTCAGTGTGTGCAGTCAGTTCCTGTCTATCAAGTACTGCATTAGTACACTAGCTTCAGTGTGTGCAGTCAGTTCCTGTCTATCAAGTACTGCATTAGTACACAAGCTTCAGTGTGTGCAGTCAGTTCCTGTCTATCAAGTACTGCATTAGTACACTAGCTTCAGTGTGTGCAGTCAGTTCCTGTCTATCGAAAACCATATTATCCAGCACTAGTTTAGTCAGTTATTTAGACGCGGTTCCAACTTCAAGGCAAACGGTCGCCACATTATTGTACCAGTGAATATCACACAAGATTCTCCTCATTGCCCCACATGAAAAGTGGAACAGACAGGAGTCTCGACAAACCAACAGCCCGCACAGGCATACTATGCATAATGCCGCTGCAAGAATGCCAACACAAAATTCCACCACGAAAAATACAATTCATCGTCGATGGAAGCGGCAGTCACTAGAAAACCAGCATCCACATATTACTGCATAAGGCAACCCAGTTAGTTCAGTGAACATGCAGTTCACGCTACAAACAACCGCGGACAAATATAAAGGCGATCCACACTAAATTCACAGCTCACAGTGTCGCTCCATGCACTCATCTCAGTAGCATGGCGACGGAACAATTCACTACCAGTCCAACATGAGGGAAATGCGTAAGCAAATCGTAGCCACAAGCATAAACAGTAAACACTCCAGAAGCCTTAACAGCTCAACCGCCTATCCTCCATGTTGGGGGACGGAACCTACTAGTTTCATTTCGTGCAGTCAGTACTATATTCCAGTACCGTGTCATCTAACTAGTTACATCTTGTACAGTTAGATGACACGGTACTGGAATATGTATTATCCAACATAAGTTGTTTTTTTTTTTGTTTTTTTTTTGGGGGGGGGGGGGGGGTGGCGTATTTGAACTTACTCGCTTTGAACTCAAGCGTAGTCCATACGCGTACTACTACTTCTTGTAGCACTGGCCTGATTTGCGTATGGATTAATTTTCAATATTACCAGTGTCCCCCGCCATCAGGCGAACCCACTCCGACTTCAGAAGTACTTGTAATTTACGTCCCCGAGTCAGGTGCGAGAAGTCAACATTTTTGTCCAACTGACCAGTATAGGGGTTGAACCAGATACCTCGGCTTCAGTGACACTAGTTTTATTTCGTGCGGTCAGTTATGTAATTTAGTATTGTATTATCCAACACTAGTTCCATTTCGTGCGGTCAGTTATGTAATTTATTACTGTATTATCCAACACTAGTTGCATTTCGTGCGGTCAGTCGACATTTTTCCTAACCAGTATCACGTGATTCATTTACAGGTGACGCCCCCTTCCACTCCAAGCGACATGGACGGTGGTGGTGTTCACGAGAAGCGCGCACACAATCATGGATCACCTCACAACCACGAAGCCCTCCTCTCCCCTGTGAGGGTGAACACACTGACCTCCATGCCCCTGGTGTCGGCAGGTGTCATCCAGTCACCCCCTGCGCTCCTGTCAGGCCATTATTCAGCCATCGGCAAGGTAATGCCTATCATTGTGGTTGTTTTGTTTTGGAAACATTGTGGCATGGCAATTGAAAACAAGCTCCCACATTTCAGTTGTACTTATGCCTGTAGTTGTTGAATAACCCTATGGAAAGGAGTATTTCTGCTCTTTCATGAGTGGTCTCTCTCTCTCTCTCTCTCTCTCTCTCTCTCTCTCTCTCTCTCTCTCTCTCTCTCTCTCTCTCTCTCTCTCTCGCCCCTTTCTCTTGCTCATCCCTCCTCTCTCTCATTCCCTCTCTCTCTCCTTCTCACCCTTTCTCTCTCTTCCCCTCCTCTCTCCCTCTCTCTCACCCCCCTCTCACGTTCTCAGTCTCTCTCCCCCTCTCTCAGAATCGTTATTTCTCCTCTCTCTCCCCTCTCTCTCATCCCCCTCTCTCTCATCCCCTCTCTCTCTCTCATCCCCTCTCTCTCTCTCATCCCCTCTCTCTCAATCTCTCTTCCCATCTCTCCCCCTTTCTCTTCCTCTATCCCCCTTTCTCTTCCTCTCTTTCCCACCTTCTCTTCCATCTCCCCCTGTCTCTTCCTCTCTTTCCCACCTTCTCTTCCCTCTCCCCTATCCCTCTCACATTCTCTCCCTCTCTCTCTCTCCTCTATCACTCTCTCCCCTTCTGTTACTCTCTCTCTCTCGCCCTCTTTCTCCCTCTATCATTCTCTTCTCTCCCTCTCTCTCACCTTCTCTCCCCCTCTCTCTCTCCCTCTATCACTCTCTATCTCCTTTTATCACTCTCTCCCCCTCTATTACCTCTCTCTCACCTTTCTCTCTCCCCCTTCTCTCTCCCCCTTCTCTCTCCCCCTTCTCTCATCTGTCCCCCCTCTATCGCCCTCCCTCTCTCCCTCCCTCTCTCCCTCCCCTCTCGCTCCCTTCTCTCCCTCTCACTCTCACTCACACACTCACTCCCTCTCTCTCACACACACTATCTCTCCCCCCATCTCTCGCTCTCACACACTCTCCCTCTCTCTCTCTCTCTCTCTCTCTCTCTCTCTCTCTCTCTCTCTCTCTCTCTCTCAGAGAACATACGGATTCACCCAGAGTGCTGCGATGTCAGTTCAGAATTACCCATAAACCATTTTAATATGGAGTGGTAAGCGTGTTTATGTAAAATGGCATACCACTATTGAATTCAGGCACGTGGGGAATATGCAAGAATCGTAACTATAGATAAAGTAACACAACGCCGATCGTTAACCGCGATGACACAAGTGTCACGCCGATCAGTAACAGTGATGACATTAGTGTCAGATATTCTACCGCAATGATTTCTAAATAATGCACAGCCTCAGACAGGTTTGACAAGTGTAGGTAACAGGTGTAAAATAGCAACTGAAAGACAGACATGGTTTTAGACGTTTCCTACACGTGGGAATGCGAATGCAATTGGTAATTCCACATACCGCATTTGAAACACAGCTGCGGGCGATTTGACAGCAGACCGCCTTGCTCTGGTTTTCATATAATGATATGAGTGCTGGTCGTTCAGAAAGCAATGGCAAAGAAACTTGTGAACGTAAGATGTCAAGAAGTCACAAACAACCAAAAATTGCTGGGGTTAACTGCGACGTTTTGTAAAGGATATGCAACTAACTTTTAACACATTCAAAGCCAAGCAATAACTATGAAGATTATTGCCGCAAATCCGTATTTTTTAAAAATTTTTTTTTTTAAGTTGCATTATTCCACACTTTCAGAATGTTTTAAGGCCATAGTATTAGTGAGGTCCGACATCACCGGACTCGGGCAGGTCCATAGGTGACCCGGGCAGGTCCGTAGGTGCTCCGGGAAGGTCCGTAGGTGCTCCGGGAAGGTCCGTAGGTGCTCCGATCTCCTCCTGAACATACCAGCTAGCAAATATAGACTAATCGCACCCAATCTGTGTTGATTAATCAAAGATCTTGTGCCATTGGCACAATGCTCATGTCTAGCGGCTCCCCGCTTCACCCCGATTTCCCTCGCTCTGACAAGGAAGCATACTGCCAGGGGTTCTTAAAGTATCTGTTCATTCTACGTGTATTATGGCGTTGATGATGTCTGGCCCATGCATTGCCCTTCCCTCCTCGATCACTGTGTCTGTGTCCACCAACCGATCAGCTGGCTGGTTGCCTTTCACGCCTGAGTGTCGGGTACATGGATGAAAGATAGCTGGACTATTTGTGAAGGCCAGTATAAAGCTAGACTAATTGTGAAGGCTAGTATAATAAAGCTAGACTAATTGTGAAGACTAGCATAATAAAGCTAGACTAATTGTGAAGGCTACTATGAAGCTGAACTAAATGTCAAAACTAGCAATTGTGAAGGTAGTATGATGCAGGACTAAATGTCAAAACTAGTAATTGTGAAGGCTAGTATGAAGCTGGACTAAATGTGAAGACTAGAGTGTGAAGCTGGACTTAATGTTAAGGCTAGTAATTGCGAAGACTAGAGTGTGAAGCTGGACTAAATGTGACCCCGGGAAGGTTAACCCGGTCAACAAATGCCCGCAGAAGTCGGATGTGTCGGCCTAACGGCGCAAGAACGCAGCTCTGCTGTAATCAGGCACAACGCAATCACATCCGGAAAAAAAAAACGGATGAACGCATAAGAAGAAGAAGACTAAATGTGAAGGCTAGTAATTGTGAAGACTAGTGTGAATATGGGCTCATTGTGAAAACTAGTATAAAATAAAGTAAGGTTTAAAATAGAAAGTAACGGTGTATTGAGTAGATGGCGCCAGCCTCCTATTTTTAGACCGATCTGCACTCAATGGGTAATGTTGTCAGTTTCACACCGTCCACCTAACTTCCCAGGGATTTTCCTAATACCCATTTTCGACTAGGGCCACCCGGGAGTCCTGCTCAGTGACAAACATCCCTGTCTCGATGGCCGACGGTCAGTCTTGCTAGCCACTGCATTATGGTGGCTCCCATAGTATGTTTTATGATGGGAAGATAGCATTGCCACGAGAGTAGATTCCGTGGAGTGAGGAACTCTCCACTTTGATCACATGGCAGGACGGATAGACAAAAGGTTGAGAACCACTGTTGATAAACTGTTTTCGAATCTCAGTTGCGTGATTTAGGCCAGTATGTGTAATTTGTCACTACTGTTATTAACATGCATCTTTCCTGTGATAACATATGTATGCAAATCATGGATAGTCACACGAACAGAAAACAAATAGTCAAATGTTTTTTTAGTAGAAAAATTCCTAACATACCACGGATCACGGAAATAAAAAATAAAATAGATATTCAGTAACAGCTGTCGTTGAAAATAATTCATAAACATCATGCATTGGAATCTTCAGTGCCCTGGATACATAAAACGTCACGTGGTTTCGAAAGAACACCAGTTGAAGACGTGGTTCAGGGAAGATGACGCACAGGCACGCTATGGGCACAAGGCTTTGAAGACATCTTTTGCATGAAAATACATGAAGCAGGGGCACAGGCGTACACTGCTTTTTGGTTTATTACTTGGCTCCATTGCTCTTATTTTAAAATTGCATCACACTCGGAAGTAGTCACAGATTTAGTGCCAAACAACAAGTAGGTTTGGTTCAAACAAAAATAGATGGTGGAAAATGGGAAGTAGTGAAGTAGCGATGTCTCATACTTATGACCAAAAAGTTGTTAATGTGGTAGTGGATATGTTGTATTATATATCAGATTAAAGAGGGCTGCAAATGGAAAACTATTGTGTTGATATGTTGACTGTAGATAAGCCTATGGCAGTTTTGGGAAGTTTAAATAAGATGATTTATCATCCCATGGCACTTAATCTATTAAGAACCTATGGCATGGTAAATGGAATTTTGTTTTCCGCGTTTCCATCCTGTTTCAGGATATTGCGGTCAACACCAGCATCTTTCAGCTGTATGTTGATTCCTAGGCTAGATTACGCTCATCAGCACGCCACGACTTTCTGAGCGACCGGCTCCATACTCTCATAAGTCACTGGCGCGACTCGAACCACTTACAGTAAATGTAAACAAACTAAAATGGTATAGAACATTCACCTGTCCTACGACCTTGTATGGATGTAAGTCTTGTACCAGTTCACAATAACTAGAGAAGAAACGCGGAGCAAACAGAACATTTCTGAGGATGTTGAGGACCAAGCAGGACAATACTGAGATTCTAAGAGATCTGAGCATAGAAGAAAACATGACTTATAAACAGTGTCACAGAAGAAAACATGACTTATAAACAGTGTCATAGAAGAAAACATGACTTATAAACAGTGTCACAGAAGAAAACATGACTTATAAACAGTGTCATAGAAGAAAACATGACTTATAAACAGTGTCACAGAAGAAAACATGACTTATAAACAGTGTCGTGTCTTTGAAATTGAAATACTTTAGCTGTACTGATAAACGCCACAGTGCCTTGGAAAGGACAATGATGCAAGGCATCGTTTCTGAATCAGGGTTGATCATCATGAGACTGGACACAGGCCATTGCAGACACACCTTGGGCATGAGGGTGCATGAGACAGCAGATATGGCAAGGCATCGAGCCATGATGAAAGTGTTGTGCAAAGGGCCTGACTGGCACCTAGCTGTCTTGACAGACGATAATTTGTAAAATGGAGTTATACCTCTCCATAACACAAAGCCTGGGCTGAATTTAGAGATGTGTTGCCCATGCAGCATGATCCTTCTTTTGGCCTATCCTTCTTTTGGCCTGTCTAATTTACTCCAGCGGAAAGGTCACATCATTATGTCTGGAACAAGACCAGCTGCAGAAGCTGCTGGATCAGCAAAACAATGCTCTAACTGTCCGCATTGGGCCTACTACATAATGAATGCACATATAATACATTATATTTGTCATTATTTGACTCATATGCTATTATTTTAAAATTGCACCACACACAGCATACATTGTCTTTATATTACTTAACTGCTATACCCTTATTGTAAAAATTATATACCCCCATGTTTCATAGTATGAAATTCTTAACGCTCAATTTATCCTCACCAAGTAACAATAATGTCATACTGGTTGGTAAATATTCTCTGAACGTTATAATTCATGTCATTTGATCTGTACATTGTAGCACGTGTTAAACTTTGAGCTTTCAACAAGTGATATACTCACATTACATGTTGTAATTTAAACCCAGTTTTATTGAACGAGCTGAAGTACACTTAGGTAAATTCAGAATCCAAACCACATACATACAGTTTTTATTTGCAGTAATTCAGTAGTGGGTATGTGTATAGAGATATCAAATGGTGCCGGCTTCTTTTATACTTCTTCTTCTTCTGCGTTCATCCTGAGTTTTTTTTTTTTCCGGACGTGATTGCGTTGTGCCTGTTTACAGCAGAGCTGCGTTCTTGTGCCGTTAGGCCGACACATCCGACTTCTGCGGGCACTTGTTGACCGGGTTAACCTTCCCAGGGCTTCTTTTATACTAGTTTGAACTTATGAAGTAGAGTTGCCAGTTTTCTGTGCTTATGAAATGATTTGTGAATCTGGGTAGTCATCGCCTTGTTTGCAACCTGGCAATTGTCTAACCATCACTTAGTCTGTTCTATGCTTTTCTTCTTCTTCTTTCATTCGCTTGAAATATGTCTATATCTGCAATGTCGTCTCTTGCATGAATTGAACTGTCTTTTTCAGTTCACACAGTGGTCCATAGAGTTTATCTTCCACTGTCGTCTCTCTAGTCCAGAAGGTTTGCCTAGATATGTTATATTTTGGGCAGTCTTGGAGTATGTGCTCTGCTGTCTGCGACGCCAATCCACATGTGCACATGGCTGTTTCACCAATCTTGAATTTTGTATACACGTGGTTGCATAATCTATTGTGTCCTGTTCTGTGGCGCAGAATAATGACTTGTTCTGGTCTGTCCATAGCGTGGTAGTCATCTTGAACAGGTTTTGGTGGCTTTCTGACTGATTTGATCATTCTTTTCTTTTGGTGGTATGTAACGGGCACATCAGGCTGTTCTTCTTTGGCTCCTTCCTTAGCCAATTGATCAGCTCTGTCGTTTCCGGGTACTCCACAGTGGGATGGTATCCACTGTATGGTGACCTTATGCTGACTGCTAAGTTCAGAAAGTAGTGTCCTTAGTACTGGCAATTTCCCAGAGAATAGCGCCTCGAGTTCTGATTTTGCATCTGTCAGTAGCACCACAGGTTGTGTACCATTGCTGTTATTTAGTAATTTCTCTGTTGCTATCTTGATTGCCTCAATTTCGGCATCATAGTTATGGCAGTACTTTCCTGTCGGTACTCTGGCTGTGTCCCTAGTATTATTTGGGTATTCTATGTACACTCCCGCTCCTCCATTTCGAACAGCATTTTGTGCCGACCCATCTGTGTAGACTGGGATCCAGAGGTCCTGTGGGTAATCTTCATCAAGGAAGCTGAGAGTGGCTGTTTTGCGCTGCACACTGTTCTGTTCTTCCTTGTCAAATATTCCTCTCACTTTTGTCTGGATTTGTAACGATAGTCTATGCTCTATGCTTTTTAATATATGTTCTCTGTTTTGTTAGATATATTTAAATGGTCAGAGTTTTAATGTTCTTTTAGTCTATTATTTTCACATTCTATTTTTTTTTTATTTGCTGATGCTGACTGGTCAAGATGATTGTGTATGTTTCGTTTGTTTCTTGACCTGCCTATTCACAGTTGAGATCAGTTTCCTTCACCACCCCGGCTGTTAATCTGATGCTGGCGTTTGCACCTCACCTTACCAACACAAATAGTCATAGTTTGGCAACCTTTTGGTCAGCCCGGAGAATAGCTGTTAGACTCTTGTGTTCCCGGTCTCACTGAAAACAGTTACTTATCACCTATCAACATTCATATTTATAGCTCTGCAAAAGAAACCAAGTTCCTTAGAATGTAAAGATCATCCCACAATGCCTTGTGTGAAAGTTGTTAGAAATTATTAATGAACAACATTGTGGATGTGTAAAGGGAATGGGCTCAATGCCCAATACATTGTCAGGACACTATTAGAAAGAGCTATAGAAGAAGAAAAAAAACAGGTCTGTACTTCTGCTTGATAGAATTTACAACAATGATTGCCAGTGTGAAACATGAGAATATAATTAAACTATTAGAACAATTAAACACGAGGAGCGGCTGGTCTAGTGGCTAGAACGCCGGACTCTCCTTCAGGAGACCCGGGTTCGATCCCCCAGTAAGGTGTGGGATTTTTTCTGTCCAGGGCAAAAAGAAAAAATCCTAACCTGCACAGTTCGCGGCGACTGCACTAGCCAGGCGGCCTTAATTCCTCAAGCTCAAAGACCCTATATTGGCAGTAAATGACAGTTTTGACAAAAAAATTAAACATTTATGGCATACTCTGCAAATAATAAAGAACATATAGTAGCAGTAAACAGTACCTATAAAAATCAACGATTTATGAACATTTCAGAGCATAAAGAAGGGTTTCAGACAAGGCTGTCCCCTAATTCATTTTCTGTATACAGTCAATGAGTCATCACATAATGAGGCCTATAGAAAATATGTCAGACGTCGTGATTGGTGGCCATAATCTAAACTCCAACTATACTGATGACACCATCTTGATAGGAACAAGTCCGAACTCCAGCTATACAGATGACACAGTCTTGATAGGAACAAGTCCGAACGAGCTACAGAAAATGACAGAGAGTGGTTATAAAAAGTGAAAAATGTGCCTTAGCTTGAGTAATGTGGAGACCGAAGTGATGGTAATATTACAGAAACAGATCCTGCCTACATGTATGATTAGTGTCATCATCATCATGTGCCCTCCCAACTGGCATAGGTGTTCATGTATCAGTTAATTAATTTATGAGTTCAAATAGTTGCCTGGCGTAAATGTAGTATGAGTAATTTATCAGTTCAATGAGTTACCTAGTGTAGATGTTAAAGTTAGTTGCACTTTACAGGACACCGCAGCCCACCCCAGCATTGTTTTGCTGTTTGTGCTTTAATGGGCAAGTTTATGTTCTGTAGTTTGCCATTGCTTTCTGAATGACCGATGTTCATACCATTATATAAAAAATAGCGCAAGGTGATCTACTTTCAAATCATCTGCAACTGTATTTTGATCGCGGTATGCGGGACTGCAAATCATGTTGACAACCCCTTCGCCATGGTGCAGCGGTGGTAAAGATGTAAGGAGAATAATTTATCAGTTCAGTAATTTATTATTTCAAAAATGTACAATGAGTAATTTACTTGTTTAATAAGTTACCTGATAGAGATGTACTGTGAGTAATTTATCTTTTGGATGAGTTGCCAGGTACGGATGTGCAGAGGCTAACTTAACATTTCTGATAAGCTTCCTGGTGTAAAATGAGTGAAGTCTTTAACCCCTCTTTGTGTTCTTTCAGGCCGATGGCATTGATGCACCTCACAGTAGGGCAGGCTCACTGCCTTCATTCAGTAGCTTTAGATCTTCACAAAGGTCATTGGACAATCTCCAGACTATGGCTTTGGGACCCAGACACCTACCTCCGGGCCACAGGCCCCACACTCACCTCAGTGACAACCATACTCTACCTCATCCCAGCCTCAGACTTACTCAGGAGATGATCAGCTTTCATCAGCATCATAATAACAACATCATTAGCGCTAGTAATAATAATAATACCGCCAATGGTCCAATCGCCTCAAGACGCATGCCGCCACCACTTTCACCTCAGGGGCTAAATGATCACGATAAATTTATAGACCAACAGGGACGGATCAGCAGGGAGATAGAGCAGCGACATTTGTCCAGAGAAAACAATTCCAGAGAGTTTGATCACAAGAGGGAGAATGAAAGAGAAATGAATGGTCAGAATGGCTCAAGTAGAGACTACAGTCATAATCACAACAATTCCATTGAACACCAGCGAGACAGCCTGTTGGAGAATCACAATGGTTCTTCTCCTTACCAACATCATCACCAGCCATTGTTACATGAAAGAGTTGAATCGCATAACACTTCATCTTCTCACTCCATGGATGAAGACCATCACAAATCCTACCCCTGTGATTCTGTCATGGATCTCAGCATGAATAAATCCTCAAACTCCCCATCCTCAAGAGCATCTAGTACAACATCATCCAGTATTGACAAGGAGGCCAGTGGAGTAGTCATGCCACCTCCAAAAACCCCAACTTCCGTTGGTGCAGAGTCCGAGTCTGAACCAGGGAAGAGAGATGTCACCACAACCTCAGCCACTCCGACGGTAGACAGTGGCGGAATTCATCACTGCCAGCACTGCAACATATTCTTCTATGACTACACCATGTTTCACCTGCATGAGAGTCTGCACATGCCGTATGAAGATCACCCTTTTCGGTGCCCATCATGTGGAACTCACTGCCAAGACAAGATTGAGTTTATGTTCCACACAGTGTGGCATGTCAAATACCCCCACACTATACCAAACTACACACCATTCAGGGAAGGCTTCCTATCATCTCCATGACGGTAAGTGCAGGTTTCTAAGTTTTTAATAAGAAATATTAATATTGAAATGATCTTGAAAATATTATCTAGTAGTAGGTACTACCTTAGAAGATTATTGAGTAGTATATACTATATTAGTGGTTTATCAAGTAGTGGGTACTATCTTAGTGGTTTATCAAGTAGTGGGTACTTTCTTAGTAGTTTATCAAGTAGTGGGTACTATCTTAGTGCTATTTTAGAGGGTTATCCTACACTATGTGCTATGTTAGAGGGTTATCCAACAGTATGTGCTATTTTAGAGCGATATCCTACAATATGTGCTATGTTATAGGGTTATCCTATAGTATGTACTATTTTAGAGGGATATCCTACAGTATGTGCTATTTTAGACAGATATCCTACAGTCTGTGCTATTTTAGAAGGATATCCTACAGTATGTGCTATATCCTACATAATCGAGCACTCTCACGATGTTTATACTTCACCCCTACACCGCAAGGTACAAGAGGAACATGATGAGATGAGATGAGATTGTACATTATGTGTTATCTTAGAGGGTTATCCTGCAGTATGTACTATGTTAGAGGGTTATCCCACAGTATGTGCTATTGTTTAGGGATATCCTACACTATGTGCTATTTTAGAGGGAGACCCTACACTATGTGCTATGTTAGAGGGTTATCCCACACTATGTGCTAATTTAGAGGGATATCCTACACTATGTGCTATGTTAGAGGGTTATCCCACAGTATGTGCTATTGTTTAGGGATATCCTACATTATGTGCTATTTTAGAGGGGTATCCTAAAGTATGTGCTATTTTAGAGGGATATCCCACAGTATTTGCTGTTTTAGAAGGTTATCTAGCAGTATGTACTATCTTTGATACTTATCAATTAGTAGGTAATATCTCAGAAGGTAATCTAGTAGCAAATTCTATCTTATGGGTGTACATATTCTGTAATATACTATTTCTATACCAAGCAATATTCACTGGGTACTTCACACATAGCACACCGTTCTTAACTCACTTGCCCCAGGTTATTATATTTTAAAATAATCAATGTCTTGTTAGAAGAAGTTAAAATAACAACTTCCTGGGAGTGACACGGGGTTACGAAATAACTGTGGAACAGAAGCAGTTATTATTATAACAACTGTCTGAGTCAGATGCTTATATTGTTATCTTAGGATACATTTGACTAGCACTATATTTACAATTGCGCAGTTTGTAATAGTAATAACATTGTTGTGCTTTTATGTGTACATAAACACATTTCTTTGTGATAACACTTGTCTGCTACCATGGTACATGAAAAGATTTCTTTGTAATATTATTGTGCTCTCAATTGTACATGGAAAAATTTCTTTGTGATAACATTTTTCTACTCCAAGGTGCACGTGTCATCTCTTTGTGATCAACATTATTGTGCTGCCATGTGTATATGTCATTTCCTTGTGAAGACATTGTGTTCGCATGTGGACATGGACATTTGAACATGAATCCCATGGTATTTTGTTTTGCTTTGAACTCGATCGTAGTCCCTACACATGCTGCTACTTCTAGTAGCACTGGACTGATTCTTGTTGTGTTTATTAGCTTTCCCTATTTCCAGTGTCCCTCGCCATCTGGCAAACCCACTCCAACTTCATGGGTACTTGTCAAGGATGAGAAGTCAACATTTTAGTCCAACTGACCTATGTAGGGTTGAACCCGCTATCTCGGCATCAGTACACCGGATGTTTAAGAACGAGCAATCTTATCTATTCAGCCATGTTGATCTCCTACCATTGGAATATTCTGACAAGTGTTCATTTTCAGAGAGGTTAAATCAAGAATTGACTGTATTTCTGACATCCACATTTGTGGACTTTTACTGTACTTTTTTTTTTCAAGAGCTGTCACATTCTGTTTATTGATCGACTAATGAAGCACATGTAACATTGCCCAGCCTACTCAGATTATTTCTTTTAGACATAATTACTTATTTCTAGAATAAATTATTCTTTCTTACAAATAATGATTTTTCCTTTTATTCAGACAAGTAATTATTTTCCTGCACTGTGTATTTATGTAACAGATAACAAACACCCTTTGTTTATCCAGGTTTCTTTTGTAATTTGAAATAACCTGGTATTTGCTGTTATCTTTCTGAAGTGTTCTGAATAGTTAATTTACAAACAAGATATGAGTGAAGTGTTGTCTACCTGGACAAAGCAAGAAAAAAAAAAAAAAAGAAGTTCTCTTTCTAACAGTTTTTAATTTAATTCTGTTTCATTAATTTAATTCTGTTTCATTATGAGCAGATCCGTTGCAGAACATTGCTCTCATCATGATCATGGAGCAGATCCGTTGCAGAACATTGCTCTCATCATGATCATGGAGCAGATCCGTTGTAGAACATCGCTCTCATCATGATCATGGAGCATATCCATTGCAGAACATCACTCTCATCATGATCATGGAGCAGATCCATTGCAGAACATTGCTCTCATCATGATCATGGAGCAGATCCATTGCAGAACATTGCTCTCATCATGATCATGGAGCATATATGTTGCAGAACATCACTCTCATCATGATCATGGAGCAGATCCATTGCAGAACATCTCTCTCATCATGATCATGGAGCAGATCTGTTGCAGAACATCTCTCTCATCATGATCATGGAGCAGATCTGTTGCAGAACATTGCTCTCATCATGATCATGGAGCAGATCTGTTGCAGAACATTGCTCTCATCATGATCATGGAGCAGATCTGTTGCAGAACATCGCTGTCATCATGATCATGGAGCAGATCTGTTGCAGAACATCGCTGTCATCATGATCATGGAGCAGATCTTTTGCAGAACATTGCTCTCATCATGATCATGAAGCAGATCTGTTGCAGAACATTGCTCTCATCATGATCATGGAGCAGATCTGTTGCAGAACATTGCTCTCATCATGATCATGGAGAAGATCTGTTGCAGAACATTGCTCTCATCATGATCATGGAGCAGATCCATTGCAGAACATCACTCTCAAAAATATCATGGAGCAGATCCGTTGCAGAACATCTCTCTCATCATGATCATGGAGCAGATCCGTTGCAGAACATCACTCTCATCATGATCATGGAGCAGATCTGTTGCAGAACATCTCTCTTATAATAATGATCATGGAGCAGATCTGTTGCAGAACATCTCTCTTATAATAATGATCATGGAGCAGGTCTGTTGCAGAAAAGCTCTCTTATAATGATCGTGGAGCAGATCTGTTGCAGAACATCTCTCTTATCATGATCATGGAGCAGATCCATTGCAGAACATCTCTCTCATCATGATCATGGAGCAGAACATCGCTCTCATCATGATCATGGAGCAGATCCATTGCAGAACATTGCTCTAGTGCGGCTATTTCATGAGGGTATGCAAGCATGAGTACAGGAAAATGGTGAACTGTCTGAGCCCTTTCCTGTCACCAATGGAGTGAAGCAAGGATGTGTTCAGCCTCATGTTTTCAGCTATGCTGAAAAATGCCTTTGAGAACATCGACATTGGAATAGACATCAACTACTGCATGGATGGAAAGTTATTCAATCTCAGAAGGTTGAAAGCTGAAACCAAAACTAACAGCAACACCGCCAGAGAGCTCCTGTTTGCCGATGATTGCGCTTTATGTACCAACTCAGAGGCAGACATGCAACATAATGTTTCAGCTTTCTCACATGCCTGTGCCAACTTTGGGCTCAATATCAACTTGGAGAAGACTGTAATTATGTAGCAGCCAGCTCCAGGGAATAATCACACTGTGCCGAATATCAAAGTGAATGATCATAGACTAAGTGTTGTGGACAAATTCACCTATCTTGGCAGCACTGTGTCACAAGCTGCCACAATTGATGATGAAGTGAATGCAAGAATCTCCAAGGCCAGTGCGGCCTTTGGCAGACTGTACAAGAATGTTTGGGACAAAAATGGAATAAGCCTGCAAACAAAGCTGAAAGTCTACAAAGCAGTTGTATTTTCCACACTGCTATATGCTTGTGAAACCTGGACTGTTTATCAGCGACACGCTAGGAAATTAAACCACTTCTACACAGTCTGCCTTAGGAAGCTATTGAAGATTAAATGGCAAGACAAGATCCCAGACACTGACGTCCTAGAAAGAGTGTCCATACCCAGTATCCACACGTACTAATGAAGAATCAGATTCGCTGGGCTGGTCACTTAACTTGCATGCCAGATCACAGGCTCCCTAAACAAATTTTTTTACGGCAAGCTGTGTTGTGGTAAACGCTCCCAAGACAGCCAGAGCAAATGCTCTAAAGACACTGTGAAAATCTCACTGAAAGGTATTGGAATTCATCATGACACCTGGGAGACTGCTGCCAAAGACCGAAATTTGTGGCATACATCATTATGCTAGGGTGCAGTCACTTGTGAAGCAACCAGGACTGCAAGAACTGTGAAGAAAAGGCTGGACAGAAAAACTACTGCAAGAGATCCTCCTGGAACGTCAAGCATTATTTGCTCACATTGTCAAAGAACATTTCAAGCCAAAATAGGCCTTATCAGCCATCTTAGAACTCACGGCTCCATACTTTCAATCCCACTGGATGAAATGAATGGTCATCATCATTATTGATGGACAAACAACACTTATCTCTATTATTCCCAAATAGAGCATAAGTCCTAATGTACTTACACTATACTATAATCTTTTCCAGTTGTTTCCTGCCATGAACTTACACTATACTATAATGTTTTCCAGTTGTTTAATGCCATTTACTTACACTATACATTTATACTGTAATGTTTTCCACTTGTAACTACCATGTGCTTACACTATACTATAATGTTTTCCAGTTGTTTCCTTCCATGTACTTTCCCTATACTATAATGTTTTCCAGTTGTTTCCTGCCATGTACTTACCCTATACTATAATGTTTTCCAGTTGTTTCCTGCCATGCACTGATGAGGATTCCACAAACATGGGAGCAAGGGGTTTTCCCCCCTGTGACATCTTGCCAATGTATTTGACTTCAGCCCTAGAGAGGTTGACAGGGAGAATAGTATTTTGATTCCTGAGCTTGATTGTTTTGACAGGAGGAAACAGCATCTTGCTGTTTGTGTGCATGTTTTGTTAATAGCATTGCATTACTTGTTATTTTATGAAAGTCTGCGGACATACAGTTGCAGATACTGTCTCCTAGGTTTTTGGCTTGTGATTTACATTGTGTCAACATCACCCGACGTGAGGTGTGACCATTCACATGTTCAGTGAAGAAGAAAAAATCTGTACTGTTTTTATCTGCAAGGCAGCTGCAGAACTCATTATCATGGTTTCATTTTGACTGCTTTTATATTTATTTCATTATTGTCACTTCATTATAGGCACCTTAATGTCCTTTTCATTTTTTTAAATTTGAAACCTTTTTGTTTTTTATTCAATTATTCCTTCAGGTTTTCAAATTACTCTCTTGTGTACAGATTCCATTTGAAACCTCAGATATGATTATAAAATTGTGTTTGTTTCATAACTGATTGTGATGTTAAATCACTAGCATGCCAGCTTTTGGCCACCACACTGACATCAGCATTCAAGCGCTTTAGAAAATACACTCAATGTAAAAAGCCATTGCACTCATACATACAGGAATGGGAAAAAAAGCACAACAATGGTTTGCATGTGACTTTAGCTTTTTTCTTTTGTTCTCCAGTAACTTTACTTGAATATGGAAACAATAGCTTTTTAAAAGGCGTCATGTTATAAATCTGAAATTCAGTATGAATTTTGTTATAAAGAGGGAGAGTGGATAGAAGTTTAGCATAAATAATGAGATACTGTGTGACTAGATAGTTTAGCATAAACTTTGAGGTTCTGTGTGACTAGATAATTTAGCATAAGCAGTGAGGGTTTGTGTGACTAGATAGAAGGTTAGCATAAACAATAAAGTTTTGTATGATTAGATATAAGTTTTACATAAACAGTGAGGTTTTGTATGACTAGATAAAACTTTAGCATAAACAATGAGGTTCTGCATGAGTAGATAGTTTAGCATAAACAGTGAGGGTCTGTGGGACTAGATAGAAATTTAGCATAAACAGTGAGACATGATAGTTTAGCAAAGACAGTGAGGGTTTGTGTGACTAGATAGAAGTTTAGCATAAATAATAAGGTTTTGTATGACTAGATAGAAGATTAGAGAGGACAGCACGCATATGGGAATGTCCTGAGAGCAATGATGTAGGTTCTTAGCTCAACTCAACAACAACTAAACTTAGCATAAAAAATGAGGTTTTTATGTCACTTACTAAAACTTTAAGACTACGTATGATTGTGTACATTCACAACAAGGCTAGCATTTTATTTTGAAACAATAATAATAGATAATAATAATTCTGTAAACAGTTTACTGAGGTATTGAATCATTGTAAAAATTAAGGTATTTATGATTCTGCGAAGGAGCCGCAGTTAGAGGCTCACCTGTTGCATGTTGGTCATAGGTTCAAATTCACATCGTTGCAGATTTTTAAAATTGAACTGGGCTCTCAGATCGACTTGGCCTAAAATTGGTACAAAGAAAAGTCTTGGCAAGTAAACATGGCTGATGTGATCATGAGTACATCACCTGCCATGTGCTCTTTGGTCTTTATATTCCCAGTACAGCCCTCGACATGTTAAAAACTTGTTACATTTTCATGAGTAAAGTATTGAGATAATGATTTAGTATCACCATTGAGATTGTACCTAATGTAATGTAAACTGTGAAACTAGGCATAATTTAGTATAAGCAGTGAAACTAGGTATAATTTTAGTATAAAGAGTGAAATTGCATAATATAGTATAAACAATGAAACTAGGTATAATGTAGTGTAGTACAACTATATATAATTTAGGATAAGCATTAAAAGTAGGTATAATTTAGTATAAACAGTGAAATTAGGTATAATGTAGTATAAACTGTGAAACTATGTATAATTTGGTATAAACATTGAAACTAGATATAATTTAGTATAAACAGTGTGAAACTAGGCATAATTTAATATAAACAGTGAAGCAATCTGTAATTTAGTATAAAAAGTGATACTATGTCCAATTTAGTACAAATAATGCAGCTATGTATAATTTAGTCTATATAGCATGGCCAGATATTGATTTACTGCATAAATTGAGGCTAATTATTGTAGTATAAATAGTGAGTATTTAGCATAAGCAATGAGGGTTTAAATATTAGTTTTATATCAGTAGTTACAGTAGATATTCAAAATTGAAGCTGGGAATGTTTTTTTTTTTTTTTATTATTAAGCACACCAGAAGTAATGCAACATTTTAAAATGGTATGTCAGGCTTGTAGATAGGTGCTCTTTCCTCAAACTGATAAATGTAACAAAGACTGCGCTTGACTAGAAGTTGTATCTCAACACATTAGCATGAGTATCACATGTCTCAGAAATTCATCAATCTCATTTCTAAATTTTCATAACTGTTCGTCAAAAGCTATTACACATATAAACATAGCTAAACAGAACAAGAACAGTATGTCAAATATATTGGCCAAATTGGCCTTTCTCAGGGCAAATGCAAACACGCAGACTTATTGTGTTGACGCTTTTACCATTGTTACACGGTTTTACAGCATTGTCTTCATTCCACAGACCAGTATACATATATTTACAGTAGCCAGCCTAGAAGATACATTGTTGACTTGATGTTAGTTTTTGCTGCATTCTGACAACACATAGTCTGCTTTTTTTGTGTCACTGAAGTTGAATTTGACATTACCATTTACCATGCTATCTTTGTATCATGGAAGCCAAATCTAACCACCATGATGCTGTTTTGTGTGTAATATTTGCCAAATCTGACAGTGGTGTATGTGTCCTTGTGTGTCTATATATATATATATATATATATATATATATATATATATATATATATATATATATATATATATATCACGTTCTGGTTATTTGTTTCAGCTAAAATAATATAATATAATAGTAAAATGTTTGGTGGTTCTAGTAGTTTGTTCAACATACAGTTAAACAAGCTATTAGAAATGGATGATTCCTTTATGTACTGTAGTTATTGGGTATATCAGGATAGGTTTTCTTCAAGGTTTCAAACTCGTCAAAACAAGTTTTTTTTAAAAACAATATACTGTTAAAAAAAGAAACGCAACATTTTTGTTGTTACTTTTATAAAAGATATTTGAAGATTGGACATCAGTCAACATATTGTGTGTCCATCTGGTCATTAACTTCTTGTGGTTACCTGAATTGTACTCACCTCATGATTTATGAGGTCATGAAAGAGGTCAAGGTCAAAACAACATTTTTGACAATAACTTGTTACAGGTTAATGATAATCCCGTTAAACTTACTGAACACAAAACTCTCTGACCATATTATTGAATGCTTATAAAAGATTGATGCTCCTCGATTAAATTCAGTTGAAAACTAAATGTGCAAGTATGTCTCAACTCACTACAGAACAAGACTCATCATCATTGGACGTTTACAGGCTGGACAGTCACAAAGCGTAGTAGCCAGAGCATTTAATGTGGTTATAATACCATTAGTCTAATTTGGAGGTGATTTCAAGAAACTGGCTCAGTGGCAGACCGGCCGCGCAGTGGAAGACCCAGAATCACAACTGCTGCCGAAGACCGCTTCATACAGCAGCGCCACCTTAGGTATCGATTTGTATCTGCATCCTCCACAGTCCAGTCAATGCCAGGAGCTCATCGAATTTCAGATCAAATGGTCAGGAACCAGCTGCACAATGCTGGTCTTTGGGCTAGAAGACCCTACAGAGGTCCTGTTGTTACGGACCAGCATCACCAGTACCAACTGAAGTGGGCGAATCAGCATCGTCAATAAAATGTTGGTACAAGTTTGCAATTGAAACTGCAATAATGTTGTGTTTTTTTGTTTTAACAGTATAAGTTAAATGTATATTGCAATGTTAAACCTTTCTAAGATATAGGCGAGATATTGGTTGGTTGGTGAATCCTCAGTAAGACTAAGTTTTACCTCTTAAATATGATGATTTGGTGCTTGATCATTTGACTATCATAATGAGGTTAATGTAGGGACTCCCCTCACAATCCTTTACCACATTTGACTATCATAGTGAGGTTAATGTAGGGACTCCCCTCACAGTCCTGTACCACATTTGACTATCATAATGAGGTTAATGTAGGGACTTCCCTCACAGTCCTGTACCACATTTGACTATCATAATGAGGTTAATGTAGGGACTTCCCTCACAATCCTGTACCACATTTGACTATCATAGTGAGGTTAATGTAGGAACTTCCCTCACAATCCTGTACCACAACATATCCTCATGGTGACTGTGTTGCAGAACTTTCCTTTATATTATTAGGATATAGCCAGGCCATGATTCAACATAGCACATAGAGCCTAGCTGAGACTAGACCTGGCTTTGTAATGTTTTGTGGTCTACAGGGTTTAGAGATTTCTTTGTCAGACTCCAAACCAATGCCCAGAGGGAATAAATTTGGAATGTGCCAAACATTATATCCAAGGGGGCTTCACATGAAAACCATACATGTTTTTTTTTTTTTTAGTGTGAATATATTCTGAAAAAATACCGTGTTCAATGAAAGTCCTTCAGCGCTGATGAAATGCTTGGATCCTGGTAGAAAACATTATTTTAGTCACGTGTAACCACTCAAGCACCACCTGCTGTAGCTCTTCATCAGACCAAAACGTTTTGAAACTTCCTACTCTACTCATACACTTGCTGGACTGACAGGCATGCATCACCATAGTAGACCTTCATTTGCTGATGAATTTCTATGGGTTTCACTCCTTCACTGATCAAACAACGGATAACAGAACGTGACTCCTCTTTGCTGCATGTCAAAAGTGGGGCGGCTGTCTCTAAACTGTTCTTTTGACGTCACTGTGTTTGTCTACAATGTGATGTCATGTGCTTAACTTTCTTGACACCCTTAACAATAATATTGACAGGTTACAAGACAATGGCATGGTTATTGTAATTTCTATCACACTTTTAAGGGTTTCATTTGAAGCCCCCTCATAAGTACGGTTTTATAACTCACACAGGTTGAACAGGATTTTACATATTTAAATTATTTTGTTTGGGGGGGGGGGGAATTGTTTCAAAGATAAAGGCTTTAAAATTGTAACACTTGTTCATGCTGGCAGATTATTTCATGGTGATTGTCGTAAAAATAAATTTATTCACAGAGCTGCAAGTATTATATAAGTAATCGGACTGCCTGAGAAATACAACCAGTCTGTTGTGATTACCAGTAATGTTCAGAAATGTAATACTATGCAACAACACTGGTAATATTATATGGCATCCAATTTTGAGGCAAACATTTAATATGATTAAAATTATTGATTTTCAGAGGTCTGACAAATATTGATTCAGTAAGTTAAGAGTCAAATTATGATAACATTATATAGTGATTGGTTCACAGTATTCAGGATTTAAATTGGCAAATAATATAAAACTGAAAATGGTGTACCGCTAACATAGTCAGAGACGGTGCAAGCAAGATTGAATAGAACGTGTGAATTAATGTAATGTTGTAAACAGAGGGGTTCTTCATGGCCAAGTGGTTGAGCTGTCTGCTACATCATGCTCTGAAGGTTGTGGGTTCGTTCCCTAGATTGTGTTGCTCAGAAAAGACAATGAGTTCCATTTTTTCCCCCAGAGACTCCTGGGGGTTTTCACAGGAGCTACAGAATTCATGCTTTGTGCAGTGTTCTTTGTAAGTGACTCGCCGTTCTGCAGAAAGAGACCGAGCCAGATGTGGTTACGCTCGGTGCAATGAAGTTGGCCCTCTCAACCTTACGACGTTTAGTATAACACCTTTAACACCTCTTGACCTTAGTACTTTCAGTATGAACACCTTCGACTCTCTTGACCTTAGTACTTTCAGTATAAACACCTTCGACCTTAGTACTTTTAGTATAAACACCTTTAACCCTCTCAACCTTATTACTTTCAGTATGAACACCTTCGACCCTCTTGACTTTAGTACTTTCAGTATAAAGACCTTTGACCTTAGTACTTTTAGTATAAACACCTTTGACTCTCTCGACTTAGTAATTTTAGTATGAACACCTTTGACCCTCTCAACCTTAGTACTTTTAGTATAAAAACCTTTGACCCTCTCGACCTTAGTACTTTTAGTATAAAAACCTTTGACCCTCTCGACCTTAGTACTTTTAGTATGAACACCCTTGACCCTCTCAACCTTAGTACTTTTAGTATAAAAATCTTTGACCCTCTCGACCTTAGTACTTTTAGTATAAACACCTTTCTATTATCAACACCATGAAGGGCAGTAGATGAATGCAGCTGGGTCATGTTTAACAAATGGATGCAAACAAAGAGATAAAGCAAGCATATCCCAAGCAAAGCCAACATGCAAGGTCAAGAAATCATGGGAGGAGAAGATCGCACTGTGTGCAGCTTGTTCTGAAGGAACTCAGTATGTCAGACTAGAGCAGTATTGTCGGGGTAGGGGAGAGATGGAAGCAGATTGTGCAATACACAGAATAGTCTTGCAGGCAAAATAATAAAAAGTCACTTAAAAGTTGACAGGGTTGACTTCATTGCACCGGGTATTTGTCCTATATGGCCCAGTCTCTTTCCGCAGCGTGGAAAACGTCACACAAAGCACAAACTCCGTAGCTCCATCGAAAATCCTCCAGGAGTCTCTGAAAAAATGCACTCCTGATTCGAAGGACGATGCCTGGAATCAAACCCACAACCTTTGCAGCCAGAGTCAAACGGCTTGCCACTTGCAGGCAAGCAGAAGCAGAATCTACCATTTATTAACTGAAATCTGATAAGTAATTGGTAATAGATTCCTGGTAGATTCTAAACACAGCTCCATTAAAGTGAAATAGAGTTTCACAGAAATATCCCACAATGCCATAACATTGCATTAGAGCTGTATGAAAGTGTACCACAGCTCCATAAACATGTATTAGAGCAGTTTATAAGTGTATTACAGCTCCATTAAAATGTATACATCTGCATGAACATTTATGAGACCCAAATCCCATTACCATAGCTGCATATACATTTATCAGAGTTCCATACAATTATACTACACCTGTAGAACAGTGCATCAAGGATGATAAAAGTGAATATCACAGCTGCACAAGTACTTCACGGGGGTGTTTGCCCATGTCAGTCAGGAAAATCATATGTTGATCACATACTCCCTGATATGATAACACTTTTCTTTCTTAATCAAAGTACATATTTTATATGGGACAGTTTAGTTCAGTTATGATTATCACCAGTGTGATCAGACAGCTCAACAGTGCTCCGATATTGTAAATAGTAAATTCATTGACTAACTGTGCCAGTCTGGTGTCAATGGATGTGACTCCTCATACACTGTGTGTGTTGCTGTTTTTTAGCCACAGTAATCTTGAATCCAAATGCTTGCATTGTAACTAATGATGATGCTAATTCAGCCAGTGAATGTAGGATGGGTTGGTTGATATAGAGCAGTGGTTCTCAACCTTTTTTGGCCCATGCCCCCCCCCCCCCTTTACCATATGTTCAGAACGTCATCCCCCCCCCCCCCTATCGAATTTCCACCCTATAAATCCCCCCCCACACTTACACAGTATACACAAAAATGGAAGCTAAATTTAATAACACATACTAGAACAAGTCTAGACATCTACATAAAACATGATTTGTGGATCTACTTACGTTATAAAACGAACTTCATTAGGGCAAGAAGTACAGAACCGTAAAATATAGAGGGAAAAACAATATCAGTAACTGGTTCTTGTATTAATGCGATCTTGAAATAATCTTGCTAGGACCTATTTTTATGAGGCTGGATCAACTCCAAAGTCGTTTGGTCCTATAAAAACCCACTAGCCACTACAGCACCCCTGCTCTTTGGTACAGAGTAAAGAAAACTAGAAATAGTTGGTTGTAATTTGTGATAATTTTATGTTGAATTATTTCTATAGAATGCCTTCGTATGCCTTGTGGGTATATCTAATCTGGTTAACTCTTTGCAAACTATAACTAGCATCTTTTGATAACAAGAATTCTCATACATTAGATGTATTCAAGCTGTATTCATGACAAGACAAGAAAGTGTTGTAGTTATTGTGTATTATGTAGCATTTTTGGCAAGCTTATGTAATTGTTACTGTTATGTGTGTCACTGCCTGCAGTGGTAAATTACCACTATTCTGACAACCATTTGTATTTATGTGTTTTATTGTATGTCCTGCAGTGGTGTGTTAATTCATGCCATAATTATTTTTCAGTCCTACCTCAGTATCACTTTACATACTAGCAAGAAATGTATCACTTTACAGTCAATGAAGAAAGATTGCCATTTCTTAAAGACCATTAACTTTGCTGTTCATTCTTGAGATTCCTATATACAAAATATATAGCTGATCTTTGCTCCTGAAATGCATGTATGAAAGAAATATGTATATATTTATTCTTGTATCTGGCGTCAGTGTTTTTCTATGTAAACTACCTCAGTTTTAGTTTGTGAGACAGATGTATTTTAAAGAAACAGAACGGAATCCAGTTCCGAATAGGTTAGAATACCATAATTTAAGACAAATCATATTGCTGTATTTACTTTTAATGCTATCAGTAATGTAAGCAATTTGCTTTTTATCTTTTAACCTTTTTTTGATATTTTCAAAAAAAGAAAACAGTTAACTTTTAGCCATTTTTGTAAAATGAGTAACTGAACATTGGCTTATTTGTTTTCTTGTTTGGCATGAACTATTTTTTTAATGTTATAATAATACTAATCAATAATATATGACCTCTTAATGTTATTTAACACATTATTTTTCTTTAATGGAAGAAATACTAAAATTGCTTTTTTCCTCACTACAAATATACTGAAAGATTGGTTTTCCTCTTCTGATTCCAGTAATTTTATTTTTTATCTAACTTGCCTGTTTTTTTCTTGTGGCAAATGTATTATACTACCTCAAGGTATGCAACAAAAGACACATTACCTCTTTTGCTGAGAGTTGCATGCATGTCACCCTTGATTGAGTATGATTTCACCAGAATTATCTGCTCCTGTTGTTAATAAGACAGTAGACTGACTTAATTCTTGCAGAGAGAAAAGCAGATACCTTTATAAGTACGTAAATATACTGCATCATCTTATTAAAAGTGGTTGGCCAATACTTAAGACCAATATTTTCAAGCATTTATGGCCGCTAAATGTTACCAGTTGGAAAAAAAAACTGTAATGGAAGGCATGGTTTCTGAAAGTAGAAACAGGGGTCGTAAGATACATGATAATGATATTAAAGATACCTTAAGTATGAAAGTACATGAGGTAGGGGAATTAGCAAGGGACTGAGAGTCTTGCCAGAGGGTTATGATGGGAATGATGTCCTGCAGAGGAACTGCTGCATGATTATGATTTGTTAGCAAAATGTTTCTTTCGTTTTTATTTTATATGGTTGCAATATTTAAAATTCTCTTTATGCCTATGTATAATATCATTATAGCTGTCAAAACTCTTTTAATTAATTTGTTTATGTTAACTCGCTTTTCAACTTGAGCGTAGTCCACACATATGCTTCTTCTGCTAGTGAGTGCGCTGGACTGATTATGCATGAGGATTAGCTTTCCCTATTACCAATGCCCCTCGCCATCAGACGAACCCTCTCCAACTTCTGAGGCACTTGTAATTTACGTCCCCAAGTAAAAGATAAGTCAGAATTTAACCCCAACTAACCAGCATGAGGTAAAAGCCCACTACACTTCGGTCAAAAGATACACTGTAAGAGTGTTATATCTCTCAGCCATGTGGATTTTCTAGTCAAAACTTTTAGCCTTAAACAGTTTATGAAAACTGAAAAAAGAGCCAAATCCTGTACGGAATTTCCTTGAAGAGTTGAGTCTACTCTAACCACAAACGAGATGTGGCTATGAAACTTCACAGCCAGGCCATTGAGTGTGGCTTTGAAACCACTGGTGTGTATTGCTATTCTTCCCAAGATATTCAAGCCTGCATCAGGGAAGAAGAGGATGTTTTAGTGAATATATATAGTTTTAAAAGTATCTTATAAGTAAATATAATGGAAAGAACCCTTTTGCCATGCCACAAGGTATTTTTAGTATATGCCGCTATTTCCATATTTTTAGACCAGTCAGGACTTGATGGTGATCTGGTCAATATCAAGCCGGCTGCCTTCATTTTCCAGAACATTTCCAAGTACAACATTTAGGCTGGATCGACCAGAAGGCCAACAGGCAAGTGTGCTAGCCACTGTACTACCACCTATTATGTACTGGGCAGGTATTTTTTAGTGATCTATCACACAATTCATTTTATGTAGAGTAATTTTGCTTTGTTTCGTTTTTTTGTATCTTCAAGCCATTAAGTCTGTGGTTGGCTGTATTATATTTACTGATGGGGATTCTTAGTTGGAGAGAGAGAACAGGAGACTCTTCATCTTTAACTGTTCCAAATCCATGTTATATTGCACCTGATTCTTATTGAGAAAGTCTTTTCAGACAATTTCTTAAGATGGAAGAAGGGGGTTCGTGAGCTATACCATTAAATACCAGGTGGAAAGACAGGGGACAAACCTAGTGATGACTTTTCTATTAAAAGAGGACCACACACCCTTAGACAAATAACCAAATCCGAGTCTGTAAATCTTTCAAGGGTCGTATTCTTGATCTATTTACATATAAGAAGAGGATGGGGCCCAGCTACCTTTAACAGAGATGGGTCATGCACTTTAGTGATTGCCAGTCCCTTCAAAATATACGACATATATATATATATACATAGTGTACAAGTGTAGTCACTGACAACTAGTTATCATAGAATGTGTGAATGGGGGATAACACTCTCTCTCTCTCTCTCTCTCTCTCTCTCTCTCTCTCTCTCTCTCTCTCTCTCTCTCTCTCTCTCTCTCTCTATCTCATCTCTCTCTCTATCTCTATCTCTCTCTATCTCTCTCTCTCTCTCTCTCTCTCTCTCTCTCTCAATTCGCATTTTAAAACAGTAACATTGTACGGTACACGAGCCGCGGTAGTGTAGACGCTTACTTGCCATACCGAGAGTCTTGGGTTCGATTCACATCAGGCTGGTTTCGAATTTGTCAAAGTTCCCGGGCTCTGAGTCTAAAATAGGTACGAGAAAATGTATTAGTACTATTAGAAAGTAAAAGGCAATCGGCGTAATACCGACCACATTGTTCCATATGTGCCGTTTGGTCTAAACATATGAGTCTATCTTCTTATGCTCAGTGCGTTTTAGGTGTGTAAGGGGATCTTCACTTCAGAGTGTATTTTTAATGACTGTGGAGTTTTTGAAAATATTGCCGTTCCAAGTTTTGCATTTACCTTTTATGTTGCATGAGCTTCACAAAGGGTGAACGCAAATCTTGGAATGACAATATTTTCACACACACAAAAAAACAACTCCACAGTCGTTAAAAATGCACCCTATATTTCGATAGCACTGAACCATAGAGCCTGGTCCTGGCCAATATGGCATATAGGCAGGCAGGCAGTTAATATCTTGGAGAGTCAGTTGTCTCCTGGCACGTTTACTAGTGCATTGTCACATGGTTTGGACCTTGAAGGCCCGGTTTCGTTTTCAGTTCAGTGCAATTATGGATCGGCTCGTTTCTATGAAGTTGCAACCGTACTACTACTACCACTACTACTGCTGCTGCTACTACTGCTGCTGCTGCTACTACTGCTGCTGCTGCTACTGCTGCTGCTACTACAAATACTACTATTGCTGCTACTACTACTGCACCACCGAACGAACGAGCTTTATTTTCAAAGAATCACCAGTCTTCTACGTGCAGTATAATCACGCCTTTTGTGTCACTGTTAGGCTGCAGACTTCCCTAGCTGTCACTAGATCACTATCCTATCTGAAACTACATCCCTAACCCGTATATGCACACACCATCTCTAACCCGTATATGCACAGTCCAACGCAATAAGACAAGGACATTTGTGTCAACTGCTGTTCATGTATATGCCGCTTAACGACTGTTTGGTTAACTTCCGATACATAACTGTTGAGGTAAAATACCGCATGTTGTGTAGGTTTGTGGCCTCATAAGATTATCTTAGAGTTCGGAGATTCCCACAGAAATACAGTCTCGCGGATTTTGTTTCCGCGGTTTCTCGCTGTGAGATCGAGTGTAGATCACATTGGACTGGTTTTTGCGTGTTAAGCTTTTCACAGTAAATGGGCAGATACTAGAACAAGTAACAAGTTTCTCTTATCTTGGACATATAATAACAGATGATGGCAGAAGTGAAATGGAAATCAAAAACAGAATAAAAATGACCAAAAATGCTTTCATCGGCATGAAATCAGTAATAACATCTATAGAGATTAATAACGCATTAAAAATTAGAATTGTCCAATGCTACGTATATTCAACACTACTGTATGGCTCGGAAGCCTGGACATTGAACAAGCAACTAGAAAGTGGCATAGAAGCCCTGAAGATGTGGATATACAGACGAATATGTCGTATTTCATGGAAACAAAAACAATCAAATGCAGAGGTCCTAGAAATACTGGGAATGAAGAGTTGATGAAAGAAATAAAGAGGAGACAAGTGAAATATTTTGGCCTCGTTAAAAGACATGATACTCTTATAAAAACCATACTGGAAGGCAAGGTTGATGGCAAGCGAGCAAGAGGTAGACAATGATACAAGTGGGAGGATAACATCAAGAGATGGACGAGCATCAGCCTGACAGAATGTAGTCAGGGCGAGAGACATTGCAGCCAACCTTCATTGCGGAGACGGTACCTGATTGATGATGATGCAGCTTTTTTATATTAACCATTGCCTCCCGCCGTCAGGCGAACTCACTCCGACTTCTGATGTTCTTGTAATTTACGTCCTCAAGTCAAATACGTCAAGGTTGAAATCCAACTGACCAGTGTAGGGAGAGAACCTCTCTAGCTCGCCATCAGCCCAACAGAGGTTTGAGAGAGTAGCAGTAGTAGCAGCAGCAGTTGCGGAGTTATAGTAGTATGTTTGGGTAGATGTGTCTGGACTGTAAGTGCTGAGTAGTTCCTTGCTAACTTCATATAACTGTTAGCTTATATACAACAGTGCGTTTAATCTTCAATGTATGTTTTTTTTTTTTTTTTTCTTGTTGCTAGATTAAATGCAGATTAATTATAGCATGTTTATGTGTTTTTATTATGGGTGTGGTTACTCATTTCTACGAAATGAAAGCCGTATTTTAATTATTAACGGAAAGTAAGTTCAAGGGAATACATCGTATCTCACAGACAACGGGGTAAATGAATACGGAACCAGAGGAGACAGTGTACAGCAGAAATAAACATGAAAGCGACCAACGGGCTTACACGAACAACAACCCCTGACCTCCAACCATCGATAATGCCACCCCGCATGAACACCCATACTTCCAGTGGGACACCTTTTTATTCGGTGTGAAGTGTACTGTTTTTCTACTTCTGTCCCACTGCCTGTAATCAGTGCATGTGATTCTATTCTTTGTTTTTATTTCAAAGTCTTGAGTTTATCTAGCTACTGTGTTAATCTTAGTTGTGTGGATTCCCCCCCCCCCCCCCCCATAGAGACACTACGATTGTGATGATATAGAGTGTGCTGCAAACAGCGTTCTTTTACCTCTTTCCCTACTATTTGACCTCACACGAAGCAGCGCAACACGCAATGACAGTGTTTTCATATAGTAAAGGCGAAACATTTCTCCAATTAAGATAGCTGGCATGCTCCACATTGAAGTAAATGTCCGTGACCTTCCTGGAGTCTGAGAAACTTCAAGTTGTCGTCCTTTGTAAGCGCAAAGTTGAACACTTTCCCCGTGACCCCTCTCGTTTTTTTTTTTTTTTTTAAACAAGGTCACCTGAATAGGTCGTCACTACATCAAGGCGTGGATTCCTCTTGTATCTGAATATAGTCTGTCTAATTTGGTACCTTTTATGGGAATATAGTCTGTCTAATTGGATACTTTTTATGGGAATATTGTGTGTCTAATTGGGTACCTTTTATGGGAATATCGTCAGTCTTTTTCCCCATCGCTTTGAACTCAAGCATAGTCCGTACACATGCTACTACTTGTGCACTGGACTGATATTTGCTTGTGGATTAGCTTTTTCTATTACCAGTGTCCCTCACCATCAAACGAACCCACTCCGACTTCTTAGGTAATCGGCAGTCTAATTGGATATCTTTTTATTGGATTGCACGTGTGCGCAAGCGCGCGCACACACACACATTTTGGGTCTACGTGTCGAAGTGATTACCCCGCCTGCATATCGTTTCAAATGTCGTAGGTTCGTTTCCAGACTCTGCCATTTGGTACATGAGTGCATGTTTCTCGGAGACACCTTGGGAATCGTTCGAGCTACGGGATTCGTGGTCTGTGTGATGCTTTCGGCAGACCGCTGTGCGGGAAGAGACCGAATCATAGGGGATAAACTTCGTGCAATGAATTCGATCTTCTCGCCTTTAAACCTTTAAAAAAAATTTCAGATGAAGGCCGTGTACAACTACTTCGCAAGCTGCCCTCGGGCCGTAATTGTTATTCATTCGTCTTAGAACCCGATGGGCGGTGTCAGGTGGCGATATGATTCCCAGTGTGTGACGAGAGTTGCTGATGATATTCACACTCCAAGCTAGAGTTTTTGCCATATGTTTATCTTTCTATTACCGCCGCATAATTGTTCTCGTTTATTGTGGCCTTACGTTGGGAATATGACCTTGTTTCCGAAAATATGGTGGTCGCACAACTTGTCACGTGAACCACGAACAGCCCAGCATGGCTTTGTTTGTGCGACGTCATTCAGACCCAGTGTGGGAACTATGCCAGTATCTCGCGGGTCTAGAACTCGTAGTTAGAAAAAGCACCTGGCCCACGTGCTTTCTAGTGAGTGAGAAACTTTGCGTTGCTGTCCCAGTTTGTATCATTGAATCTCTTCAAGCCCACCGTATACACTCTTCCCGTTCCCAGCCAGAACAGTTTCCCCACAGTTATTCAATTACGTCCTTGTGAAAAGTCCGCCATGTTTTGTTTCCCATATCTTGAATTCCTTGTTCACGTTGATTACCGACAAGTGTTTTGGTTTTACCCCATTTCGCTCTCTCTCTCTCTCTCTCTCTCTCTCTCTCTCTCTCTCTCTCTCTCTCTCTCTCTCTCTCTCTCTCTCTCTCTCTAATGGTGTCTTTTGTTACGGTGTTAATATTCCATCTGTTTTCTGCTGACCTTGTCCTGTCAAAGGAGGTGCAGTGGCATAGTAGCTTGTAAGTTTGCCTATCAAGACAGTTGCATGCTAGTTGATAAGCTTGCCTATCAAGACAGTGGCCCATAGTTCAATCCCCAGCAGGTAGAATTTTGTTGTTGTTGCGATTATTGTGTCTCTGGAGTCAATCCTGTCCCATAAAGATTGGTGCATACAAATTTCACTTTTTTATTTTCCTGGGAAGTATCTGGGAAGGACGGTTTGAAATTTAAAAAAACAAACAAACACACACACACACACACACACACACACATTGGCTGACACAATGAGTTAAATAGAAACTGCAAATTATATTGAGTCGTAAGCTTTAATAATCTTTGACATGCAAAGAGAAGAACATCCAGCGAAGCCCACAGTTTGTAGTTGAATTACTGACTGGACGAGGGTTAAGAAGACAGCAATGAAGGATAGACAAATAAACAAGGGTTGTGTATGTTGGAGAGAACAGAACTAGCGCGTGAGAGAAAGGAATATTTTGTTTTATTTCATGGATGAGTTCGTGGTATATTTGTCTGTAGAGGCAGCTTCAATCTAACAAACTTTAAGTTTTGAGAGAGTGCTAGATTTGATTATCAGTGAGTCTGTTTTTAATGTAATTAAAACGGGGAATAATATACTAACAAACATATACATATGTTGTAATGTTAGAATAAATATTTAGAGGTGATTGATTACCCCAATTATTTGGCATAATTAACTCAAAGGAAAATATATTAACATATATGATCTGTTTAAGTCCCCGCTAATCACTGGTATCATGAAGGCTAATAGACTACAATGGCTGGGGCATATAGAAAGAATGGAAGATAATAGGGAAACAAAACTCGCTTACACTCAGGAAATAAATGACCGTAGACCCCGAGGTAGACCAAGAAGACGGTGGAGAGATAATACATGTACAGACCTACAAGCACTTGGAATCAACGACTGGCAAGAGAAGGTCCACCAGAGAGACGAATGGAGACGGATTGTATTTGCAGCAAAGAACCTCAATGGCTCGGAACGCTGAAGAAGAAGAAGATATGATCAAGCTATAACAGACACTGGTAACAGGGAAAGCTAATCCAGTGCACTAGAAGTAGTAGCACATGTATTGACTACACTTGAGTTCAAAGCGAGCGAATAAAAAAACATAATCTGATTAACCTCTTTTTAAATACATGTCAACGAAGGTGACAAAGAGTTATACAGAACCAGTCCTGGAGTATGGAGTGAATCATGGACAATCAATAGAAAGAGAAATGACCTGGAGGCTGCGGACAAACAGTTCTTTAGAAGAACAGTGAAGGCACCATGGGCAGATAAATAGGATAATGAAGATTTTTGAAAGAAACCAATTCACAAAGAGAACTGGTTACTCATATCGCATGTAGATGATCCACATTTCTTTGAAAACGCTGCAAGATGGAATAATAATATATGGTGACAACTGGAAAGTTAGACGTAACAAGAGGCAAGGGTAGGCCAGTGCAGAAGATACTAGACCAGTGGTTCTCAGAGGGTGGGAAATTTCCCCGCCCCCCTAGGGTTTCCAGGGAGGAATTAAGATTATTTCAAGATCGCGTTAATACAAGAACCATTACCGATTACTTGATATTGTTTTCCCCTCCATACTTTAAGATTGTGTACTTCTCGCCCTTCTGAAATTCATTTTATAACGTAAGTAGACCAGCAAATCATGTTTTATGTAGAGGTCTAGACATTTTCTAGTATGTTTTATTAAATTTAGCTTCCATTTTTACGTATACTTTGTGGAGAGGGGGGTGGTTATAGGGAGGAAATAGGGGGGAACGACGCTCTGAAAATATGGTGAAGGGGTGCACAGGCCAAAAAAGGTTGAGAACCACTGTAATAGACAATTTGCCATTCTGCCACGGAAAAACATTACATCAGAAATGTTTGGTGAGACAGGAGGCTGTAGACAAAATGATGACTAACACTGCATGGCATTAACTTTAGAAAATGAAAACAGGCCAAAAATAGTAACACATTTTATAAACCAAGAAAACAAAGTTAAGCCATTGCATTTTTTTTTCTTTATCATTAACACAAAGATAAATTGAAGAAAACAAGTATGTCATTTAGTTTATATGTTTTGCCCTACGTTGCACATTGTTTTGCAGCATAAATGTTTTTAAACCATGATCTTATTAAAGGCTTTTTCACTGGGGGGGGGGGGCAAAATTAGAAAGGATAGTAACATAAACAGAATATATTACTAATCTTTAATACTGAAACTGTTCTAGGGATTCCTAAGTTTCAAGAATAGATTTTCCACACACACATAGAACATAAGGTAAATGACAAATGTAACATTGTTCCTACTTAAAGTTAACAAAGTAACAACAATAAAGTTAATAAAAACTAAAACTTGGTTTTTCTAAATTGTTGACAATGGGGATAAGCATGGAATGAAGGTAAGGAGGTGGAGGGTTTTATTGAATTGGCTTTTATTATATTTTAGATTGCTTTTTATGATTTCTTCTTGGCCCCCCACGTGGGGGGGGGGGGGGGGGGGGTCAAAATGGTCGCTGATGCCCTTTGAACGTGAGTACACAACTGACAAATACAGTAAAGGACCTGCTCTTCATGCTAATAGGCGTTTTCAGTATATGATAACAGACTCTTTTTACTTGTTTTAAAGTGCAATGGGCATATGGAACTGGGCCTGTGTGTCTTGACAACCTGAACAGCACATACAGGCCTTTGAATATACATGTTAATGAGTTCTAGGAATATCTTGGATACAGAAAAGAACAAATACATCCATACAAGATCTGAATATTGAAGGTTGGCAACTAAAGACAATAAAACAAAGAAAATTGAAATATTGTGGTCACTTGAAACGTCATGAAAGTTTAGAGAGAACAATAATGGAGGGGTATATGCCCGGGAAGAGAGGAAGAGGAAGGCCAAAGAGAAGATGGGTGCAGGATGTGCCGGATGATCTCCAGTTGGGTGTATCGGACCTGGGACATCTATCTTGTGACTGAGAAGTTTTTCAGAAGGTTCTTAAGAGAGCGAGGTTCTGCAAAGGACATGCGAATGAATGAATGGGTGAATGAATGAATGAATGGGTGATGTAGTCAATATCAAGCTGACCACTTTTATTTCCCAAGTAATTTCCTTGAGCCCATTTTAGACTGGGTCCACCTGGAATCCCAGTTTAGTGCTCCAAAAACAAAATAACCCTACCCTGATTGGGATTCAAACATATGAGGACAAGGCCAGCAGAAAAGTCTGCTACCTACTGCACTACATGTGACTCCCACTGACAAACACACCCTTTCCTTATGCAGACAAAAAGTGTTATTTCATTTTGAGGCTTCATTTCTTTATTATCCAAATGGAAAATTATTAGTTAAAAGTGAGATGGGGAGAGAGAAAGAGAGGAAGAAGGAGGAGAATAGAATTGAGAGAGGGGGGAATTAGAATCAGTTTGATCTGAAAGTGCAGTTTCTTTAGAGATGGTCAGTGTGATCAAAAAGTTCAGATTCATTATAACTGGTTAGTGTGATTAGAAAGCACAGATTTATGAATGACTGTTAGTTTTATCAGATATAAAACAGCACACAGATGTATTTGCTACTTATAATTGTAACTTAACAAGTTACATCGCTGCTGTTCCCTGGTTTTGATCTGCATTCCTCAAGCACTAGTAGTAAAGTATACCTACTTCCACCTCATTAAGGTGTGTTAGAAATGTGATGTTTCACCCAACACCACACATGAGATGTGGTATGATCACCACCACTCCTGTCTTCTAATCTAAGAAATCTATTGTCTACTGTTTAGCCTCATGTAGATGATGTTTGCTGTCCTAATCCACACTTGATGTTAAGTGTATGGATGTTGGGAGAGACCAGGCTTGCATATTAAGTAAGGCCAGATGTGTTGCTTTGGCTATGTTGTGCCAAGTTTGTTTAGAGTACTCTTGACTTTGTCTTTTCAAGACTTTCTTGGTCTTCCTTTGTCTCTATATTAAAATCCTTTTCTGGTTGTATGCTTGTTATTTGTAGACGATCAAGTTTCATTCTGAAAGATATGCAAAACACTTTATTGTTGTCTCTTGATGAAACCGATGTAAGATATTACATCTGTCACATGTCATTGTTTCACATCCTGTCTCTTCTGAAGACCCCAGGAGCCTTTCTCAAGCATTCAATCTCACATGTGACTCATGCATCTGAATACTACAAAAGAGATCAGTGACACATGACCTAAGAAAATAAATAGTATTGCTACTTGACTAAGGCGGGCCTGCATGCACAATTTGTGACCCTTTGAAAATAAAGTTTGTTCGTTCTAAAATTCCTAGTACAGTGGTTGGTGTCACTGGGGTGTCACGGCTGGCAAAAGACTAGTTTCAATTTCATGCCAGGGCATGCGGGTATACAAGAAAATGAGCAGGCTAACAGGCTAGTGGGTAAGGCTGCTGTGGAGGGTGGACGAGCCATGGACCAAGCTGATTATACTGAATGCTCTACGAGAACCAAGTGATGAATGTGAATCTACAACCATAGTCAGACTGAGAGAACAGCAAGTTAAAAGAAGTGTGGCCAGACAAGAAAACTATGCAGAAAACCAAAGAAGATTAATAAACCAACACAGAACTGGTGTCGTGAGACGCTACACACTGCAGGATTTACTGAGGAGGAGGCTGAATGGTTTGATGTGCAATGAGGATGATCTATCTACTAACTAACTAAAGTTACTAGCAGCAAAGAGATAACTCACAAATACTCAGTAATGATTATAACTGATCTGCAAAGTTCAAGCCAAAGTGTTATTAACATTAGGCTATCAATTTAGAAAAATCAGTCCAGTGCACTAGAAGTTGTAGTATATGTAAGGTCTACATTTGAGTTCAAAGCGAGCAAACGAGAAAACCAAAATCACAGCAAACCAAAATGATTCTCGTTCCTATCCCAGTTCCTCTGCTTCATGTATTTTCCTGCCCCAAGAGTGTTCAGTCTACAACAATATAATGATCTTGTCATTGTTCTGGTTGCTACAACAATATAATGATCTTGCCATTGTTCTGGTTGCTACAACAATATAATGATCTTGTCATTGTTCTGGTTGCTACAACAATATAATGATCTTGTCATTGTTCTGGTTGCTACAACAATATAATGATCTTGTCATTGTTCTGGTTGCTACAACAATATAATGATCTTGTCATTGTTCTGGTTGCTACAACAATATAACGATCTTGTCATTGTTCTGGTTGCTACAACAATATAATGATCTTTTCATTGTTCTGGTTGCTACAACAATATAATGATCTTTTCATTGTTCTGGTTGCTACAGCAATATAATGATCTTGCCATTGTTCTGGTTGCTACAACAATGTAACGATCTTGTCATTGTTCTGGTTGATACAACAATATAATGATCTTTTCATTGTTCTGGTTGCTACAACAATATAACAATATTGTCGTTGTTCTGGTTGCTACAACAATATAATGATCTTGCCATTGTTCTGGTTGCTACAACAATATAATGATCTTGCCATTGTTCTGGTTGCTACAACAATATAATGATCTTGTCATTGTTCTGGTTGCTACAACAATATAATGATCTTGTCATTGTTCTGGTTGCTACAACAATATAATGATCTTGCCATTGTTCTGGTTGCTACAACAATGTAACGATCTTGTCATTGTTCTGGTTGATACAACAATATAATGATCTTTTCATTGTTCTGGTTGATACAACAATATAATGATCTTTTCATTGTTCTGGTTGATACAACAATATAATGATCTTTTCATTGTTCTGGTTGATACAACAATATAATGATCTTTTCATTGTTCTGGTTGATACAACAATATAACGATCTTGTCATTGTTCTGGTTGCTACAACAATGTAACGATCTTGTCATTGTTCTGGTTGGTTGCTACAACAATATAATGATCTTTTCATTGTTCTGGTTGCTACAACAATATAACAATATTGTCGTTGTTATGGTTGCTACAACAATATAATGATCTTGCCATTGTTCTGGTTGATACAACAATATAATGCAAAGATCTTGTCATTGTTCTGGTTGCTACAACAATATAACAATATTGTCATTGTTCTGGTTGGTTGCTAAAACAATATAATGATCTTGCCATTGTTCTGGTTGCTACAACAATATAATGATATTGTCATTGTTCTAGTTGCTACAACAATATAATGATCTTGTTATTGTTCTGGTTGGTTGCTACAACAATATAATGATCTAACCATTGTTCTGGTTGCTACAACAATATAATAATATTGTCATTGTTCTAGTTGCTACAACAATATAATATTGTAATGGTCTGGTTGGTTGTTACAACTATATAATAATCTTGCCATTGTTCTGTTTGATACAACAATATAACGATCTTGTTATTGTTGTGGTTGCTACAACAATATAATGATCTTGTCATTGTTCTAGTTGCTACAACAATATAACGATATTGTCATTGTTCTAGTTGCTACAACAATATAACGATCTTGTCATTGTTCTAGTTGCCAGTCAACTGATGTATTCTTGTAATAAAGAGCCTTTATTATTAAATCTTCCTCAAGATTTATAGTTCAGGCATGTGAATTCAGCCAGTCAACAGAATGGTATGAAGATGTGCATATATTTTAACAGTTTTTAACCGATAGTTTCCTGTGGTCAAATTTGATCTTACTTTGTCCTGTAGAAGGAGAAGAAATACTACAGCATTAATTCCCACAGAACAAACGTATGTTTTTGTTTCTTTTCTTTTGGTTTGCTTGTTTCAAACCCCAGCGTAGTCCATACGCATGCTGCTACTGCTTGTAGTTGCTTCTACTAGCGATTGCAATGGACTATTTGTGTCTGGATTCGTTTTTCCTTTTACCAGTGTACATCGCCATCAGGCAATTTTACTCCAACTTCTGAGGTATTTGTAATTCATGTCCCCGAGTCAACATTTTAGCCCAACTGAACGATGTAGAGGTTGAACCCACTACCTGGCCATTAGCACACTGGAAGTTTAAGAGCAAGTGCACTTATTCTTTCAGTCATATTGTGAGGTTACGGGCAGTCATGAAGCTCGATGTATTGAGTGACATTCTGAAAAGGCTTTACAATTTCTTGGACTGAATAACCTAGAACGTGGCTTTCCATGTCTTCTATCTTTAGTTAAGCCTTAATTCTTAAATGTGATTTTAATTCTCTGCTTTTATGCATGCATAGGCCATTCCCTTTTTTTCTATAAAATACTTTATAAGAGAAAACTAAATTTTGTCTGATTGTATAACGTGAGCATCTTCTGAAATAGGATTTATAGAATATATGATCCTTTTATTAAGGTCAAGAAATTTATAAGAAGCACTTATAGAACCAAGTGGTAATCAGAGCATTGCAGGCCACTAGAAAGATGATTACCAACTCAACTGGGTTGAAAAACATAAAAATCTTTAGACTCCAAAATCAACATAACAGGTTGAAATACCATTTTTCAATAAACTAAAAATAGGAAATACTGATGGATGAAGTTTTGAAACTGTTATTGCGACAGCTAAGCATTTGCTGCAAAGGTGTCAATCAAATGCAGAACGTTAAAAAGAAAAATAATAAAGTTCAATTTGAAGACAAACTCAATGAAGATGTTAACAACCCGAAATTAACTGCTGCTTTCTTTAAATATATTCAGGTTCTTATCTGAAGGTGTACAAAGAAGAAGATGCAGGGATGTTTTAAAAATGGAAACAGTGTCTTAAAATTCTGCATTGAGAACCTTGCTAGAATGAATATATGTAGTTTGATCCTTCATTATTTAGTGTATCTATTGTTTGAATCATGTGTTTGTGTGAACTTGTCATGACTGGATTATGATACGATTTTCTTGCTTTGTATGCATCCTTCATTTATACCTATTGAAGAAAAAAAATGCAAAAACGGAACCAAAAAAAATTTAATAAAAACACCAATATGGAGCTGTATACTTTATACTTAACATGTTCTGATATTGTATTGTATTTGTTGCTTTTATTTGTTTGTTTGTTTACACATGCACATACTAATGTTACATGTGTTACTCCGGCTGCATCGGTAACACCAATCTGTCAGAGCTTAGAAAATGGGAACAACTGACAGACTGTTTTCATTGGCTGTAAAAATGTCACCTGACAGCCTTTTTCTTTTGTTTGCAAGAAACTATAAATGATTGCGTAAACACTTATTTTTCATAAATATGTGCAGTTGAGTGTTAGAAAGTGAATTTCTGTGGTTTTGCTGAGTGATTCTCATGATTTTTGTCATTATTGTCAGTCTCTCTATTAATGTATTCGGCTATTTATGAACATAACTCATGCCACTGAACCGTTGTGTTACACGCATGTGTTGTAATGAATGTGCTACTTGTATGTGTTATAATGTATGAGTTTAACATGTATGTACACATTTTAAAACATGTACCGGCTGTTACAACTATCATCAGGGAGCTATTCTACAAGTGATTTTTATATGTACTATTTGCACAGTGTTAAATGTTCATATCTCTCGCCTTCCTTTTATTTTTCCCTATTCCCCCATTCCTTTCTCCTATTCAGGTTATCAGTTGTGATGTGATTGACAACTTTGGCGCAATCAAGTAATTGTGCCCTTGATTTCATGTGATGTTTGAACCATTACCTTTCCTTTCAGATAAAAAAAAACTGAACACTCCCAAACTTCCCCACTCCACACTCAACATTCTTAGTTTAATGCTCAGTATATTTGGAGCTGATAATAATGATAATAATAATGCTTTTTTAAATGCAAATTATGGAAAGTATGGTATGTGTATGACAGTTGAAATATTTATCCAAGAGTTCGGTTTTTTAAACTTCCGAGGTTTTAAAAATCTATGTTGAAACAAGGGACAGAACTCTTGTTAAGCCTACCTCTGCTTTGCATTTTAGTGCTTTAGCATTATATTGACCAAATGTTCATGGTCGTTTTTGTTGGTTGGCAGATGAGTACTGCCAACTGAGTACAGTATTTTCTTAATGTCAGCTCAGTTAAACATGTCACGTGAAGTTTTTGTATAAATACTGACAGATGCATGATAATGGAGTAGATGGCGTGCATGTTGATGGTCATCTAAGAATACAGAAAAAAAAACAAAGAAGATATTCTTCTGTATATCTGGCTAATGAACGAGGTTGAATAATAACAGTTTCGCAGAAACGTTATATTGTACTAGTGTGTGAGTTTCAAGCTATGACAAGAAGCTGCTCAAATAAGACACATGTGCTAATATAAAACTTCCTTTTCTTCTTTTTGTTGACTTTCTATCAGTCTCAGTGATGTAGCTAGTGGGGAGAAGGGGTGTCAACACTGCCCTATTTTTGAAAAGTGGCACTTAGTTCATTTGTGCGATAAGTAATCCTGGGCATTCACTTTGAGTTTTTGAATGCAGACATTTAATGCACTCTGCCATTAATTTATTTCAGCTGGCCACGCCTCTGATCAACCTATACCTGCACTTGTTTCTTGCAGGAACTGCATAATTTTATTTTATTTTTGCAGCTGCTGCAACCTATCTTAGAGTTTGATATCAATGGTTGAGTATAAAGTAACTTTTGATGAAGTGAAAGTCAGCATGTACTGTAGTTGAGAAAATAAGGGTTAAATTTTGTATCATCATCTAGTAAAGTAATAAAAATGATGACAGAATTATATTTAGTTACAATGAGGTTAATAAAGATTCTTGGTTAAGTTCAAGATGAAAATATTAATGAGTTACTGAATATGTAGGCTACTTTTTACTGTTAAAGCCTAAGAACTAAAATTAATGATAATAATATCAAGAACAGATTTGCTTTGCAATCTTAATGGTATTATTAATTTCTCTAGCAGTTTCTGTGTTAAACTTTCAGGAATAAGCTCACTTGTCTCATACACATAACGGCACTAATGAATGCAGTTAGTAATACATAGCTTGACTACTTGTATCACAGTTAGTGAACCAGAACTGACATTAACCTGACTTTATCTCAAATTGGTGATTCTGAAAACAGATTACTTGTCTGCATTCTGACCAGGAGAGTAGTAGCAGAGGGGGAAAGGAAACCCCTTAACTCCCTTTTTCTTTCCTTGATGTCATGCAGAAGTCAAAAGTGTGGTAATCATAGCCAATTCTGTCAATGTAGTTTCAAGAATGAACATGGAAGAATAAGCATACATGAATTAACAAGTGGGTGATAAAGAACTCTAATTGGAATATGATAAAAATAATTCCTGTTTCCAACTGATCAAAGCTAAGAAGAAAAACAAATTGAAAGTAATGAAGGCAAGTTTTTGAAATCGATATCCTTTCCTACCATGTTTTGAGGTAACTTCACAAATTGTTGTCATATTGATTTGTCCTTGAACCAAGCATGTCTCATGTATTTATAATGATATATACCATCAAGATTGCTCAGGCTGAATGGTATATAACTGCCACACAGCATTTGCTTGGCTTGTAATATGGCATTCCTCGACCTCATTTGAGCGTAGTCATAATGTTCCTAGATTTGAACGTGTAAAATACCTCACATTTGCTCATGTTACGTGTATACATATTTTATTGACATTGTTTGTTTGTTTGCCACGGACTTGGCCAGCTATCATTGTATAATCACATTCATAGCCCCTGGCATTATTATGATTACTGTAAACATATTCATGTACATATACACATATATTTTCTTATTTCTGTTGTGCGCTTGGAGTGCCTTGCACGACGTAGTATATATTTATATATATACAGCTTTGGTTTTTTCCTCTTTCATTGAGTCACATATTCTTCTCACCTTCTCTTTCAAATAATTATAACTCAGGAGACAAATTAATTGCATAAGATTCATGTTATTATTATTATTATTATTATTATTATTATTATTATTATTATTATTATTATTATTATTATCATTGTCATTTATTCTGAATATACAGCTTGTATATTTTGTCTGACTTTGTATGTCTCATGAGAAATGGACGATGGAAGCTATTTTTGTTTGCTGCTACTTTACTTAGAGATACTTAGAGATAAGAACATGGTCATTTCATTTTACCATTTTTGAGTTTTGTTGCATCTAATGTATATCACTAAGTGTTTGTGTAATTAGAAGGTTTGTTATTACTTACTAAAAGCTGTGTTATCTAATGGATTGGAAACATTTAGAGAATCCTGAAGTTTGAAACAAAAAGATAACCACTAAATAAACAGGTTAGTTAGTTGCATATCCTTTACAGGATGTCACAGTCAACTTCAACATTTATGCCTGTTTGTGATTCCTGGGCAGGTTTACGTTCAGTAGTTTGCCATTGCTCTCTGAACGATCGACATCCATACCATTGTATGGAAACCAGTGCAAGGCGGTCTACATCCAAATCGCCAGCAGCTGTGTTTCGAATATGGTATGTGGGATTACAAATTGCATTCGTAACACTTTTGCCACAGAGCCATACATACATTAATATCAACAGGTACATACATTAAGATCAACAGGTACATACATTTATAAAAAGGAGTACACATAGGGAATTAACAAATGGTTAATGTATGCTTATTTTGGGGTATAAACAAGACATAGATGTCTGGAAAAGATCACTCTGGAGGCAGGTGCAACAAGGAAATGGAAACGAGGCAGGTCACAATGTAGGTGAATTCACGATGTGATATATAATATACACATGGCATCAATGGAGGCAGGGCATCTGGTTTACGATAGAGAGATATTTAGAAAAACTGTAATCCCGCATACTACGTACAAAACACTGCTGCGGACGATGTGGAAGCAGGCTGCCTGTCGCTGGTTGTCATTAAATGGTATGAGTGCTGGTCATTCAGAAAGTAATAGCAAACTATTGAACGTAACCTTGCAAGAAAGCACAAACAGCCAAATAATGCTGGGTTGACTGTGATGTCCTGTAAAGGATATGCACGTAACTTTTTTTATGGGGGAAAAGCTCTGCATAGGACAAAATACTGGATCAAGATATTGATACTTGTAGATAATCCATGTCCTCCTGATACATCATGGGAGATGTTTTCTATCCTTGCACAAATTAAAGATGGCCACACACTGTCATGTTTTTGGTGAAACTTGGCTACTACAATAAACAAAGGAGAAAATTTATTAGGCACTCAAGTGCGAAGTTTGAAGTTTATGGCTTCCAGGTCACATGATATCAAGACCACATATAACTGTATGATGCTTGTATTGTTCATTTCTGCACATACAGATAAAATACAGAACTATATGGATTAGAGTACGTGGACAAATATTCAGACCATTTGTTAATAATAACATTGCAACGAAACAAAGGAAAAAATTGCAAATGAGGAAAGGAGACAAATAGAAATAATACACATGCATAAACATCTATTTATTTATTTATATTTTGATGTTCACTAGATAAAAACAAAGGACATCATTCATAGAATAAATGGACTAGTGCAGGGAACCTCTGACACAGGAGAATATGATAAATATGGATTGCCCTAGAGAACAGCAAGATTGACTTAATCAATTGAGCACACGAACAATATTTCCTACATAGTGAATAACAAAGATGAATTAAAATACTTGTATTTTACAGTTGCCTAGTGATGCATGTGGAAGCTATGGAGACATGGTTTTATAGAAGAATGGTAACACCGTGATGTATAGAAACAGCAGTGAAGACATCTAGGAAACATCCAGATAGGAAAATGACTGCCGATTCCATCAGAGATGATGGATCCAATTATCTCCCTTGTCCTTGACTGATTTATATCCCAGTTACTACCCTTGTCCTTGACTGACTTATATCCCAGTTACCTCCCATGTCCTTGACTGACTTATATCCCATTTACCTCACTTGTCATTGACTTATTGATATTCCAGTTACCTCCCTTGTCCTTGACTGACTTATATCCCAGTTACCTCACTTGTCCTTGACTGACATATCCCAGTTACCTCCCATGTCCTTGACTGACTTATATCCTAGTTACCTCCCTTGTCATTGACTGTCTTATATCCCAGTTACCTCCTCTGTCCTTGACTTATTTATATCCCAGTTACCTCCCATGTTCTTGACTGACTCCCAGTTACCTCCCATGTCATTGACTGACTTATATCCCAGTTACCCCCCTTGCCCACGACTGACTTATATCCCAGTTACCTCCCTTGCCCTTGACTGACATATCCCAGTTATCTCCCTAATGGAGGTCAGCCTGGCTGAATGGATAAAAGTGTTTGTTCTAAAACATCTGGTGTTCCGATGCCGAGGTTGTAGGTTCAACTCCTACACCGGTCAGTTGGACTAAAATGTTGACTTCTCATCCTTGACTTGCGGACGTACATTGCAAGTACCTCTGAAGTCGGAGTCGGTTCACCTGATTTCAAGGGAAACTGAAATATGGAAAGCTAAGCCACACACAAAAATCTGTCCAGCGCACTAAAAAGTAGCATCACATGTATGGAATTCAAAGCGTATGAACATTACATTTTTATTTACTTTTAAATATACCTGATGGACTGAATAATATATTACTTATTCAGTTTACAGAAATATCCACCCAATAACTTTCATTAGATCAATATATACTATTCAACCACAGACATAGAAAGCATGTGACATGCTATTTCAGTTGTAAGACAAAGCTAGCTTTACCACTAACCTGATACCACGGCTTTTATTATGTTTTGTTCTATGCTTGTGAATTGTTTTGTGAATCCTTCTTTGTATTTTATTTCCAAATAACTCAAACACAAAAATTGTTACAAGACCAAGTGATCTTTGGAACAATGAATCAGCTTGAGTGTAATTTATTTTTTTTCCAAGTTAAGTGAATTAGAATATCATGTGATCTGGCATGTCATGTGATCTGGCATGTCATGTGATCTGGCATGTCATATGATCTAGCATGCTAGCTTGCTGTGAGATCTAGATCTGGCATGTTATGTTATCTGGCACGTCATATATTTGGCACGTCATGTGATCGGGTGTGTTATGTGATCTAATGCACCATGTGATCTAGCATGCTGTGTGATCTAACATGCAATGTCATCTGGCATGTTATGTGATCTAGTATACCATATGATCCAGCATGTTACGTGTTCCAGTATACTATGTGATCCTGCATATTATTTAACCAGCATGATATGTGGTCTAGTATACCATGTGATCCAGCATGTTATGTGAACTAGTATACCATGTGATCCAGCATGTTATGTGAACTAGTATACCATGTGATCCAGCATGTTATGTGATCTAGTATACCATGTGATCCAGCATGTTATGTGATCTAGTATACCATGTGATCCAGCATGTTATGTGAACTAGTATACCATGTGATCCAGCATGTTATGTGAACTAGTATACCATGTGATCCAGCATGTTATGTGGTCTAGTATACCATGTGATCCAGCATGTTATGTGGTCTAGTATACCATGTGATCCAGCATGTTAAATTATCTAGCATGTAATGTGATCTAGCATGTTATGTGGTCTAGTATACCATGTGATCTAACATGTAATGTGATCCAGCATGTTATGTGGTCTAGTATACCATGTGATCCAGCATGTTATGTGATCTAGCATGTTATGTGAACTAGTATACCATGTGATCCAGCATGTTATGTGAACTAGTATACCATGTGATCCAGCATGTTATGTGAACTAGTATACCATGTGATCCAGCATGATATGTGGTCTAGTATACCATGTGATCTAGCATGTTATGTGGTCTAGTATACCATGTGATCCAGCATGTTATGTGATCTAGCATGTAATGTGATCTAGCATGTAATGTGATCTAGCATGTTATGTGATCTAGCATGTAATGTGATCCAGCATGTTATGTGATCTAGCATGTAATGTGATCCAGCATGTAATGTGATCTAGCATGTTATGTGATCTAGTATACCATGTGATCCAACATGTTATGTGGTCTAGTATACCATGTGATCCAGCATGTTATGTGATCTAGCATGTAATGTGATCTAGCATGTAATGTGATCTAGGATGTAATGTGATCCAGCATGTTATGTGATCTAGCATGTAATGTGATCCAGCATGTTATGTGGTCTAGTATACCATGTGATCCAGCATGTTATGTGAACTAGTATACCATGTGATCCAGCATGTTATGTGATCTAGTATACCATGTGATCCAGCATGTTATGTGGTCTAGTATACCATGTGATCCAGCATGTTAAATTATCTAGCATGTAATGTGATCTAGCATGTTATGTGATCTAGTATATCATGTGATCTAACATGTAATGTGATCCAGCATGTTATGTGGTCTAGTATACCATGTGATCCAGCATGTTATGTGATCCAGTATACCATGTGATCCAGCATGGTGTGTGGTGTAGACTTTGAATGTGGCATGACCTTGGAAAACAAAAACACTACACAATGAATTTGATATACTTAGAAGAACATACAAGGGATATTAATGCAACCTTCAAAATCACTTGTCCCTCTGTGGTTACCAGCGGTAGTTCTGTTAGGAAGGCGTAGCGAAATATAAAAATTCACACCACCTGTCAATTTGATAATCTAGTATAGAAAGTTAAAATTAGTTGCATATCATTTACAGGACGTTGCAGTCAACACCAGAATTTTTTTTTGCTGTAATGATCTCTTGGCAAGTTAACAATTCAGTAGTTTGCCATTGCTTTCTGAACACCTGGCATCCATACCATTTTGAAAAAGAACCAACACAATGCAGTCTGCTGCCAAATCGTGAGCAGCTGTGTTTCAAACGCAGGTATGCGGGATCACGAACTGCGCTTGTAACCCCTTCGACATGGGGCTAGCACTATAGAAAGTAACTAGTGTAAAATTAATGGTGTACATCTTAATCATACCAAAATGCATTCGTAATGCAGAAGGAATAATGCAATAAAAACATGGATTTGACCACAACACACATATACACTTGCATGCATACAGAGAATGCATCACAAGAGCTCACCATCTACCATTTTCCATTCATTGTTTTTAAATATGCTTGTGTATTTCTTGTGTACATTTACCTTTATTTAAGAAAGCCTTAAATAGAAAGAGTTCCACCATTTCCCTTGCTCCCAGTTTTGTTGTTACTGTGTACAGTGCACTGTTAATAAAGTAGTCTAGAACATGTACATGCTGTAATGTGTACGAGAGAGTTTAGATTGGTGAGTGAGTTTAGATTGTTGAGTGAGTGTAGATTATTGAGTATCTCAGGGTGAGAGCAGATGTTAGTCGTGTGTTGTACAACTCAGGAGACACTTTAAATTATACATTTCAATTGATACAAGCTTTTAATACAACAAACTCAGGTGTTGCATTGTTATTCAGCTGTTTCTGATACTCCATTTCTCCATCCATTCATCATAAATGAACCATCATCAACGCCATGCATGTCTTTTGTGTTAATCGTGTAATATTGCATTTGATTTTCCTTGTATAAACATATACAACATCATTTTACTGGCGAAATACTGTTGATTAATACACTGGTTCTGTATTTGGACATTGAAAAGGCAAATGTTTTGCCCTGTGGGGGGAAATAATTAAGCAGCAGGATGGGATAAAAACCTGGTTAAAAGCTTTTATTTGGAGATGCCACATTGGATCATGTTTGCTTTTGTGATGAAAATAATTCAGTAGGAAAGGGGTGAAAACATGGTTAACTGACTGCAGAAAGAAACTACTCATGTGATACATGGAAGAACAAATAACATGGTTTTAACTCTTAGAATTTCATAGTCTTTTGAAATGGCACGCATTTTGGGCAAAGCATAGAGCCACTTTTGATAAAAAATTTTTTCCTCCCTTTGTTTTCTTGCTAAAGATCAAATCGATTTCAACGGTGCTCATTGCTATTAATAGTTCTGTTAATTCTAATGTGCATGGTTAATAGTTTTTGTGTTCAGATATTTTTTGAAATAAACTACAATAGTAACAGTCTGTAGATTATTCTTACAATTTACTCACTCCACGGAGTATGTTTAAAGTAATAAAATTCACACGGGTGTTTTCTCTTCTTCCTCCTCCATATCCTTAACCATATCCATAATCTCCTCCTATCTCCTTGTCCTGCTCGTTTTTCTCCAACACTCTCTGCATCCTCCTCCTTATACTTTTTTTCAACTTCTGCCAGTAATCTAACTGAGGAATATAGGACACCAAACTACTCACGTCAAGCCTCTTGTAACTTTTAAGTCATTGGTTGGATGTTTCAGCTGACATAGCCAGTTCCACGCTAACCATTACTGTACTTCATTCAATTTGGAGGTCGATAACTCACGGCGCCTTATATTCTTACCACATGATATTCTACTGTACTTCATTCCTTTTGGAGGTCGGTAAAAGACATTCTACACATTAACCCCATTCTTCCTCATTTTTGTCTGGTTGATATATTGAATAGACATGCTCATGGGACTTTGTCCCTTACAAAGCCGGGCTAGAGATTCCCCCCCCCCCCTTCTCCTCCTATCCCAGGTTTGCTTCGTGGGTAGGTTGGACATGGCTGAGTTGTCGTGAAAAATTAATGGAACTGAGTCTGGCATGACTGGTGGTCAATATGACACCCTTATGTGTGGGGAGTCAGCTGACTGGCGACGCCATGCTTGTATGAGAAGGTCTTCGTGGTGAAGGTGTTAAGCCGCCCGCCTCGCGCAACGAAGGAACTGGGCTCGTTTTTCAGACTCTGTCGTTTGGTTTACGAGATCGCCCTGCTGAAAAATACCAAACTATGTAGGATGAAACACGCTGCAATGAAATCCAGCCTCGTGTCTTCAGACCCACTTTAAATGTGTTCACATAAACATAATTGAAGCTATAATTATAGGTGGCATTCTCTGTTAAATTCACTTCCCCTTGCTCTTTTCCCCTCAGATTTGCCATTTGTCACTATATAGTTAAGCTTATTTCTCCTCATAACTTGCCCAAAGAAAAGTCTGTACTGTGTGCGTCCGATTTCTTTAATCAAATAACGGTTTTCATTCGCCCCTAGAACTGGCATTCGTTTTCTTTCTATCCATGGTAATCTTTGTATTTCTCCAGAAATCACATTTTCTCTGGTTTGGGTATTTCGCAGCTTGTCTGCTTATTGAACACATTTCACATGCGCGTAGCAGTGTCGGTTCTCTTTATGAGTTCAACACTCGTTTTCTCACCACAGATGACAGCGTTTTATTAGTGAATATATGTTCCATCTCTCAAAAGGCTGCTTTTTGTCTTGGCGATTTCTATTCAAATCTCTGCAAGGCACCTTCCATCAGATGTTAACACTTCTCCAAGATTCACCTTTTTAAATATTGACTTTGATTACTTTACCATTTACTTTGATATTGTTGTAGTATATCTTTCCTTTCGGCGATGACCATATTGTCCGTTTCATTTCAATTTAATTCTACATCTAGTTTCTCTTACCAAATACAAAAAGTAAGAACACATTACACGATGGCTGGGATTCATGCAGGAGAGGAAATCAGATATTACGTGTCACTTATGACTTAAATAGTTAATGTGCCATGGGAACTGGTGTCCTTGAACTTAACACGTTCGTACATCGTTCTGTCACCCAAAGCACACACCTAATGCCGTACTCACTGTGATGTCAGATAAGCGTGTGAAAGGACCTTATATTTTAAATATCTACCGCCATGGGGAACATAATAAACATCACATGACGCTGTGAAACAGCATTATGTGCATTATTTGATGTGTTCGCTACTTTAGACATGACATGCCTACATGCGGGGAGTCATAACTCACATTGCTGATTCAGTTCAGGCAACAAGGTTGTTGCATGTTTAGACAGTTGCGTCATCTAGCTGACAGATCGCGCCTGCTGGTTAGAACTGATCGTCGTGATTTTCTAAAGCTGGTTCAGCTTCCATAGTTACACTTTTAGTGTACCACGTCACTGACAGCTGTGCTCAATTAGAGTGTCAGACACACTTGAGGCCACTTTCTGAATCCGTTGTTGTCAGTGACTATAGATACATCGGGGCTCTCCGTGGCCTAGTGATCAATCCATCTACCTCACTCTTTGAAGATCGTAGGTTCGTTTCCGAACTGAGTTAAGGCAATTGTTCCGGAGACTCCTGGGGATCATGGATGTAGCTACGCAGTTGCTTTGTGCGGTGCTCTCGGCAGCCGGTTTGCCATTCTGCAAAGAGCGATCGAGCTAGACGCTGTGAAACCTAGAGCAGAGAAGTCCCCTGGTGGTTCTTGTTATAGTCCATACAAGGCATCTCCTGTGACATGTTATGATTGTTCCAATCTCCCCCCCCCCCCCCACACCTTTCCTCCTCTTTCTTTGTAAAATATGTGGAGAGATATGAACGTCTGCGCCAGCTGGCATGGCTCTTGATGATGATGATCGTGTAAAGAGTATCGAGAGCACTTTTGATATTTAAATTGAAAAGACTAAAACAGCTATAAATTTGAAAATGATTTTATTTATGCTTATATTCGAGATGCAATGCGTGCCGTTTCAAGTGGCTTGACGTTTACTGAGTTAGTAATCGGTTTGCTACGGTGTGTCATATTTTAACACAATCAACGCAGAAGGGGAGACAACGTTTCTTGGAAGCATTCATGTTTAATCGTTTGTTATTATGCCCCCTTTGTCATCGACCTTAGATGTTACAGGTATGGAGGGAAAAGCAGTGTTTACGAATTTATAGTGACGTAAAACTGGATGTGTTGTATCAATTACAATTGCTATATTGTATTATGTTTCTTTGTCACAAAACAGTTTGGTTAAAGTTACAGGCCCCCAAGTAATGGCTTGCTGTACTGTAAGCTAATGGTGATATAATTTGATACACCGAAGGGATGACGGTAAAGTCAGAACAAGTCAATACTGCTGTTATTAATATTACAGCATTACAAACAACGGGAGTTAATTAAAGGGCTCCTTTTAATTAGAACAGTGGTTTGTAAAATACACCATCATCTGGTAATCTCTGTGTCATGCCATGTCATTGCCTTGTAGAGTTCTCTCGGATCACTACTTCAGCGACTTTCCTTTGAGGAAGCTCGTGGAAAGAACTTGAGGCACTCACCCACTGATAGTTTCCGCGGCAGCTTGGATTTCATGACACCATATCATCGCTTGTTAGACTACCCCAGAAGCCTGGTGCGCCCTTGAATGCTAGCTGCTTTTCATGAAGTGCGAACTAGGCATTATAGGCACTCATGCAGTGGTGGCTTCTGCAAAAGTGGATTTCATGACACCATATCATCACTTTTTAGTTTGCCTCAGAAGCCAGGACTGCCTTTCAGGAAGCGCAATCAAGGCATTATAGGCACTCATGCAGTGGTGGCCTCTGCAGAAAGGGACAATTTTCCACTTAAGTGGGTTAAAAATATGGAGTTGAACATAAACTCTATGAAACACTGAATGAACTAAGAAAGACAATTGCATCCATACAAGAGACAACATGCAGTCATAGATAAATTTCAAACGAACGAAAGAAGCAGAAGAATGGGATTGAACTCATCGTTCAAACACCAGGCGATTAGATAACCACCAAGGCTCATTTCAGTGTTTCTATACGTAGAATTGCACCGAACAGACAGCAGATTTGAAACTGGATGAAAAACTATGTGCGATGGTAACAGATTCATTAGTATTCTAAACAGATGTGTTGCATCTCCGATAGTCATAGGGAAAGGGAGAGAACATCACAAAAAGTAAACAAATTCTCGTTATAACCTGCGCAAAGCTGTGACATTATGAGTCTGAATACATAATTATATGCGCTGGAGGCTCAGTTGAACAATGCCAAGCTGGAGTGCCGAGGCACTGCCATAGATAAAGATACCAGTTGTCATTGTGAAGTTAGTGTCATTACATCTTTCATCTCTCTCACCATTGCATCTCATAGTTAACGTTTTTCTCTTCTTCTCATCCAGCATGTTTCCATTTCACACAAAAACTGTTTTTCGTTGTATTACTGTGTATTTGTTTGAAACAATTTGTTTGCTTGTACTGTGTTTCAAGTTGAGGTGAATACAGCATGATCCATTTTTGTTTTGCTAATTTTCAGTATTGTGTAGCTTAAATTTTTGCCTAGTGTTTTCCGTGATTGTGTGTGCGTGTGCCTGTTAATTAATAATATTTTTGTACCACGTTGATTGTTTATTTTCTAGGCTCCTGTGTTCGGCACAGCTGCTGAAAAAGCATTAAGTTGTTGTACTACAAAAACGCCTGCGAGGTTTTATTTTCACTTTGTGTCAAACTACTGGTTTTAGAGTCGCCTCTTCCTTTCATTTTTGTATGTATGTAGCAATCGTGGAGCCGGGTACCGCTGCTATTACAATCTACCTCATAATTTAGTGTCTGTCCGGGAGGTGCCCGACTCACGATTGTCAGTCGTTCTTTTTATCGCATCCAATGACAGTATATTGTAAATTAATAGCTTTCATTTTTTTTTTTTTATTTAATGGAGATCGCCAACAGGTGTTGTTTCTTTCCTTTTGGCATACTTTAATCATATTTGTTTCATCGGAAGCAGCCCTGGAATTTATGATGGGCATTTCATGTATTTTAATGTCTTCAGAGACTACTGTAATACTAATGTAATACAAACGCCTACTATTTCACGTAGCTGCTGTTGTAAAGTACTATATGTAAAGTACTATGATACTTTATGTTAAGTCCCATATTGCTGTATGTAAAGTAAAGTACTGTTACAGTAAGCGCGAGACAGAAGTGATATCAACGCACTTGTAAAGTACTATACAGTAGTACTATACGTATGGGAGAGGCGTTGGAAAACTAGAACAACTGTCACAGTAAGTGCGGGACAGAAGAGATATCAACGCACTACACAGAGCTGGGGAAGCGTGGTAGGATAGCAGCTAGAAGCTGGCCTGCCGAACCGCTGGTCTAGGGTTCGATCCGCATCAGGGCCGTTTTGAATTTTAAAAAAAATACTGGGGTCTCTGGTGGACCAAGCCTAAATGGGTACTAGGAAAAGTCTTGGGAAGTAAATGCAACCGATGTGGTACCGACCACATCAGCCACCCAGTGCCGTTTGGTCGATGAACACACGAGTTTAGTTCTTTATTCCCAATGCGCATGACAACGTGTTAAAGGAACATTGACCTTTTACTTGCAGTGCAGGTTAATGTATTTATATGGGACACAAGGGGGTTCAGCCACGCGGATAACACATGTACTCGTCATGCATTATGTGGTATATGTGAATGATTATTCTCTGGAACATGACAGTATAATTACCTTTGCACGCATGACATCCAGGCTGAAGACGCGATGGTTCTGTAAGGACTTGAGACGAGCAACAAGATGTTTTATTTTAAGAAGGACCCCATAGTGTGACGATATGTACCATTAAGGAACAATAACATTGAATCCTAATCTATAATCTGCTTCTGGCTGTATTATTGTTAAATAATGAGGAACATATTTCGAACCACGCCAGTTGAAACGAAATGAAACAGAGAGGCATGCTGGTAAATTGGATGTGTAACCGGAGAACTACATTTACAGGCACCCTACAAACTACATTAAGTTAAAGTAACTGATTCAGTGCCAAGTAAAAAGTAAGTTTCGACCAAACAAAGTGGACAATTAAATGAATAAGTATTACAATGTACATTTCCAATCACTGATCATTGAAATAGTGGAAGATACCACGAAACAAAATAAATAATACGATGACCCTAGCATGGCGATATATCGTCCTTCTGCCCAAATGAGAGGTCACATTTGACAGTATATTATCCTTTGGCCCTGAATCAGTTAAATGACCTGTTTCGACTCCTTGAGATGTGTTGGGTATATGGTGCTGCCTCCATATTGGTAGAGACCAATCCGCGCTCGATGGGTTTTGTGCTCAATAGCATACCGACCGGCTTTGTTTCCCAGCACGTTTCCTGGCGTCCATTGATGTGTTGAGCGTATAGTGCCAGCCCCACATCTGCATAGACCAGTGGGCGCTCGATGGGTCAGATGTCAACATCATTTCTACCGCTTTTACTTCCCAACACAGTTCTTGGTATCTATTTTACACTGGGTGGGAGCCCAGGTCAGTTATTTAAACACCTACCCTCTCCAGAGAGATTCGAACATGTGAACACCCGGCCGATAGGCCAGCATGCTAACCATAGCGAAGTAGACCAGGAAACATTATTCGTTTTTCAGTTACCTCAGTTCCATTTGATGTGAAATCAGTATTAGTCTTCGGTGCTGTTGAATAAATGTACAACATTCCGTAGATCAACTTTCCATCAGGCCCCATTTTTGATTCAACAACAATACAGACAGTCCGATCCATACAGATGAACAAACAAATGACAAGAACTAAATACGACAATCAGCTGTACCATCAGATGATAAAGCCTGGTAGGAAATCATATCTGTTTCCCTCCTAATTTGGGTGCTAAAGATAAAGTGGGTACATTTTCAAGATGTCATTTTATCTTAACCATTCTATAATTAAGCTGAATATGTATTTAGGTGATCATACTAATCGATATTTTGTTTTATTGATCAGTTAGTAAGCCACTACAAACATGTGCCATATTATTATTTCTTCTCTTTTTTTTTTGTCGGTACCTTAAAACGTGCTTGTTTTGTTAGCCAGTGTCTTAGTTGTAATTTAATTGTTGCTGAACTGTCAACAGGAATTCTTCATGAACAGGTTCAATAAATTTTCATTTCTTCAACCATAACCTTGTTTGTTTCTTTGGTGTATGCCAGTTTTGTGGGGAGTGTAGCCACTGAATCAGTATCTGTATCTTTTGATTGTAATGAACGTAATAATTTCTGGAGGAAAGCGCGTTTCTGTGGTTGTGGCAAGTGTAGAAGAAACAGAGGAAGGCCTAAAGAGACATGGAGAAGTAGAAGCGGAAGTGACTAACAGAGGGAAGACATGGGCGGGGCCTGCATGGGATAGCTAAGGGTGGGGGGGGGGCTTGGAATGAGATGGTTGAGGGTCGGTGCGCCAAACGGGGGAGGGGGTGTACAAGGTGAAAGAAGACTAAGAGTGGATCTTTAGAAAGTAAAGGCGCAAACAATGCCTTAAAGATCTTGAGAACATTAAGAGAAAGAACAATTAAAATGAGCAGGCATCCATATTTATGCTTTATTGAGTTGACGCATTTTATTAAGTAAAACGTGAAGACGTAACTAGTGTTTCTCTGTGATTGTGACGAGTATCTTCACTTGGTGGATATTGTATGTCTCTGGTTATGACGGGTGTGGTCACTGGGTGGATGTTCTAGGTGGCTGTGACGAATATGGTCACTGGGTGGATGTTGTATGTCTTTGTGGCCGTGACAAGTATTATCACTTCGCCACGGAGACTCATGTCTCTGTGACTGTGACGAGGGGATGGTCACTGGGTGAATGTTGTATGTCTCTGTGGCTGTGACGGGTATGGTCACCGGGTGGATGTTGTATCCATCTGTGGCTGTGACGAGATTCGTCACTGGGTGGATGTTGTATGTCTATGCAACTGTGACGACTGTCACCTTTAAAAATAAGCATATAATTATTCCCTAAGCAGTTTCCTGCCAAGGGTCAGTAATGAGACAGGACGGTCACATTTTGCAGGCCTACACGCACGGAGAATTCGGTGGCCAATCTTAACCTCATTTTCGCAGACGACGAGCCTGGTGTCCGACCGTGCTTATGATATCAGCCCAGTTCGCTATGTACTTCACTAACACTCCCGCCCTGCCGTCTTTGGGTCGTTATTTGTAACTGTGGTTGAGATAAGAATCATCACAGAGTGGACATGTATGTTCTTTGTGTGTGTGTGTGTGTGTGATTGTGGCTAGGGTTTGTGGTAAGTAGTTCGACTGCATTCTTCATCAATTGTAAAGTCATTAATAACACACACATGTCGCATCTCAAAGTAATACACAAACAGAACAAGTATCTTGGATCTCTCAAAGTAATATACAAATCTGTGAACTCTCAAAGTAATATACAAATGGACAAATATCTTAGAACTCTCAAAATAATACTCACATGGAATACATATCTTACAACTATTTAATGCACTTAGCAAGCAACGAATCAGATTTTTAAAACTTAATTAAATCTAAATGCCCTTGGTGGTAGATACAATAATAAGAAAAGAAACGACAGAGAAAGGAAAAACTTTCTTCAGGATTTCAACTGTAACAAATATTGCTCTGTGTGTACTGCATCATGATTAAAAACGGTTGGCAACGCCATAGACAAACATGCAATTCCACTAAGGATGTGAGGAATGATTTGTTCAAAACGTTTCAGCAGTGTCACAACAGGAGGTATTGGATGTCATAACAGGAGAAACTGGATGTCACAACAGCAGACACTGGATGTCACAACAGGAGAAACTGGATGTCAAAACAGCAGACATTGGATGTCAGAACAGAAGACACTGGATGTCACAACAGCAGACACTGGGTGTCACAACAGAAAAAACTGGATGTCACAACAGCATGCATTGGATGTCACAATAGTAGAAACTGGATGTCACAACAGCAGACAGTGGATGTCACAATTGGAGAAACTGGATGTCACAACAGCAGACAGTGGAAGTCACAACAGGAGACACTGGATGTCACAACAGTGCACATTGGATTTCACAACAGCAGACACTGGATGTCACAACGGGAGAAACTGGATGTCACAATAGCAGACAGTGGATGTCACAACGGGAGAAACTAGATGTCACAACAGCAGACACTGGATGTCACAATAGGAGAAACTGGATGTCACAACAGCAGACAGTGGATGTCACAATTGGAGAAACTGGATGTCACAACAACAAACAGTGGAAGTCACAACAGGAGACATTGGATGTCACAACAGCACACATTGGATGTCACAACAGCAGACACTGGATGTCACAACAGCAGACACTGGATGTCACAATAGCCAACAGTGGATGTCACAACGGGAGAAACTGGATGTGACAACAGCAGACACTGGGTGTCATAATAGGAGAAACTGGATGTCACAACAGCAGACAGTGGATGTCACAATTGGAGGAACTGGATCTCACAACAGCAGACAGTGGATGTCACAACAGGAGACACTGGATGTCACAACAGGAGACACTGGATGTCACAACAGCAGACACTGGATGTCACAACAGGAGAACATGGATGTCACAACAGCACACATTGGATGTCACAACAGCAGTCAGTGGATGTCACAATAGAAGAAACTGGATGTCACAACAGGAGACACTGGATGTCACATCAGCAGACAGTGGATGTCACAAGGAGAGAAACTAGATGTCACAATAACAGACAGTGGATGTCACAATGGGAGAAACTGGATGTCACATCAGCAGACACTGAATGTCACAATATGAGAAACTGGTTGTCACAACAGGAGACAGTGGATGTCACAACATGAGACACTGGATGTAACAACAGCAGACAGTGAATGTCAGAACAGGAGAAACTGGACGTCACAACAGCATGCACCGGATGTCACAATAGGACAAACTGGATGTCACAACAGCAGACAGTGGATGTCACAACAGGAGACACTGGATGTCACAACAGCAGACACTGGATGTCACAACAGCAGACACTGGATGTTACAACAGCAGATAGTGGATGTCACAACGGGAGAAACTGAATGTCACAATAGCAGACAGTGATGTCACAACGGGAGGAACTGGATGTCACAAAAGCAGACACTGGATGTCACATTAGGAGAAACTGGATGTCACAACAGCAGACACTGGATGTCACAACAGCAGACAGTGGATGTCACAACGGGAGAAACTGGATGTCACAACAGGAGAAACTGGATGTCACAACAGGAGACACTGGATATCACAACAGCAGACACTGGATGTAACATTAGGAGATGTTGGATGTCACAACATCTGAGTTTATCTCCCACTGTTGTTTTGCTAGACCAGAAGGTTTGCCTAGATATGTCGTATTTTGGGCAATATTGGAGTATATGATCTGCTGTCTGCGGCGCCAATCCACATGTGCACATGGCTGATCCGCCCATCTTGAATTTTGTGTAAATATGGTTGCATAATCTGTTGTGTCTTGTTCTGAGGCTCAGAATCATGATTTGTTCTGGTCGGTCCATAAGATGGTCATCATCTTGAGTGTTAAGTCTTTAATTACGCTTCCCTGGCAACACTGATAGAAAATAAATTTTACCATCAGGTAGATAGCTTACTTTGGATGCAATCTGCCTAGATGAGACGAAGCTTTCACACACGTATACCGATGTTGAACACACTCGTATACCGATGTTGAACACACTCGTATACCGATGTTGAACACACTCGTATACCAATGTTGAACACACTCGTATACCGATGTTGAACACACAGACCTTTGAGGCACATAACATGGAAGTATTTACCCCCCTGGAAAGAGGAACAAGGAAAATGAAGATATTAGATTGTTTTCTTGTTCATAATAGGAAGGTACACAGGGCTTAATACAGGCTTTATTTTTAATGACTGTGCAGTGTTTGAAAATAATGCTGGCCCAAGATTTGTATTCACCCTCTATAAAATTCATGCAACATAATAGGTAAATACAAAACTAGGACCGGCAATATTTTCAAACACTGCACAGTCATTAAAAATACACCCTGTATTTGCATTGTACTCCAGATAAGTATTGGGGTTACCTTTCGTATGGAGTAAACTAGGCTGGCCGAGAGAGGGATCATGCTGCACGGCCGACACTTGATCTCTACAATCCAGCCCAAGCTTTGTGCTATGGAGAGGTTATTGCGCCTTTGTTTGAAGCACAATAACTATCGTCTGTCAAGACAGTAAGGTGCCTGTAAAGTACGCCAAAGAAGCTAATGTTTCTGACTGAAAGTTAAAAAGAATAATGGGGAGAGCAATCACAGAGGATAAAACTACACCAGACCTGACTATGAAGATCAGCGCTAATCTCAGAGCACTTGCATGAGAAACAGAACCGACAGCCAACCACACTATAATCATATCATACTCCATGAACATGCAACAGGAAATCGCAACCGCAGTCTTCACACCGAATGGATAGACTGTATTCAGAAGTTGCGCTTCAACCACCTACCTAAATGTACACAGAAACTGGATGTCACAACAGTATGTTGGACTGAAAGGTAATGAATGAATGCGGAGACCAGCTAACAAATGATACACCTATACAAACTGGTAGAAGCAGGTATCCGGCTGATATTATCAATGCAGAACGGACTGGGTTTATAAATACTGACGAGACTCCTATACTAGGTCGACTACACGAATTGGAAGTGAGGCGTGGCCAAGCACATCCATGACATCTTCGTGGTCAAGAGAGGAAACACCATAACCATATATGGCCACAGTGAGCAGAAATACTTTAGGATGGCATTGGAAAACTGAGGCTGCTTGGGCATGCCATTGGGCAGTGGCATCGTTCTATGGAACATAATATGGCATATTGGCATTAGTGATTGTCTCATACACTTTTGTTCTTATATTATGCAAACGGACCAGTACATTCATTGTTGTCGTATACGTGTTTCCTTCTTGAAAATAATTCACAAATGCTTTGTTATTGTGGTTATTTTGTCCCTTGAGCATCTGTTGTGAAACCGTCTTGGGCTGAACAAGTTAATCTCTTCCAAAGATGTGACAGTTGCGTTCTGAATTCCAGATGCATACAGCTGTAAACAAATATGTTGAGCACGTTGTTGGCGAAGTAGGAACGCAAGGAAATATTGTAGATATTGAGAGAAACATCGTCAAATTGCTGTCCGAAGTTTGCTATTACAGAACGGAGAATGGCCAGGATTAAATAAGGTAGATAACTGATAATAAAACCAACGGTAATGGCGAAAGCGAGTATTGTCGTTCTTGTTGATCGAAGAGCTTTCTTTGAACGTTTGGCAGATAAGAGAGATTGCTCGGACCTGCTCCTCTGAAGTTTGTTGAGGTTGTTACATTCTGGAATCTCCAGGTTATTGATCGCTGGTTGAGAAGATTCACAGTCATCCAGATCCGTTGAGAATGATACACGCTTTGACTGGAAGACATCTAATTGTACATTGTCATTGTCATTCCAGATGCTGCTTTGAGAACTATAACTGCTTGATCTACTGAGATGATTATGTTGGGAAATAATATACTGATCTGAGCACTGCATCTGTTCAGGAAGGTTGTTATCAGTATGCGTGTGACAAACGTGTTCTGTAGATTTAACAGCTTGTGTTGTTACGTTAGTTTGTAGAGGTTCATGATTGTCACTGTAGCGTTCAGTACACCCACAGTCACTTATGTCTACTTGTTTCAGTGGCTCAGAGAGTCTGCGCTTGTCTGCAGGATAATTTTTATTGCAGTTACTATTGACATCTAAAGAAGATACACTTAAGAATACATTGTAGAATTTGGGATCACTTGCTCGGTTAATATCAGCTGTGAATGCAGATGATGACTGACTGCTAACTTCAGGTTCACAATTTGGGGACTCCATAGCATCATTGCTTTCGTGGCCGGTCTCCAGGGAATATAAACATGGTTCTGTAGTTTCATCCTGTTGATTACAGTGGGAGAGTAAGAGATTTCGGTCTTCAACATTCCGGCTTTCATGATTAGTCTGCAGGGAATATAAAGATAATTTGGAAGTTCTATTGCTTTGATTACTGTGAGAGGGTAAACGATTTCGATCATCGGTATCCCGGCTTTCACAATCAGTTCCTGATGAATATAAACATGATTCAGGAGGTTTCTCACGCTGATTGTTGTCAGAAATAATGGGACATCGGTCGTCTCCAGGGTCGTAAATATGTCCATCACCTTCGATAACAACTGTTTCTTCAAAATGTCCACATTCAGTGACGTTAATGATGTTAGGTAAACAATCGGATAAGTTGTTTTCAGAAATGTCTGTCTGTTTATTTAGGACTCGGAGTTCAAACATTTGGCTTGACGCAGCATCATCTCTAATATTGTCATTTCTTGGCAAACTATCACGGGAAGACTGAAACGCCGAGTCTCCAGACTTTGCCAGTTCATGACTAGTTAATGTGATTACTGGAGTGACCAACGGTCTCAAGGCACCTGTTGCTTCTGGGAGAGGCATACTTTTTCTCCTACTCTTCCATTGTACGCACGTATAGCAGCGGTGTATACCCACAGAGTTACCCGAAGTCGTCTCGGAATTTCTCCGTGAATCCGAAATGGTTTCATCGTAAGTCCCAGACGATGTATTGTTCTTCTCATTCAACAATGACTGCCCAAACATAGAATGGCTTTTCATGTATTTTAAATGCCTTTTGGTCTCTCTCCAGATTTTCACATAGATTAACACAAGTGTTACAATACACACCAAAAATAATGCACAGAACACTCCTTCATACATGATGTTGTACTGCTGACTTCGGTGCAGCTCACTTATTGAGCAATCGTAGCCAAATTCGCCAGGAATCGGTGTTGGTAAAATCCTGTGACCGTACACAAATAGAGCAGGAATGGAGAGTAATGTTGCAACGATAGCGATAATGACCAAGGAGATTCTGACGTGGCAACGATGAATCTGGTGGTGCAGAGGCCTGCATATTTTCCTGTACCTGTCTGCTGCGATGACCAGGAGCACTAAAATGGACGCCAGACTTGGTAATGTGGTCAGAAACCTGGAAGCAAGAATAAAAGGACATGTAAGTCAACCTTTACCAGTCATTCATTCGTGCATTAGGTTAATCAGTACGAAGACTGGTATTTAAGTCATCTGATCAATGTTATATAAGAATAAATGGGCATATTCTTAAATAAATGAGTCGGCACGATTATCTCGGAACAGTCATAACATCTGATGGGAGATGCCTTGAAGAGATAGGTAGCTTTTTGCAAAATGGAAAACATGCTGACTATAAAAAGATGTCAATTGCAACGAGAAAAGGAATGTTGAAGTGCTACATATAATATGTACTGTTGTTTGTATGTGAAACGTGGCCGATGAACAAACAGGCTGAAACACATCTAATGGCAGTGGAAATGTGGTTTCTAAGAAAAATGCAAAGAATACCATGGACAGACATGAAGACAAACGAGCAAGCTCTACAAGAGGCAAATTAAAACCGCAAACTGATTAGAGAAATTAGATGTAGACAGTAACATTTTTGTTTGGGCTCGTTATGCGAAGTAATACACTATAGAACTGGCAAGACTCAGGGGAAAAGAATAAGGGAAAGGCAGAATTATCACCGTCTCCATCATCCATCATCCATCATCCATCATCATCCATCATCCATCATCCATCATCATCATCCATCATCATCCATCATCATCATCATCATCATCATCATCATCATCATCATCATCATCATCATCATCATCATCATCATCATCATCATGTGCTTTGTCAACTGCGGTGTAAGATCATGTTTATCCACATCTTTCGATTGTTAACAAGAATAAGAGGAATTGCAGTAAAGCTTAAAAAGGCAATGAATGAATTACCAAAAAAGCTCACAATCTACTTCACGTTTTAAGGTGATTCATTCACATCTTTCGATGTCCAACAGCATGTATCAGTTCATGCCCTGAAACCTGTCTGTGCCATGTCACACGGCTGTCAAGAAATTTCTTTCTGTATTAATCGGTCCTTTCTGTGCCATGTTACACGGCTATCAAGAAATATCTTTCTGTATTCACCTATGTCCTTTCTGTGCCATGTCACACGGCTGTCAAAATATTTCTTTCTGTATTAATCTATGTCCTTTCTGTGCCATGATACCAGGCTGTCAAAATATTTCTTTCTGTATTCATCCATGTCCTTTCTGTGCCATGACACACGGCTGTCAAGAAATATCTTTCTGTATTCATCTATGTCCTTTCTGTGCCATGACACACGGCTGTCAAGAAATATCTTTCTGTATTCATCCATGTGCTTTCTGTGCCATGTTACACGGCTGTCAAGAAATTTCTTTCTGTATTCACCTGTGTGCCGGTCTCCCTGGCGAAGGCGTTATTGACTGTCTCCGTAATCCTGTATATCCACGTGGGGCAACGCAGCTGCGCGAGATTCGGTAGCGGATCGCGTCGCGTTCGTTACTTACTGGATATGTGAGCCGGTCGCTCAGAAATAAATGGCAAACTACTGAGCGTAATCTTGCTAAGAAATCAACTGTCGCGGAAAATAAACTTATGTTCGATCGATGACAACCAGACCTGACATAGTCTGCAAAAAACAAGTAATCCTTTGGTGTTGTACAGACTGAGAAAAATACGTCGTTAAAACTGTCTACACGGTCGGCATTTCTAACTGGGAAACAAAATACATGGCGTCAAAATGTCTACACCTGGTCGGCATTTCTGTATGATGTGGATTGTTCGGGGAACAAATACGTCGCGTTACAATGTCTACACCGTTCGGCATTTGGTTAACAAATTGTTGCTCGAGACGAACAACGGCGTAATTTGTCTGCAAGGCGGGAGACGGCATTTGAAGTGCTAGACGGAAAGTCTGGACAAGACGCGGGATGGATTCTGTGATGTGGGGAATTTTCAGGTTGAACTATTGATGTACGGGACAAAGAATTTCCCCAAATGAAAGAAAATTTGACCACAGATTGACTCCAGTTAGTCTAGAACAGGAGGAGGAAACCAGATTCTGGACGGATCAGCGTCTAGACTTTTTGGTGACGTCACTCCAGCCCAATATAAAAGCGTTGCGGTAAACAAGTGGAGTGAGTCGGCCAAAAATTCTGAAGTGTTAAGATCGGTGCATTATTCCGAGTTGTGTTACATGAGAGAGACTATAATGTCTAAGTGGTGATAGTTATCCGCGGACATAGATCCAGTCTGTGATTGCATAGTTTCGATTAGCAACTGGAATAGGCATATGGTAGGCTATTAATCATATCTAACTTAGAGTATGATTAGGAATAGAGTACAGTACTGTGCGGTGATATAATGTATTATAGGTGCGGTGATATAATGTATTATAGGTGCGGTGATATAATGTATTATAAGTGTGGTGATATAATGTATTATGATTAGTGATAGAATGTTCTATAAGTGCGGTGCTAGAAAGTATCATAGGAGCGTCGGCACTAGTATTCTATTGTGTGGCTTCAACTAGCTTGTGTGATATATCATTTTACTCAGGGAGTTGAGGACAATGTAGTGGAATCATAATTAGAGAGATTAAGGATGGTTGAGAGGGAGGAGAGGAATGTGAAATGGTAGGATCTTCCAGTAGGGCATCTGCTGGGTTTCTACCCGTTCCTTTATTCTTTCCTGGTGTTGCCATGTCTCAGATCATATGATGAGTTATTTGGCCGTATGACAGAGATCGGATCTCTGTTATAGATCTGAGTGCTGCTATTGGCCTACACTCACCTAATTCCGGCCAGGATTGAGTTGCCCTCACCATAGTATTCTCTATTCTACAGGTTCCATTTACAGGTCCACGTATGTGTGCTATGATTTTCAGCAGTGAAGCTAACACATTTTAGAAGATGATGGCTCAGAATTTGAAGACAGATGTTGCTGAGAGGCCGCTACATTGGGCTTATACCCAAGTTGGTTTGCGGGAACCTGGCTTCTGCTGAGCAGGACATGCTGATGAGATTTATGTTTTAGCAAGTGATAAGTGTATCACTGAACAGTCAGACCATTGTAGATATACACTACTGATACCAAGAACAGTCATACAACTTTATACTGATATCTAGAACAGTCAGAGTGTGGTGTTATTATGGGGAATCTTTCAAACCAGTGACACTAGATCCATTAAGATTTCCCCAGTAACAGTGACAATAGGGTTAGAATTTTCTGATTAACAATCAGTTAAACAACAGAGGAAATTCATAGTGTGAAACAGATTGAAGACTCTCATTAGACAGTGTTTGTCATGGGTGTCCAAGCATCCTAGTGGTTCAAGAGACAACGGAGGAAGTCGTCACGTGACCGGAGGAGCATCACCTTGGTGAGGTTGCTTGTCTGGAATAAATGGTGCGAGTGTGTTCTCAGCACAGTGATGAGAATGACTATACTCCTGAACACTGATCTGAGTCTATAGACACTTTAGAGTACACGTCACACATTCTACACCTTATACACACACACACACTTCTCCTACATATACTCTTTCTTTAATAAATTTCTTGTTTTTATTTGTTGAAGCGAGAGTTGTCAAGTATGTTATGTTGGGGAAGAATGAGAGAGGGCATGATCCAGAAGTGAGTAAGAGTGAGAAGAAGGTGTCTTCAGATTGAGGGAGTGTTGTGGACGGAGTCTGCTGGATATCTCCAGGATAGAGATATTGAATTAAAACAAATGTGGGTGTTGATTCCCCTCACTCCAGGGACGACACTAAAGTGGTAAAGAAGAACAAATAACTACTACGACATTCATTCTTTACACACACGACATCAACGACAGCGGTAAAATGCTGGTGTTGATAGCGATGTCCTGTAAATATGATATGCGAGAAAAAAAAATTCACCTATGCCCAATTCCAAAAATCTTGCCAGTTGTAACAATATAATTTATTAATTATTTATTAACATACTTTAAATGTTTATGTCGCTTTAAAAAAAAAGTCGCTTAAAAGTCGACAAGGTCGACTTCATTGCACCGGGTTATTATACCATATGGCTCAGTCTCTTTCCGCAGCGCGGAAAGCGTCACACAAAGCAAAAACTCTGTAGGTCCAGCGACGACCCCCAGAAGTCTCCGAAAATTCACTCGTGAATCGAAGGACTCGGCCCGGAATCGAACCCACAACCTTCGGAGCCCAAGTCAGACGCTAGCCTACAGCCCAAGTGGATGTAGAGTTCGCGTCTTTTGAGTGTAAATAAACCGTCATACTGGTGTAATATATAGAACCATTAACAATACTATGGTACAGGTTCATACATTCATGATTTGAGGAAGTGAAGTTCCCTTTACGCGTCCAAGGCGCATGATGTCAGATACATCAGATATGTTATAGACCAAACAGCACTCAGTTGGCAATGTGATCTGTACGAGACCAGCAGTCTTCACTTCCCAAGACATTTCATGGCACACATTTTAAGCTAGATCGACCCGGAAGCTTAGGTCGGATTTAAAATAAAAATGTAAACAGCCCCGCTGTGAATCGAACCCAAGACCATCGGTACGGTAGGAGAGTGTCAAGCCGCTGTCACCGCAACTGCCTACATAATTTATATTAGTGATTAAACAGTTTGGAATGTAAGTGAACAAATTAAGAAGAAATTGGAAGCAACAGAGATGTGGTTCCTGAGACGAATGTTGGGAATTCCTTGGACTTCCAGAGTAACTAATAATGATTGCCAGAAAAAGGCTAATGAAACTAGAACATTATATATAACAATAAGAAAGAGATAAACAGCTTTCTTCAGTCATGTGATGAGAAGAGAAGCATTGGAGAACATCGTGACAACTGGAAAGATCGAGGGGAAGAGAGGCAGAGGCATATCAAGAGAAATAATGATGGACGGATTGGTATGGTGGCATGGAGGAATATATCATCAGGAGAGTTGATCCGGAATACCAAAGACCGAGATCTGTGGAGAGCCATGAACGCCTACGCCTGCTGGCAGGGTACTTGATGATGATGAAACAGTTTGTCGCATATCCTATACAGGACGTCGCAATCAACCCCTACATTTTGGCTGTTTCTGCTTTACTGGGTAAATTTACGTCGAGTAGATTAGCATTGCTTACTGAAGGACCGACGTTCATATCATTATTAAAAATCAACACAAAGCGGTTTGCTTCCAAATCGACCGCAGCTGATTTCTAACGCAGTGTGCGGCATAGTCAAACTGATGGTGTTCAGGGACCGTTATACTACATAGTTCTGCCTGCACAGACAGACAGACAGACAGACAGACAGGCAGGCAGGCAGGCAGGCAGGCAGGCAGGCAGGCAGGCAGGAAGACCGTCAGGCAGGAAGACCGTCAGGCAGGCAGACAGACAGACATACACATTACATTCTTTCAAGTGTGAGATACACACATACATACACATAAATGCATGTATGCATGCACACGCGCGCACGCACGCACGCAAACACGCACGCACACACACATATACACACACACACACGCAAGCACACACGCACGCACACCCCCCCCCCCCCCCCCCCCCACACACACACAATTACATATACACAATAAACGCATATTAAACTAAGACAGCACTTCTGCACTGACCTCATGGTTTTACAACCGACCACAGATTCATACATGTAATAATGCCTGATGTCAAAAATCTCCGACGGAATGCCCACGCAACAACTGGCCAGATCAAATGCGCCCAGACTCAGCAACAAGTAGTTCTGACTGCTCGGCCGCAACTTCATCATGAAGATATAGCAGACGATGATATTTCCGATCGCGCCAACAGCCATGACTGCCACCAGAACAACCACAGCTGGAGCCAGACGGCGAAACATGTCATCATTGAGAGATAATAGAAGAGTTGTGTTCCATCGAATTTCTGAGGGAGTGGAATTTGGGAGTGACCCCATGTTCCTGTTGAGTGAATATATCGCTGTGGTAGTGTCGGTATGTTGTGGTTGAAGCATCCACGATTTATGCGTAGTAGAATATCTTTATTAGTGAGGGATTTCTTGTTTCAGGAGGTGAATTGGAGTAATCTTTGTTGAATTTATGCGCACCAGTATCATGGTACAATCATTCGAAGGCGCTTTTCAACTTGTAGGCATCCAGTGCTCTGAAACATGTTACAAGTTCACATTGTGAATTAATAATGACATAAACACAGAATACATATTTAAATTAATGAATAAATTCAATGTATGAATTAACACTCCGTGTTCAGATTTCGTGAAGAAAACTATCTCATTAACTGTAATACATTTTCCAACATGAACCCAGGTAATTCTATACCTGGGAAAAGTCCTGGAGATATAAAGAAATCACATTAAGTATATATATTTTGATTGGTTTAGCTTTAAAAAGAACGTAATAATGACAAAACATGCCCTTGTGCAGATATCAACTTCCACGGATATCAACTTCTGCAGATATCAACTTGTGCATATATCAAATGGGGTCTCAGTTCTGTAGTTATAAAAAAAAAAAAAAAAAAAAATATATTGGATTGACCGGAGCTGAAACAGATATATCCAACAAGAAGTCAGTATAGAAGAAGACTAGTCATTAACTGACGCGGCGCCGAACAAAAAGTAGAGCTGGATCAAATAAAAGTGGATGGCGGAAAATAGGAACTATGGGTGTGTCATAGTTATGACTTTTTTTTTTTTTTAATTCGCATATCCTTGTACAGGACATCGCTGTCAACAGCAGCATCCCTCAGCTGTCTGTTGATCTCTTGGCAAGATTACACTCAGTAGTTTGCCATTGCTTTCTGAGCGGCCGGCTCAGTTATCCCGCAAGTCACCAGCGGGGGTCGAGCCGCTCCCAGCTCTCGCCAGCTACGAGACTCTGCGTGATAAACGGGATTACGGAGAGAAAGTGGTGTAACCCCTCGGCCAGAGAGACCGGCAGTTATTACTTAAAAGTTGTTAATATGCTAACATACATGCTGTATTATAACGCAATAACAATATTTCAGTAATATATACATCCATGGCAGATACGGGCATTGTCATTGCAAAATGTTGTCTCAATTAAAATATCAATACAATATCCCCCTTCCCCCCCCCCTCCCACCACCAACCCGCTTAAATTATATGTATAATACAACATATCTGCCACCATATTAACAACTTTTAGGTCAAGTCACTGTGACACACCATTACTTTCCAATGTCTGATATCCATTTTTCTTTAGTGGAAAACTACTTTAGCTTGGCAATGAATTCGTTACGACGTCCTTGTTTGTCACTTTCCCGGTCCATTCTAATACTGAAATCAGATAGGGGCTGAGTGGTCGCGAGGTATGGTGTCCGCCTCGAGTGCTGGAGGTCCCTGGTTCAGGCCCCGGTGAGGACCGGGATATATTTAAAAAATCCACCTGGACTTCCAGCAATAAAATTTCCCCTGGTCTCTGGGTAGTGAGATCGGACGCCCGTGTGTATTGTTGCGCACGTAAAAAATCCCTTGGCAGTTGGAAATCGAAAAAGAGTAGCCTAACGGCGATGCCCGGGCAAAATTTCGAGTTAAAAATCTACCCAAAGTATTTTCAGGATCCTCGCCGATGCAACGGAGTTCGTGCAATGAGCTGAGTTTCTCCAGACTCAGGTTTGAGTTAGGAGGAAAACGGAGCACTTATGGGTTAAACCGTGTGCCGTGATGTTGATCCAACGACTAAACTAAACTAAACTGAAATCAGATATTGCTGTCTGGCACCGCTGTCTTGTGACAGCGCGCTTGTATTGGTTTTAATCTAATAAAAAAAGTAAACTTTAGTGTCAGGAGGTCAGACTGGCCGAATGGATAAGACGCTCGTTCTCAAACATCCGATGTGTTGATACCGAGGTAGTGGGTTCAATCCCTACAACGGTCAGTTGAACTAAATTGTTGACTGCTCGTCCTTGACTTGGGGACGTAAATTACAAGTACCTCTGAAGTTGGAGTGGGTTCGCGTGATGGCGAGGAACACTGGTAATAGGGAAAGCTAATCCACACGCAAAAATAAGTCCAATGCACTAGAGGTAATAGCACGTGTATAGACTACGCTTGAGTTTAAAACCAAGCGGACGCAAAACATGGGACTCTCTATCTCTCTCTATCACTTTCTATCACTATCTCTCCCCATCTCTCTCGATATTTCTGTCACTCTCTCTCTCTATCTCTCTCTATGTCTCTTTATGTCTCTCTCTATCTCTCTATATGTACATTTAGTTATATATATATATAAAACAGAGTATGTTTGTTTGTTTGTGGGTATTGGATGCGTTCGATAACGGTACATCCGATTGAGATGAAATTTTCTACACGTCTTCCTTTCATTCATTTGCAACCGACTATAATAATTTCTTAATGTAAAATCTTCGACTTATTTAATAACATTTACTTTTCCATTTTCATTATATAATGTCTATATAGCAGGGGCACTTCACTCTAGAAAAGTTATTTCAAGGGGCATAACTTTTAATAACATTTCTATATACTTTATAGTCATATTGTTGGACTTACTTGCACTATTGTTAAACTTTTTGTCTATAGTTAATTTTAAGCATATGAGTTATAATAAATAATGATATAATCTTTAAGGCATTTTCAAAGTTTTCATAAAAATAATGCATAATGCATAACATTGTAACCCATCTTTTTCTACAGTTTTCATTGAATGGTGTGTGGAAGGACATTCTTTTAAGTTACTGTGCGCCAAGAGCTGGGCGAAACCACGCCGGTCAGACAGATAGACAGACAGACAGTCGGGAACGGGAGAGCTTATATGACTACTTATATGAATTAAATTAGATGCTCCCCACCAGGGACTGGGTGAAGCCGGGCCGGGACAGACAGACAGATAGACAGACAGACAGTCGGGAACGGGAGAGCTTATATGACTACTTATATGAATTAAATTAGATGCTCCCCACCAGGGACTGGGTGAAGCCGGGCCGGGACAGACAGACAGACAGACAGACAGTCGGGAACGGGAGATCTTATATGACTACGTATATGAATTAAATTAGATGCTCCCCACCAGGGACTGGGTGAAGCCGGGTCAGACAGACAGATAGTCGGGAACGGGAGAGCTTATATGACTACTTATATTAATTAAATTAGATGCTCCCCACCAGGGACTGGGTGAAGCCGGGCCGGGTCAGCCAGACAGACAGACAGACAGACAAACAAGCAGACAGACAGACTGATAGATAGATAGATTCCCTCCAGGGCCTGGGCGAAGCCGGGCCGGGTCAGCTAGTATATATATATATATGTATATATATATATATATATATATATATATATATATATATATATATATATATACTAGCTGACACGGCCCGGCTTCGCCCAGACTCTGGTGGGGAGCATCTCATTTAATTCATATAAGTAGTCATATAAGCTCCCGTTCCCGACTGTCTGTCTGTCTGTCTGTCTATCTATCTGTCTGTCTGTCTGTCTGTCTGTCTGTCTGACCCGGCCCAGCCCATGGTGGAGAGCATCTCATTTAAATCATATAAGTAGTCATATAAGATCCCGTTCCCGACTATCTGTATGTCTGTCTGTCTTGGGTAAATGGAGGAGGGAGGAGGAAGAGGGAGGTGGAGGAGGGAAGAGGAGGGAGGAGGAGGGAGGAGGAGACAGGAGGAATAGGAGGGAGGAGGAGGGATTAGGAAGAGGAGGGAGGAGTAGGGTGGAGGAGGAGGGGGAGGAGGAGGGAGGAGGAAGAGGGAGAAGGAGGGAGGAGGAGATCGCAGGAGGAGGAGGAGGAGGAGAGGGAGGAGGAGGAGGGAGAGGGAGGAGGAGGGAGGAGGAGGAGAGAGTAGGCGGAGGGAGGAGGCGGAGGGAGCAGGAAGAGGGAGGAAGAGGGAGGAGGAGGAGGGAGGAGAAGGAGGAGGGAGGAGTAGAGAGTGGGAGGAAGGAGGAGGCGGAGGGAGGAAGAGGGAGGAGGAAGAGGGAGAAGGAGGAGGGAGGAGAAGGAGGGAAGAGGATGAGAGGGAGGAGGAGGAAGAGGGAGGAGGAGGAATGTGAAGGGAGGAGGAGGGAGGAGGTAGAGGGAGGAGGAGGAGGAGGGAGGAGGATAGAGGAGGAGGGATGAGGAGGAAGAGGGAGGAGGAGGAATGTGAAGGGAGGAGGAGGGAGGAGGTAGAGAGAGGAGGAGGAGGGAGGAGGAGAATGGAGGAGGAGGGATGAGGAAGAGAGGGAGGAGGAGGGGGAGGAGGGGGAGGAGGAGGGAGGAAGAAGGAGGAGGGAGGAAGACGGATGAGGGGGAGGAGGGAGGGGTAGGAGGGGGAGGAGGAGAAGGGAGGAGAAGGGAGGAGGAGGAGGGAGCAGGAGGAAGGAGGAGGGAGGAGGAGGAGGAAGAGGGAGGAGGAGGGAGGAGGAAGAGAGAGGAGGGAGGAGGAAGAGAGAGGAGGGAGGAGGAGGGAGGAAGAGATAGGCGGAGAGAGGAGGAGGAGGGAGGAGGAGGAGTAGGGATGAATAGGAGGGAGGAGAAGGGAGGAGGAGGGATTAAGAGAAAGAGGGGGGAAAGGGGAGAAGGAGGAGGGAGGAGGAGGAGGAAGAGGGATGAGGAGGGAGGAGGAGGGAGGATGAGGAGGAGGGAGGAGGAGGAGGGAGGATGGTGAAGGAGGAGGAGGAGGAGGGAGGAGGGTGAAGGAGGAGGAGGAGGGGGAGGAGGGAGGGGAGGAGGAGGGAGGAGGAGGAGGGAGGAGGGAGGAGGAGAACGTAGGTGGGGGAGGATGAGAAGGGAGGAGGGAGAGGGAGGAGGAGGGGGGAGGAGGAGGGAGGAGGAGGAGAGAGGAGGAGGGAGGAGGTGGAGGGAGAAGGAGGAGGGAGGAAGAGGTAGAAGGAGGAGGGAGAAGGAGGGAGGAGGAGACAGGAGGAATAGGAGGGAGGAGGAGGGATGAATAGGAGGGAGGAGAAGGGAGGAGGAGGGATTAAGAGAAAGAGGGGGGAAAGGGGAGAAGGAGGAGGGAGGAGGAGGAGGAAGAGGGATGAGGAGGGAGGAGGAGGGAGGAGGGAGGATGAGGAGGAGGGAGGAGGAGGAGGGAGGATGGTGAAGGAGGAGGAGGAGGAGGGAGGAGGGTGAAGGAGGAGGAGGAGGGGGAGGAGGGAGGGGAGGAGGAGGGAGAAGGAGGAGGAGGGAGGAGGGAGGAGGAGAACGTAGGTGGGGGAGGATGAGAAGGGAGGAGGGAGAGGGAGGAGGAGGGAGGAGGAGGAGAGAGGAGGAGGGAGGAGGTGGAGGGAGAAGGAGGAGGGAGGAAGAGGTAGAAGGAGGAGGGAGAAGGAGGGAGGAGGAGACAGGAGGAATAGGAGGGAGGAGGAGGGATTAGGAAGATGAGGGAGGAGTAGGGTGGAGGAGGAGGGGGAGGAGGAGGGAGGAGGAAGAGGGAGAAGGAGGGAGGAGGAGAGAGGAGGAGGAGGAGGAGGAGGAGAAGGGAGTAGGAGGAGGGAGAGGGAGGAGGAGGGAGGAGGAGGAGAGAGTAGGCGGAGGGAGGAGGCGGAGGGAGCAGGAAGAGGGAGGAAGAGGGAGGAGGAAGAGGGAGAAGGAGGGAGGAGAAGGAGGAGGGAGGAGGAAGGAGGAGTAGAGAGTGGGAGGAGGGAGGAGGCGGAGGGAGGAAGAGGGAGGAGGAAGAGGGAGAAGGGAGGAGGAGGGAGGAGGTAGTAGGATGATTGATTGCCATCCCAACAGGTTAATATGTTATCGCGGACCTCAGAGAGAAGTGTCTATGTAGAAGACCATTTCCTGGACGTACGTATTTTGGGAGGGGGAGGATGGAGGAGGGAGGAGGAGGAAGAAGAAAAAAAAACTACGACAGTTGGCATCTCTGGAATGAAAGGAAGGCGTGTAGAAAATTTCATCTCAATCGGATGGGCCGTTCGCGAGCGTATAAAGGACATACATACAGACAGACATACAGACAGAGATACGGACAGAGATACGGACATCCTAATTTATATATAAGATATATATATATATATATATATATATATATATATATATATATATATATATATATATATATATATATATATATATATATAGTGTCACAGCCCATATTACACCCGATGACGTAATCAAATATTATTAAACAATAGTTTTTACGTTTTAACAACTGTGTCGTTATTTGTTTCATAGGACAACCACTTTGCGACGGCTGGGTGGCAGTTGTTGTTTTACTTACTGTCATAGGCCACAGGTCTATGACAGTAATTGTCGCGTGATTTAGTGTGTAGGTGTTTCATTATTCACCAATAATGAATATTTGTGGTGGTTGTACACCAGTGTTGTGTTAACTTGAACAATCTGCCATGCCGTGGGTCTAACTTAGTCATCTTGATTGAACACTCCTACTAAATCTGCCACGGCTTACCTGTCAGTCAAGAAATGTAACTTTCCACCGTTAGCAAATGATCACATGGGTTGTATTCCCGTTATAAACTAAGTGGTCATAAGTATTATGGGAATTAACGAACTTTATTTTCAAAGGGTTAAGAATTGGGCACATAGGTTCGTTTGACATTCTGCCCTTCTTATCTGTCTGGTGTCGTACATTAATTCATTCATGTATCACTTATGAAGCTAATCTTAGGCAACAACGACAACAAATACAATATGCATTAAACGCGTGGAGAGGAAGGCCAAAGAGAAGATGGGTGCAGGATGTGGAGGATGATCTCCAGATGAGTGTATTCAGTGGCGTGCAGAGGAGGGTGCGGGTGGTGCGACGGCCCCGGGCATCCAGCCGGGAGGGGGGCATCCAGTTAGGGAGAGGGGGCAACACAGTGCAGTCGGAGGGGAGGAGGAATGAATGAGGTAAAGAACAATTTAGGGGTTGGCCCCGGGCATCAAAGAACCTCTGCACGCCACTGGGTGTATTGGACGCGGGCCATCTTGCTTATGATCGAGAGGTTTTCCGGAATGTTGTTATGGGAGAGAGGTTCTGCAAAGGGCATGCTACTGAATGAATGAATGACAAGATAACACAGGATGATTCTATTTCACTGATTTACAGAGATTGTCAAGCCAACACAATATCTAAATAATAGTCTATTACATATATAATCCAAATAGTCCTCCAATAGTCCTCTTCCTCTTTCAACACATGGTCCTCACATTTTCCCAGTAACTTTTATCAATATTTAATAGCGCGGACTGGATTAGTATCTTGACGTCAGACAATTTGAATATAGTATTGTCAGCTGCCACCTGTCCTTTAATTTTAGCCCACACAAGTTCTATAGGGTTAAAATGAGAGCGTACGGCGGAAGTCTCAAGCAACCATGACGATGCTCTTCTATCAACTTGTCGATTTGATATTTCTTGCTTTTTTGGCGTCTGTTTTACAAGGGACAACAATTCTAGCTAGAAATACCTTTCTGGAAATGGTATGTTTTCCATTTGGAGCCTTATCTTTATTGCTCTCTTTGTGCTTGATGCTGTAGGTATTTTGTCTTCTTGGGCAACAACATTGATATCATGCATTGTCCATAATTGGACACGACGGTCTATCTAGGGATGGAAGCACAGTATTCTCGAGCCAATCTCTAAATACATTACTATTCATCTTATTATGATAATCCCTATTTTCTGTATGCTTTGATACGAATACGAGCCCAGCATTCTGTAATAAGCCATTATGCGTATTACCAGCATGGGCCATGACCAAAAGTTGTCTTATACTACTGGGCACATATCGCTTTATCTGTCCGTCCACTGACTGCCATTCCTTATCACTTGTGTGATGCGCATTGATCCACATTTCATCCAAATATACTATGCCATAATTGTCTTTGCGCATTTCCCTTAATTCACGTAGGTATCTGCTTCTCATGGCTCCTAAATGCAGTTGCTCGCAAAGAATATTTCTACCTCCCTTGTACTTTCTAAAAGTGAAGATAATGTCCTTATAATTTGCCACAAAGTTGTTTTGGATAGCTCTATGTTATTGTTCTTTCTCAACCAAACCCTAAGTTTTCTTACAGTCACTGTTTCTTTGGCATCCAGCATTTTTATAATGCTGGATAATCCTGGATATAAAATCCAAAAATTTTATAATTTTAGGAGGCTCCGTGGCGAAGTGGTCAAGTCTTTTGACTCGGGCTCCAAAGGTTGTGTGTTCAATTCCGGACCGCACCCTTCGGTTCACGAGTTAAATTTTTCGGAGACTTCTGTGGGTCGTCGCTAGAGCCGCGGAGTTCGTGCTTTGTGCGATGCTTTCCACGCTGCGGAAAGAGACCAAGCCATATGGGTATTCTTCTTCTTCTGCGTTCATCCGGATTTTTTTTTTCGGATGTGACTGCGTTGTGCCTGTTTACAGCAGAGCTGAGTTCTTGCGCCGTTAGGCCGACACATCCGACTTCTGCGGGCATTTGTTGACCGGGTTAACCTTCCCGGGGGTTTCTTAGGACGTTTGAATCTCACTGTTGTGGTGTTATCCCCCATCCTAGCTGGCCCATATAGAACAGCCAAAGACATCCTGGTCAACCCTCAAGGGAAGGCAGGGGCAGACCATGGGCATTCCCCGCCATCCAAGGAGGCTTCCATACTTGCAGAGCCATCACACAGCGCTCTGGTACTGGGCTCACCCAAGGAATCGTCACGTCCTGCACATGGCTGCTTAGCCTCACTTCCGTATATTGGGCCTTCTGTTCACCATAGGCTGTTCCTCCGGAAACCAGAAGAATGCAGTCTGCAGATGACATCCACACAGTGAGCTTTCGATTAAGACTTTTCACGTAATGGATTTGCTATCCAAGCAATATTCCATTTTGTGTCACTAGGACACTTTTTCCACCATTTACGAAGCCCACACAGTGAGCTTTTGATTCGGACTTTCCACTTAATGGATGTGCTATCCAAGCAATATTCCATTTCATGCCTCTGGGACGCTTTTGTAACCGACATACCTGTGGTATGAAGTGTGGCAGTCTAAATACATCTTCATGCACCTTTAGATGTCAACCTGAATGTAGTTAAAGTAAGCTGTAGTCAACTTGAGCTTGTTGATATCTCCATAGAGCTTGACTTAAATGAAGCAGGCGTGGGCCAAAATATCTTTATCTGTTCTGCATATATTGCGTTATTTTACCAGTTCCACAATTACATTCATCGGTATCTCCTATCTTTAGTTTACTGAACAAGTGGTGTTTCAGCCTGTTATGTCCTGTGCGGAGTCTGAAGATTGCTACTTGTTCTCTTCGGTCGAGATTGTAATATGCAGCATCCTTCTGGTGGCCTGGATGCTCTGATTCCCATTTGGTTCTATAAGTGCTTTTTATAAAACTTTTTGCCTCATTATAGGTTATGTCTATGTCAGGCTGTGGTAATCTTCCACCCTCTTTTGCTAGTCTGTCAGCCTCTTCAATTCCAGGTATACTGCAATGTGATGGGATCCACTGTATTACAACTTTTTTGGATTTCTGGCATAGACTATGGAGTGCTGCTCTTAGGTCAGCTAGTTCTGTGCTGTTTTTGCTCTTCAGTATTGAGACAGCTGACTTTGCATCTGTGAAGATAGCTATTTGCTTCTCTTTATTTTCCTCCATCAAGAGCATTTCTGCTGCAGTTTTCAAAGCCTCTACCTCCGCTTTGAAGTTACTTGAAAATTTTCCAGTTGCCACTGACTGTGTTTTTATCACTCCATTTTTTAAATTAAGGAGAATTCCTCCTCCTCCATTTCTATTGAATTTTTGGCTGATCCATCTGTATATGCATGGGTCCAATTGCTGCTTGGGTAATGTTCTTTTATGTAGTTTAAGGTTATTTTTCTTCTTTCAGTTTCATTCTGAGTGTCCTTCTTCTCAATACCAGGAATGTTTTCTATCATCTCAGGCGGTTGCTGCTGTCTCCAAGCTGGGAACTTGTGTGCATTGTAAATGGGTTTGACTGTTGATATGTTAAGTATGGGATCTGCCCTAATCTTTCGTTTTGCAGTTTCTGCAAAGTTGCTACGCTTCAATCTTCCCTTTCCGAAACCATTAAACCTGTTATACATAGGGTGGTCTGTCAATCTTTTAAATTTATCTGCTTGTTGCTGGGCTCTGCTATCTCTTCTATCCTGCATTGGTTGTAAACAAGTGATCTTTTCTAGTTCATTAATAGGCGTTGTCTTCAGGCTTCCAGTTATGATTCGCATTCCTTGATTTTGGACTACTTATTTTGTTAAAGTTTGACTTAGCTGCTGTTGCCCAAGCTGCAATGTCATATACCAGTACTGGCCTCACCCGTCCAGTATATAACTTCTTGAGAACTTTCTCATCTGCTCCCCACGTTGTACCAGCAAGCTTTTTCATGATTGCCATTCTCTGCCTTGCTCTTGTTCGATTTTTCTCAACCTGTCTCTTCCATGTCAGGCGACGATCAAAGGTGGCTCCTAGATAGTTTGGATTTTCTTCATGGCGCAATATTTTTCCATTCAATACCAGCTTAGGTTGCTGAGTTTTATTTGAGAGGGAGAACACTGTGCATGTTGTTTTCTCCACACTTATCTTCACTAGCCATGATTTTGACCAGTCCTCTAGCGCTAATAAGGCTTGCTGTATTCTGCTGTTAGCTGTACTAATATATTCTTCAGATGTCCATATGGCTAGGTCATCAGCAAAGGAGGCTGTGTGTACTGTGGCTGGAAAATTTTCTGTGATGTCATTTATATATGCTAGGAATAATGTTGGTGAAAGAACTCCTCCTTGGGGGACACCTTGCTCCAACAGCATCATTTTGCTTGTTTGTCCTTGTACTTTTGTCCTGGCAGTTCTGTTCTCAGGGTAGTGGCTGATCCATTTATACATTTTTCCACAAACATGCATTTTTTGCAGTTTTACTTTCAGTCCTTCCTTCCATACTTTATCAAATGCTTTTTCTAAATCTATCCAGACTGCTAGTGTGTGCTTTTTCTCTTGGAAGGCATCCTCTATTTCCTGAGCTATATAGGTTATTTGATCTTCAGTGGATCTGTACTTTCTGAATCCTGCTTGGTGTGGTGTTAAGAGTTTGTTTTCTTCCAGATGCCATGTTAGCCTGTCATTGATAATGCGTTCCATTAATTTTCCTACACAGCTAAGTAAGGTCGATAGCCATTTGGTTCTTCCAGGTCTTTTCCTTTCTTTGGGACTGGTATTAGTATAGCTTCCTTCCATGCCTGTGGGACTATTCCTCTCTTCCAGCTGTTATTTAGGACTGCTAGTAGTTTCTTCTTTGCCTCGGTGCCTAATCCTATTAGCATTTCATTTGTGATTCCATCCTTTCCTGGTGATTTCTTCTTTTTTAGGGTATTTATTGCCTGTTCCATTTCGTCCATTGTTAGATTTGCCATCATATATTCTGCTGCTGTCTCTGTATTTCTATGATGTATCTGTTTGTCTTTGATTGCTTTCTTCTGTTCGGTTGTAATATAAATGTGGTTTGCATTTGCATAGTGTTCCATTAGTGCATTTGCAGCCTTTTTTCCTGTAAGCAAGGTATTTCCTTCTTTAATTGTTATTTGTTTGTTTCTAGGTCCTTCATTGTTCATGGCTTTCACTAGTTTCCATAGTTTGTTTCCATCCCTGTCAAAATTCAGGTTTTCTGTTTTTCCCTCCAACAATCTCTTGTTGTTTGATTTACTGTTCTTTTATATTTTGCTGAGATGGCTTTGAGAGAGATGTTCGCTTCAATTGTTTGTTCTCTCTCTGCTGTCTTCCTGGCATCTTCAACTTTGTCCTCCAAACTTTGTAGTTCTTCAGTCCAGTATGGTTTGTAATGTTTCCTCGCTCCTCTTAGAATGGACTCAGTGGCTGCCTGTATTATCGCTCTGTTTAGACTTTCCACCATTTGCTTTATGTTGTCATATCGTGTATTTATGTTTTCACAATATTTGTCTGTTAGTATGGCAAATCTGTCCCAATCTGCTCGTTTGTAATTCCAGCGGGGCAAGGGCTTTTGCTCCTGTGGAACATACTCCATATTCATTACAAGCTTGATTGGTCTGTGGTCACTACCTCCTAATTGGTCCAGCACATGGCGATCGATTTTGTAGAGGATGTCTCCTGTGCAGAAAGCTAAGTCTGGAGTAGAAGTGGTAAGCCATCTTCTGGAGTAGAAGCTCGGTGTGTCATCCGCTTTGTTGAGTAGCTGGAGATTTGAGTCTATTTCCCAGTCCTCCAATTCATCTCCTCTTTTGTCAGTATCTGGGTATCCCCATCTTTCTGAACGGATATAAAAGTCTCCGACAATAATGCAGTTTGTGTCAGTTATTTTCATGTTTGAGAGTGTAAGGTCCTTATCTGCTGGGCTATACAGATTGTAGATTCTTATTTTCACGTCCTTTATCATTATATCAACACCTATAATTTCCGTTTGGTTGTCAGAGATCACAGATACATCGCTGCAAGGTATTGTATTTCGTGTAAGTATTAGAACTCCTCCTTTGTGTCCTTCGCGGTCGAAACGTGTGGCCTGATATCCTCTGACTGAAAATTTGTGATAGGCGTTGAAGTGTGTCTCTTGAATGCATGCCACATCTATTCTATCTTTATGAAGACGCTGTGTTAGGGAGTCTTTCTTCTTGTAAACTCCGGCATTCCACTGTAGTATGTTGAGTGTCCGGGGTATCTGGTCAATAGCTCTTAACCTACTCCTCTGTGTCTTGACTCCACAGCACAGGGGAAGGTGACCACCAGTAGTCATGGGTGGACCCCCTCGAGGCAGGGGGCCCAGCACTATCGCCGCCTGATGGGACTTCACGGGATTAGCACCATAACGATTAATTTTGATTTGTGACATCATGAATTAAGTTACGTTGCACTGCTTTGTCAAGCCTGTGGCTCAGTACATCCGATTTCGACAAGCATGTATTCGGGGTGCTTTCCCTAGCCTTTGACCGTCCCCAGACTACCTACAAGGCAGCAGGTTTGTGTGTCTCTTCGTCTGGTCCCTCTCCCTTGACCTGTCCGACATGGGTGGCCCTACCAGTAGCGGTGCTACCGTCGGCATAGCTCTTGGGGTTATTGGGACGAGCAAGCCCCTCTACCTCGTCACGGTGGACACACAGCAGAGGGGCATATGGATATAACCCGGTGCAGCGAAGTCAACCCTGTCGACTTTTAAGTGACTTTTAAAAGCATTTTTATAATAGCTCGCCTTGTGACATCTTTGTCAAAGCTGTCTACAATAACCTTTCTACCTACCGTTTGGTTATTGCGTGGTGGTTTAATTCCAGATTCTTGCACCCATCGACGAAATGACCGTTTACTCAAACCCAATGCATGCACTGTTCTTTTTTCGGAATTTGTAATAGTATAAAACAGTTTCCTGCGATCAGCTTCTATACAATAATATGTGTACAACTTCATAGCGATGCTTTGAAGTGTATCCACAATTTCGCATTCAAGCCCATTGAAAAATATCCAACCATTTCAATGTTAGCGATAAGTGGTAAGATTTTTAAGAAAAAAGAATAATAATAATAATCAGATTTCATTAAATAACCCACAGTTTGACGACACCTCTGAACAGTCCCAGTTTAAACTGCGCGGGGTTCTTGGCATAAGGCCAATCCAGTGAAAAACGTCAAATATTCAACATTGAACGCTGATTGTTTGGCTACGCTGTAGTACATTTAAAATTATGAATTTCATCTCTGACCCGTAAATTATCTACCGCATATAAACAAACTTTGAAATCTGCTGTAAAATCTCCAGAACAAAAATTGTTTTGTTGGGTGGACATAATGAGAAGGTTATATGTTAAATCTCATCATTTTCCTTCAGTTGGTTACTGAGATATGGAATTTTATATTGGGGCAGACAAAAATAAACACACTATAGCTGTACTTGTTTAAGAATATTCCCATTTATCCTTATACTTTTTTTTTTTTTTTTTTTTTGCATATCCTTTACAGGACATCGCTGTCAACACCAGCATCTTTCAGCTGTATGTTGATCTCTTGGCAAGATTACGCTCAGTAGTTTGCCATTGCTTTCTGAGCGACCGGCTCACATACCCCGTAAGTTACCGATGCGATTCAAATCACTGCTGATTTTCACCGTCATCACGTTACCGACGAGAGTATGCGAGATTACGGAGAAAAGACATAACCCCTAAGCCACGAAGCCGGCATCCTTATTCTATATTGTGGTATTTCTTTTTTCTTAGATACGACCATAATCTCTGTCTTCTTGCAATTTAATTATAACCCTAATTGTTCACTGTGTATAATAACATCATCTACTAAATGTTGCAGATCCTATTCATTGCCTGCAATCTCTACTGTATCTTCTGCATACCTAATGTTATTGATGTTATATCCCCCAAAGATGATTCCTATCATATCGTCTACATTTCTAAAAATATTCTCACTGTATAGGGAAACAAGATCTGGAGACATTATATATCCATGTCACACACCTTTCTTAATAGGTTGATATTGACCTACGTCATTATCAATCTGTATGGCAGCTTGTTGTTTCCAATATATAATTTTTTCTTTGTTTACAAATCTATGGTCTTTCCCATCAATTTGTAGATCTGCAAACATCGTCATCACGTTGATATGTCTTACTTTATCGAAAGCCTTTGTGCAGTAAATGACACAAATATGCAGGACTTTGTGTACCTCTATCGAACGCTCAATTAATGTTCTCAGCAAGTACACAGCATTTACTGTCCCCTGCCTTCTACGGACCCACATTGTTATTTCCCTATTTCAGATTGTATTTTCTTCCTAACTCTTTGCATGGTGATTCTTAGCAAAATGTTCGTGATGTGGCTAATTGTTCGATGTTGATCACATCCTAAGGCTCCAGATTTCTTTGGGATTGCTACGAGACATGCATTGGCACCTTTCCGTCTTGACAGATGATAGTTTGTGCTTCAAAAAGGCATAATAACTTTTACCCATGGCGGTAGCGAATGTGACTGATAAGGTCAATTCGCGCTGTAAATGTTCGTTCACAGTGGGTGCATGTGAACACGTGGTCATTTCCACCATCATGCACCATCTTACGTCTCACACGCTTGGTGTTTGACTTATCTGCAATAATTTTCTCCTTTGTCTTTATTCCATTTCTGATAGTTGCCCTCCATGCAACACGTTCAGCAGCGACTTGCTCCCAATGTGCATTATCAATGCCTGTATCAATCATGTCCCGCTTACACACATCTTTGTATCGTAGTAGAGGCCGACCCTGAGATCTCTTACCCATCTGTAATTCACCAAAAATATGTCCTTTGGTATTCTGCCATCATCCATCCTCCTAAGATGCCCTATCCATCTAAGTCTACGAAGACTGAGCATGGAATAAACCATTCCACAACCTGATCTTTCCAATACTTCAGTATTTATGATTTTGTCTTGCCACTTAATACCATGAATTCTTCGCAGACACCGCATATGTGTCACGAAAAACACCGTGATTAACCAGTTGATGATAAAAAAGGCATTCTGATTAACGGGATGTTTTCACAGCCACAACTATTTTAACTAACAGCGGAAAACAAATCGGATGTCAAAAATCCCAGGACGGTCAAAAGTAACAGCTGCAGATGTTTACTGGGGAGGGAGTGATTGAGATGAATCAATACGCCGCCCTTGACAGTTCAAAAACAGGTCGGATTCAAGCGGAAGTGCCCGGCTCGGGAGAAAACAGTCCGTCTGTCATTTAGAATTTCCCGACATCAAACGGAATGGCGGTTTTGCTTGTCACCACCTGACAGAAAGTTGTGGGTTGGTTATTGGAAACCTTGGGACACCTGCAGGACATCAACAACGTCACGTGAACAATTCAAGGCTGTTTGAAAAACCATGATTGGGGGTGACAGTGTAACTCAAACAGTTGATTTAGGCGGACGTGCTTTGGCACTGCAGTTCTGAGTGGAAATATGTCTACCGTGTGCGAATTAAGTTAATTTAATTTTACACGTGCCTGTCATGGCAAATGTAGATGTGATTTTATCGAACTGCGGTGTTGCCTAATGTTCCCTGCCAGTTACGATGAAGTTCAACACTGGTTTTGAAACAAGATCAACTCCCATTAGAGAGAACACCAGTTGGACACTCAAATGTTTCTTACGGAAAAGGAATAACGTCCGAGAAGAAAGATGGTATTATGTTTACGCTGGACTCATAATCCGGAGGGTTCACCATAACATGGCTCAGAAGAGCCAACCAATATAACGATTCCTGTGTGTTAAGGTTCACCTAGGATGGGTGATGATTGTTGATATGTCACACATCATACAAACATTGTTAAAGGAACGAGAACATTAAAATGTAAGTCACAACGTGTGATAGATTCCAGTGAAATATTACACAAGACATCATAAGTGAGACTTTACAGACACTAGTTAAGATCAAGTATATTAACAATAACAGTGATACCTAAGTACACACAACAAAGGATTCGTACAGTTTTTAGGACCGATAGGAACGTATAATGTGTAGTGTGCAACCGGTCCATGATCAGCTGTAATTTACAAACAGTATCTATTTCGGATAATCAGGAAGATGGATTACCAGGTAGCTACAGATGACAGTCGGTGTCCGGCAGGAGAGATACAGTACTGGGTGAGATGGACTTGTTCTGACTTAACGTGCTGTGGTGTGTCCTTGCAAGGATGAACTGACTATGCTATTATCTGAGGGTCCGATCCTACACACATTATAGAACACATCATACATTTTCTTCGCATACACGCCTCACGTACATTACACTTTTCTTTTAATAAATTAATCTTTATTAATTTTTTAGAAGCAAGAGTTGTTGAATATGTTGTGTGGGGAAGAATGAGAGTGGGCATAGTACGACAGTGATAGAGAGAGAGGAAAAGGTGTCCATGAACTGAAGGAGTGTGTTGGACGGAAGCTGGTGGATTCTCCAGGATATTGATAAGGAAAAAAAATTATAATGTGGGTGTTGACTCCCCTCACTCCAGGGACGACACTTTAAAGGAAGACACGACAATATGAAAGCTGCTTAAACGTTTCTCTTGGTGTGAGTATGTTGTCTAGGTTTCACTGCCATAAACAAGAGTACTAAGGACACAGGTTTGATAGACAAGGACTTTTGTTTTGGCAGTAAGCTTCCTGTTCTCCCAGACTCTTTCTCTTAACCTGTTCATTGTTGTTGCGGCCTTACCAATCCGAATGTTGATTTCCTGATCTAGGGATAATTTGCTATTTACCACTGATCGTAGATATGCAAAATGGTCTACCATCTCTAGTCCGGCGTCGTAAATAAAGATTAATGGTACCCCATATGCACCTTGTGACATAATCTGTGTCTTCTTTTACGAGACATATTCAGGATGTATATCTCCAGTCTCATACATTGTGTTTATCTGTCAGGTGATATACATTGTGTCTGGTGACTTGGTCTATTCCTTATTCTTCTAAGGCAGTGGTTCTCAAACTTTTTTGTTTTTGTTTCAGCCCATGCAGCCCTTCACCATATTTTCAGAAAAAACCCCTTTCGTATTTCCTCCATATAAACCCCCCCCCCCCTTTTTTTTTACACAGTAGTATACATAGAACTGGAAGCTAAATTTAACAACACACATTAGAACAAGTCTAGACGTCTATACATAACGTGATTTGCTAGTCTACTTACGTCATAAAACGAATTTCAGAACCGTAAAGTATGGAGGGAAAAACAATATCAAGTAATCGGTTCTTGTATTAACGCGATCTTTAGATAATATTAATTCTCTCTCTCCCCCCCCCCCCCCTCGAAACCCTAAAATTCCCCACCGGTTGAGAACCACTGTTCTAAGGTATTGATCATTTATGTCGTGATTTTGTCTGAACCAGGGGTCTTGCTAGTTTTCAGATAATTAAGAGCATTCTGAACCTCCAGATAGACACTAACACACCAAGGTAGGCAATGTTAGACGTGAGTAAACAGAAAACTGTACACGGAAAAGAACGAACTCTGTTGGCCATGACGTAGTTCACATTGAATCCACAGAAAGGAAAACTTGGCCTCGCTTGTCGGGCTAAAGTAAACTGTAACTCGAGCACTCCATTAGCTCGATCGCAACAGGCTTCACGAGGTGCCCGTATGGTTTTAAAGGAACCTGACTTTACTGACTACATACTTGTAGTTTGTGTTGAAACTACTCCCATTACTGCCATTTCCACTTTATTACACTTACTACAGCTAATTCCTACTTCTACCTACCTCCTCCTATTACTACTACTCCTACTAGTGCTGCTACTGCTGATGCTACTACTATTACTTCTTCTGTCTACTACTACTACTACTACTACTACTACTACTACTACTACTACTACTACTACTACTGCTGCTGCTGCTGCTGCTGCTGCTGCTGCTGCTGCTGCTGGGGAGTCTCTGTGGCGAAGTGGTCAAGCCGTTTGACTCGTGCTCCGAAGGTTGTGGGTTCGATTCCGGGCCGCACCCTTCGGTTTACGAGTTAAATGTTTCGGAGACTCCCGTGGGTCGTCGGTAAAAGCTACGGAGTTCGCGCTTTGTGCGACGCTTTCCGTGCTGCGGAAAGAGACCGAGCCATATGGGATAAAACCCGGTGCAATGAAGTCGACCCTGTCGACTTTTAAGCGACTACTACTACTACTACAACTGCTGTTACTGCTTTCGTCGCCACCATCACCACTAACGGCATATTTTTAAAAACTGCCTCAATCTGGATTCTTTTCTTATTGTTGCGTGTAATTTTCTACTCGCATTAGCTCTTACCAGACAGTCGATGTTAGTCAGGAACAGACACACACAAAAACATATACACAAACAAACAAACACACGCATACAAGCACGCGCGCACACACACACATAGGCAAACAGGCAGACAGGCAGGCAGGCAGGATTACGTACGTACGTGTATGGGACTGTATGCATGCAAGCAAGCAAGCATTATACCATATTTTGCTAATTGAACTAGGGACATTCTCATACATGCGCCGTCATCATCTGCAACAACCAGCGAAGAGTATCAATAATAATAGTACCAGTACTAGGCTGATTATCTGTTCATGTGGCCTTTCCTCGTAATCTCGAGTGTCCGTCAGACCCTCTGGTCACTTCCTGCAGCACTATACTCCCCAAGCGGTGATGATCCATCTGTTCTTCCGCAATATGCACACGTTTTCAAAGAGCCCCAACCACATATGCGAAATCATGTACCAACTCCCAACGAAGTGATGCAGACAAAGCCAATCTGTTCGTCTGCTCTTTTCCCAGCACACCAGCATGTCCTAGGGAAAATATCCTCTATTTTTGATGTTTGAATTGACGTTTGCCACTCTGCCCAAAGCATGCCTGCCTTCACCTTTCTCATCATGCTTTGTGAGTCTGTTACAACCACGACATGCGCGTGCTGTTTGTCCTCAATCCAGCGGAACGCTGCCGTGACTGTGTCCACCTCCATTCTCAGACTAGATGTTGTGGTATCATATTCCAGACTCTCCTACACCAAACACCGTCCACCAACGTGGATATAATGCTAAATGTGGAATAAATTGTGGGTACCAGAAGAGAGCCGTTGTAATCCGTGACAGTTTCCAATTTGTTTACAGTTGAAGAAGTATGAACTCCTAGGACAGGCTCTCACAATTGTCGGCTCATGTTGGGACAACACTTGGCGTGGCAGCTGGACACTGCTATCAAAGATGGAGGCCACAAAGCACCGATGTGAATGTTGGAGTCCAGAGTAAGTCATCATATTCAGTTCCCAAGAATAAGTTAATGATCAAGCCTCATATTTGGAATAGATTGGTGGCATGTTCAGAAACTTCGTACACGAATAATCTGACAGGGCATCACACACAAAGTATAATCGTTATTGACAACTGGCGGGGAAGAGCATATCTCTGAGGAAAGTTCACGCTTTAGCAGTTTCTATGTGTCATGTGCACAGAAAATTAAAAAAAGAAAAAAACAAAGAAACAGAAGCTGCAGCAGAAGCAAAAACAGGAGCATCGGAAACAAAAGAAGCAGTAGAAGCGGCAACAGGAACAGCGAAAGCTTTGGTACCAGGTCGGGAGAAAAGCTTCTCTATCTACTCACTCCCATAGTTACACGCTCTGTTAACCACAACCTTCCAAAGGATTACCAACCAACCAATATACTGGCGTAGAAGATCATGCCCCGCCACAACTACGTGGTCTAGCACTGTGTATCTATATGTATACTTGTATCAAACCATGTCATGATGCAAGCCTGTTCAGAATCTTCTTTCTGTTAGCGTCCTTTTTTTTACCCATCTCAGCTCATCTCATCATGTTCCTCTTGTACCTTGCGGTGTTGAGATGATGTATAAACAGCGGGAGAGTGCCCGCCTATGGGATTCATGTATCGATATCCCCATGGATTCTGTTATTCCCTGCGTCTATCGTTTACGTAGTCGGCCTCTTCCTCTGCTTCCCTCTGGTGTGTACATCATTGCTTGTTGTGGTATGCTGTTAATTTTTAACCTACTTGCATGACCAAACCATTAGACTTGTTTCCTTCTAATAAAATCTAGTGCAGCTATAACCCCTACTTTAGCCCTGATTTCTTCATTTCTGATCTTATCTCTTCTTGATACATTGAGTATTCTTATCGGGAATCTCATTTCTGTTGTTGTGATTTTTCTTTTCTCTTTTTCTGTCATTGTCCAGGTTTGGCATTGGTAACATAGGGTTGGTAGGAAGATTGTGTTGTAAAGTGCTTTCTTAGTAGTTAGTGATACACGTTTGTTCTTTTAGTATTGGTGCCATTCGTCCAATGACATAAAAAGATCCACACCTTTACAAAAGATTCGAATCCGGGTCTCCTGAAGAAGTCAATAGAGCAGCCTCTCCTCGTTAACTGACACAGTGCCAAACAAAAAGCAAGCTTGGACCTAACAAAAATCGATTGCGGAAAATAGGAAGTAGGGATGTGTCACAGGTATTACTTAAAAGTCGTTACAATGGTAGCAGACATGTATTATATATTATATTAAAGGATGGTTGCATAAGGTCCTTATGATAAGGAAAACTACCGTATAAAAGCTAATGGCAAATAATGAAAGTTGCCAAGACGATCAGTCGTCCAATGGCACTGACTCGGTTAAGTAATACCCTTACAAAATACACGGTTTTGTGCATAGTATATGTCATTATAATGAAAGATTAAATACTATTTCATCTAACCCAAATAAACACATACACAGACACGCGTAAACACACCAGACTGAAGCGAATACGTACCAGTTATTATATCCAGCAGAATACACACAGTACACAGCTCCATCATGAACAGTTAACACAGTACACTAACTATTAATCTCTAACCACAGTTTGAAATCCTGTTAACAAACACACCCTGTATTTCCACAACGAGGTTACAATAACTCCAAGCACGGAAATTCTCAATTCTTTATGACAGATACTCGCACGTTGAAAACATGAGAGATCTGCACGTTTCCCGTTTTAAATCTGCGTCGGTTTCATTATAGCTGATTGGGCTGTTTGATCTAGACAAGGATATGACGAGAAAGAGTGAAAGCGGAATATCTGAAAGAAAGGAAGAAACTGAATCGCGGAAATGAAGTATGATGACTCAAGTGTGGAGAGACAACACACCAGCCTAATGACAGAGTGAGGATACAGATGACTCCATGGCACTTAGGTTCATAGAATCTTGAAGTGTGCTGTCTGTTTAGGCAATTTCCTGCGTGTCTCATGTGTTGCTTTCACGTGCGCACGTAGCGTTAGTGTCACGCAGTTTAACGTGACATAATTTTTTTTTTTTTTTTTTTTTAGCATATCCTTTACAGGACTTAGCTGTCAACACCAGCATCTTTCAGCTGTATGTTGATCTCTTGGCAAGATTACGCTCAGTAGTTTGCCATTGCTTTCTGAGCGGCCGGCTCACATACCCCGTAAGTTACCGATGCGATTCGAACCACTGCTGATTTGAACCATCATCACATTACCTGACGAGAGTATACGAGATTACGGAGAAAAGTCATAACCTCTAAGCCACGAAGCCGGCTGACATAATTTAGTAAGGTAAATATGGGGGTATTTGATGTCAAAGGAAAGTCAGGACAACTTGAAACGTAGAGCTGCTTTACAAAATACAAGAAGGAAAAACAGAGAATATTGCTGTGACAACCCTTCATCTGCAAATAACAAGAAGAAAACACAGCATATAAACTTCTGAGAAGACACTAAAATGACTACATGTGTTCATTTCAAATTTGTCGCTGATTTAGTGTCACGCAGTTTAAAGTTACATAATTTAGTAAGGTAAATATGGGAATATTTAATCTCGAGGGGGCGTCAGGGTAACTGGAAACGTAGGGCTGCTTGACAAAATACAAGAACGAAAACCAGAGCACGTTGCGGCTACAATCCTTCATCAACAAATAACAACATGAAAACACAACATATAAACCAAGGAAATGACACTACAATGACTACATTAGAGCGTAAAAGCAGGATGAAATAATGACAACAAATTTATGATATTTATCCTAGAGGAGGCCAATATGAAACCTGGTAAAAGTCCAGTTTGTTTATGGTTTAATATAGTCATGACACTACAATGACTACATTAGAGCGTAAAAAGCAGGATGAAATAATGACAACAAATTTATGATATTTATCCTAGAGGAGGCCAATATGAAACCTGGTAAAAGTCCAGTTTGTTTATGGTTTAATATAGTCATGACACTACAATGACTACATTAGAGCGTAAAAAGCAGGATGAAATAATGACAACAAATTTATGATATTTATCCTAGAGGAGGCCAATATGAAACCTGGTAAAAGTCCAGTTTGTTTATGGTTTAATATAGTCATTGTGGTGTCATCTCCGTGGTTTATTTGTTGTTATGGTCTATGGCTGTTATTTGTTGATGGGGGAACGTCGCTTATTTTCCGTAATTGTATTTCGTAAGCTGTCCAATACTTAGTGTTTTTGTATCATTTACATTTACACCGCCTTACAACTGTTTTAATCAATTTCATTTATACTGTAACTTCATTTCTACAGCTTTACAACAGCTTAATCAATTAAATTTATGTACAATAATTAGTTTAGTTTAGTCGACGGATCGACGGAATCGACATCACGGCACACGGGTGTAACCCACAAGTTCTCCGTTGTACTCCTAACTCAAACCTGTGTCCGGAGAATCTCACCTTAGTGCACGAACTCCGTAACACAGGCGAGGATCCTGAAATACTTTGGGTACATTACTAGCAGTTAGGCTACTCTTTTTTCGATTCCCAACTGCCAAGGGAATTTTTACGTGCGCAACAATACACACGGGCGCTCGATCTCACTACCTAGAGACCAGGGGAAATTGTGTTACTAGAAGTCCACGTGAAAACATCTCGACCCTCACAGGGGCTTGAACCCGGGACCTCCAGCACTCGAGGCTGAAACCCATGTACATTGTAACCAGGATAACGCAACACAGTTTTGTTTAACTTTCAGGATCATTTTCATTGCTCACAGATATTTCATAAAAGGGCTGTAGTCTCCTCAGTAGACCGGCGGGGATCCAAATGTCATCATCATCATCATCTAACGGTGCAGCCTACAGTACCTTGCGGTGAAGGACAGGGAGGTCTTGAGCCTGAGTAATTAAGGCCGCCTGGCTAATGCAGTCGAGTTAGAGTTCTCATTTTGCCCCTGACAGAAAAATATCCACACCTTACGGAGGATTCGAACCTGGCGTTCTAGCTACTCGATCAGCCGCACTTCAGATGTATGCATACCGGAATGACACATACTGTAAATATTACCTTGTGGGTAAAGGTATTCCCATAGATACTGTCTTTGGGGTTGTGAAGTTTTAAGTCGTCACATATTCTAGGCCACGACGCATGCCGGTGGGTGTCCAGTTTCATTCTACGTCTCCTTTACTTCCCAGACATTTCTCTGAAATGTCCAAGAATTGTCCGATAGCCATTGCTATGAGGCTGACTCAACCATCCATCCATCCATCATGTGCCATGCCGGTAAGCGTGGGCGGTCATGTTCTGCCATCTCACTCGATCAACAGAGTCGTGGATCAGTTCCGTGTTTCTGTCTCGACCATGCCACAAGGCCAAGCCATCCAGATACTTGTTTCTAGGTCTTCCCCTTGGTCTGTTCCCCTCGATCTTACCAGTTGTCACCAAGTTCTCCAAATCATTTCTTCTCATAACATGCCCAAAAAATTGTGACTGTCTACGTCTAATGTCTCTGATCAGTTTACGATCTTCATTTGTTTCTTGAAGGACTTGTTCATTGGTCTTTCTGGCTGTCCATGGTATTCTTTGCATTTTCCTCAGAAACCACATTTCTACAGCCATCAGATGTTTTTCAGCCTGGCTGCTCATTGTCCAAGCTTCACATCCATATAAAAGTACAGGTTCTATGTAGCATCTCAACACTCTTTTTCTCGTTTCAATTGACATCTTTTTATTGGTCAGTATGTTTTTCATCTTGCTAAACCCATAACCCAATTGGCCGAACAGGATTCCTGCCTCTTCTGGGGATTGAACCAGGACGACTGCTTTGCCAGGCAAATACAGGTACCACCAACGGCTCCTTTTTGTGGGTTAATTTAGTTGCATATCCTTTATAGGACGTCGCAGTCAACCCCGTAATTTTTATTTAAAATTTTTTTTATTTAAATTTTTTTTTTTTTTTTTTTTTGGTGATTTCTTGGCAAGATTACGTTTATAAGTTTGCCATTGCTTTCTGAATGACCAGAGCTAAATCCAAATTTTTTTTCTAAATCAACAAAAGGCGGTCTGCTGCCAAATCACCAGCAGCTGTGTTTCGAACGCGGTATGCGGGATTACGAATTGCATTGGTAACCCCTTTGTCACAGAGCAAATTAAACGGAATGAATAGATATACAAGTTTCGCCTCTCTGGGTCATCGTTATGCACCCGTGGATTAATCCAAGACATTAAAGGTTACATATTTGGAAGCAGAGGAAGAGGCCGACCACGTAAACGTTGGACGGAGGGAATAGCAGTCCATGGGAATATCGATACCTGAAACCCATAATCGGGCACTCTCCCGCTGTTTATACTTCACCTTGACACCGTAAGGTACAAGAGGAACACGATGAGATGATGAGATAAAATGAGATATTTGTTTGTGTTCAAGCGAGGTTTCATCGTTGTCATTGCACCGCGTTTTATCCCTGATGGTTCGATATTTTCCCCCGCAGGACGGCCTTCCGAAGAACGAACAGTCTAGCCCCATTGACTATCCTGAAGAGACTCCACACACACACACACACAAATATAGCTCTCGAAAACAGAGTGACGGAGTTCGGAATAGAACACACAACTTTCAGAGCAAGTGGTTTCTTCTTCTTCTTCTTCGTTCATCCGGAGTTTTTTTTCGGATGTAATTGCGTTGTGCCTGTTTACAGCAGAGCTGCGTTCTTGCGCCGTTAGGCCGACACATCCGACTTCTGCGGGCATTTGTTGACCGGGTTAACCTTCCCGGGAGCAAGTGGTTTAATTATGGCTACCGAATTCGTAATTCGGTTTAATTATCAAAGCCGGCGATAGCAACAGTAATAATGATGATAATACGAATCTACTACTACTACTACTACTACTACTATTACAACTACTACTACTACTACTACTACTACTACTACTACTACTACTACTACTACTACTACTACTACTACTACTACTACTACTACTACTACTGCTGCTGCTGCTGCTGCTGCTGTTGCTGCTGCTGCTGCTGCTGCTGCTGCTGCTGCGACTGCTACTGCTACTACACTAGGGATAAATTACTTGTTAGGAAGAATAACTCACCCACGCGTTATCGAGACATTGAAAAATGTCACTGAATAGTAACACCGTGACTTACCATGTACCTGGTCTCTCTGGTCTAGAGGTTACACGATTTTCTCCGTAATCTCGTATACTCTCGTAGGTAACGTAACGTTGCGCGAGAATTGGTAGCGGTTCTCTCCGCGTCGGTAACTTACGGGGTATTTGAGCCGGTCGCTCAGAAAGTAATGGTAAACTACTGAACGTAATCTTGCCAAGAAATCAACAATGAGCTGAAAGATGGTGTTGACAGCGATGTCCTGTAAAAGGATATGCAAAAGAAAATATAAAAAACTTACCATTCAGCTAGTTACAGACAACTAAAGATTGTTGACGTGAGATGGATACCTCATCCTGTAAAAAAAAAACTTTGGCTGCAAAATGTAACCAATAATGAACATGTCGACAAATAGTTGGGTGTATTATTATACTCCTTAGGGTGCTGAATGTAAGAAGAAGAAGAAGAAGAAGAAGAAGAAGAAGAAGAAGAAGAAGAAGAAGAAGAAGAAGAAGAAGAAGAAGAAGAAGATTGCTTGTAATAGAGGGGGTGAAGTAGATCTGCCAGAAAACATTAAAGGAAACGTGTAAGTGTGTGTGTGGGTGGTTGTGTCATGGGGTCTTCCAGAACACCTTGTTACACCTGTGTATTGGGGCGCTTTAGTCTGAAAGTAGGTCATGTCATGTTGAAACAGCTGCAGGAATGTAAACAGTGGTGGGGGTAAGGGTATATATATATATATTGGAGAGAGAGAGAGAAAGAGAGAGCTAAAACGATAGGGTGAGATCGTCTATGAGAGAGATAGGAAAGAGAGAGAGAGAGCTAGAACGAGAGAGGGAGAGCGTCTATGAGAGATAAAGAGAGTGGGAAAGAGAGAGGGAAGAGAGAGAGAGAGCTAGAACGAGAGAGGGAAGAGAGAGAGAGAGCTAGAACGAGAGAGGGAGAGCGTCTATGAGAGAGATAGGAAAGAGAGAGAGAGCGAGAGAGAGAGTGAGAGAATGAGAGAGAGAGCGCGAGAGCGAGAGAGAGAGCGAGAGAGAGTGAGAGAGTGAAAGAGAGCGAGAGAGAGAGTGAGAGAGAGAGTGAGAGAGAGTGAGAGAGAGAGCGAGAGAGTGAGAGAGAGAGGAAAGAGGGAGAGAGAGATAGGAAAGAGGGGGAGAGAGAGAGAGAGAGTGAGTGAGAGAGAGAGATAGGAAAGAGGGGGACAGAGAGAGGGAGAGAGAGAGATAGGAAAGAGGGGGACAGAGAGAGGGAGAGAGAGAGTGAGTGAGTGAGAGAGAGAGAGAGAGAGAGAGAGAGAGAGAGAGAGAGAGAGAGAGAGAGAGAGAGAGAGAGAATAGTCAACAATATCCTCAGTTGGATTTCTTAAAATAGTCCATAGTAAAACTGACACCAGGCTGTTGCGCAGCCGCAGACACATATCTCAGTCACCGTTCCCCATCCTTCTTGAAGCTGCAGTTCAAGTTACGTGTACGACACATGAAACAATCAGGGCAGTTTGCCCCAGGTACACGCAGTTAGAACAAATTCACTGACATTACATTGTCGTTATGAACAAACAATACACACACAGGGTTAACTTAATAGTATTGTACCGGTTTACAAATACACTGCTAACCGATTCACGCGCAGATAACAAGTAAATAAGTTTCGATTGTTTTCCCAACGATCATAGCTCTGGTGTTTAACAAAATGGGTACCAAAGATTTCCCAGGAAAGAAAGGTCACCTATGGGAATCATGTTACCCATAGCAGAAACAAGACTGACCTTTTAAGTTAGTTACATATCCTTTACAGGACATCTTTATTGCAAAAGTTAATGGACGAGTCTTGAAAAGGGAGAGTTTGGCATATGAGACTACGACCTCCAGCATGAGAATGGAGGTGGAAGCAGTAACAACGGCATTCCGTTGGTTAGAGGAGACTACTGCAACAACAATGTATTCATTATGGATTCAAAGAGTATGCCTAGTAAGGCTGAGAAAGGATTGTTTCGTGTGGAATGGCAATCAACGCTTCAGAGGTCACAGATTGTGAGAATTGTATGGATATTTTGCCCTGGCCATGCGGGGGTGCGGGGGAAATGAACAAGCTGATAGGCTGGTAGGGACTGCACCTCTTGGTGGTAGATTGCCTATGGACAAGGGGGAGGTGGTCGTGCGCTTGTGGGACCAGGTGGAGAAGGCGGGGGGGGGGGGGAATAGATTGAGAACCCGTATGTGGAAAGAATGAGATTGCGGAGGATCGGCAGAGGTTCTGGAAGAATCTCAAAACTGAGAGTGAAGACCAGGAGAACTTTACATCAGAGAGCGGTGGGAACGATTAGTAGTATGACTCTTTACTGGCTGTTGAACGAGGGGACGGAGCACATATGGGAAGGTCCTGAGTGCAGTGATGTCGGTTCTTAACTCAACTCAACTCAACTACAGGACATCGCAGTCAACCCCAGCATTTTTTTAAAGCTATTTGTGATTTCTTGACAAGTTTACGTTCAGTACATACATAAACACACATAGTATTGTTTGGACTTATAGAAGGAGAAGAAGGAAGTAGAGATTAGAGGACTGACTAGACAACATAAAATGTGAAAGCTATAGTTACCGACCAGGATTCGAACCTGTCACCTCCATATGACTATAGCTTTCAAATTGTATATTGTCTAGTGCATCCTCTAATCTCTACTTCCTTCTTCTCCTTCTATGAGCGCCAAACAATACTTCGTGTGTTTATTTACGTTCAGAATTTTACCATTGATTTCTGAAAGAACGGCACTCATACCTGTACGAAACCAACGCAATACGGTCTGCTTACAAATCGCCCGCTGCTGCGTTCCGATAGTGGATAGCGAAATGCTTCTGTAACTCCTTTGCCTTAGCGCCGGTTCTGCTTCATAAAATCATCGCCATCATCAAGTGTCCTTCCAGCTGGCGTAGTTGTTCATGTCTCGCCACAGATCTCGGTCTTTCGTGTTTTGCATCAATTCTGCTGCTGATATTCCTCCCTGCCACCGTCTTAGTCCATCCAGCTTCTTGGTCTGCCCCTGCTTCTCTTCTCGTTGATCTTTCCAGCCGTCACGATATCTCCAACGCCTCTTTTCTCATCACATGACCGAAGAAATCTGTTTGTCGCATTCTTATTGTTGAATATAATGCTCTAGTATCGTTAGCCCCTTTCAGGCAGTCGTAAAATAGTGCCAGAAATATCCGTTGGAAATAAAAGGATGCTCCGCTGCTTCACGCGTCTAGTCCGATAGAAACCATGTGGACCTGATACTTTTTTGTTCAATATCCCTTACGGGACGTTGCAGTCAACACCAGCATTTTCAGCTGCTGTTGATGTACTAGGCAAGTGTTACGTTCAGTAGTTTGCCATTGCTTTCTGAACGATATTATTTCTGACCTGATATTACATCCTCAATATGTCGTTTTCTTCATCGTGTACCTAGTCTGCGGGAACACTGGCGGTCATGTCTTCCTATGGAGGTCAGTTTGGTCGCCGCATGGATAAGGGCGTTCACTCGTAGACTTCCGGTGTGCTGCTGCCGAGGTAGCGGGTTCAACCCCTACATCGGTCAGTCGGACTAAAATGTAGACTTCTCGTCCTTGACATGGGGACGTTAATTACAAGTATCCCAGACGTTGGAGTGGGTTCGCCTGATGGGGAGGGACACTGGTAAAAGGAAAAGCTAATCCACACGCAATCAGTTATCAGTTATCAGTTGGGGTATCTTCGTTGCACTCCGGACATGTCCATAGGTGCTCAGATCCTTCCCCCCCCCCCCCCCCCCCAGCATATGCATCAGCGTCCGGTGGCTAATAGTGCCAGTTCTGTGTTGGTTGACGAGGCGCTTTGTTTTCCCGATGTACCTCTCGCGTCTGGCTGTGCCGATTCTTACTCCCAGGTCTTTCATCCTGGACAGCGATGTGGAATCATTGACGTCAACGTCCTCTGTTCTTTAAGGACGTTAATAACATCGGCACGATCCATGGGCTGGCCATCTACAGGGGGTGCAGAGCCAGCCAGTTTGTCAGCTCGTTCATTTCCCTCGACTCCCGCATGTCCCGGGACGAAGATGAAGGTGACTTTACGGACAACAGACTTCCGCAGCGATTCAGTCCACTGTCTACGTACAGATCCAGCTTCGACCTTCTGAATCATGCTCATTGAATCACTTAGTACACACACGTTGGTATAATGCTGTGACTCCAGCCATATGAAAGCCTGTGTAACTGCCATCACCTCCATCGTCATGCTGCTCGTGGTAATAGAGTGGGCACCACTGGATTCTTGAACGGTTCGGCCCGCTGAACGGGCTGTAAATGCCCACGCACTTCTCTGCTGCTTTACCACAGATCCATCTGTATAGATGAGCACTTCGGGGCTATCTGAGTGTTCATAGATGAGCGCGTTAACCTCTGCATTGACAGCGGCAGGGTTCTGCTCTCTGCACCGTCTGTCGAGTGTGATAATGCAGGAGAAAGTGCACTTAAAAGCTGGAGGCACCGGCACCCATTCCTTGCCGGGGTTGATACTGGTAAGACTCCAGACCTGTCTGACGACATCTTCCGCCCGACCCATCCATGATTTGCCCCTTTTTAGCCTGTCACCCTTTTCTCTGAATATAGCGTCATGCAGAGGGTGCTGCTCATCTGCACTTATTTTTAAGTATGCACGAGCTCTCCAGATCTTGATCCTGTGTTCCATTGTCGGGAAGTCAAGGAGGTATCTCATTGCTACACAGCTGGTGTCTCTCGTGCAGCCCAAAATGATGCGTATGGCTTCGTTTTGTACCTTTTCAAGTCTTCCAATCTGTGTAGGGCTGACAGTGAGGATGGCCAGGGCATACTCGATGCGTGAAAGCACAAGTCCTTGGAACAGAAGTATTAGCAGTCTTTGCTCGATATTGGCAGTCGCCATGACTCTCATTGCTGACAAACCTTTTCGAGCCTTCGTTATGACATAATCGACATGATCTCTGAAGGACAGGCTACGATCAAGCCTCACGCCAAGATATGTCATTGGCTGGGTTCTACTCAAACTGCTCCCATCCATTCTTTCTGCCGGCAGGTCTGTTTTCACAATATGGTTGTTTAGTGAGAACCATGTAACCGTTGCCTTTGCGGGGTTGACAAGGGCATCGGTATCAGCACACCATGAGGAAATTCGATCTAGTTCGCCCTGCATATCATTGGCAACCGCCTGTCTATCTCGACCCTGTCGATACACGAGGATATCGTCAACGAATGACAGAGTCCTACCCCTCCCGTCCAACTGTTGTTCAGTGATCGGCACCGTATACACGTTGAATAGTACTGGTGACAGTGGTGAACCCTGCGGCAATCCTGGACATATCGTTATCGGCTCAGAAGACCAACTCCCGCATCTTAGCACCACCTTACTTTGGAGCAGAACTGCAGCTATCCATCGTACAAAGTGAGGGTGCACTTTCAATCTGAGGAGGGTGTGCATCAAGTGCTCGAACGATACTCTGTTATATGCGTCCTCTAAGTCTATGGCGGCCGCAGATGTCTCTTCTCTGACCTGAAATCCTTCGTAAACATCTTGAGCAAAGACCGCTGCATTCAGCCATGACTCTTTGTTGCGTCTGTATCCTCCAAGTGTGGGCGGGAAGCAGCCGAGCTGTTCCAAGTCCCAAGCAAGTCTGTGTGCGACAATTTTCTCCAGTAGCTTGCCAACAGTATTCTGCATCGTAATGATTCTGTAGCCGCTTATCTTAGAATGGTCTTTGTTCGGTTTTGGCAGCGGCAGCAAGTAGCTGTGTAGCCATTCTTCTTTGACCTGACCCCTCTGGATACTGGTGTTGAATTCTCTGGCCAGTTCTTCCATGTCATCATCTGATATCACCAGTAGGTCACCATATCGGATGCCGTCTGGGCCTGGGGCGGTGTTAGGTGATTTCTTGAGCATCGCACGCAATACCTCAGCTGTGATTGTCCATTCTTCGTCTGTCCCGACCCCCTCGCACAACTGAGAGAGTGTCGTTGTGGTCCTCTGTCTGGCGGGCTCGTCTTTCTGGTCAGTCTGTTCTATGTAGCGTGCAAGAAGGGCCTTACCTTTATCCGCATCCGACTTTTTCCATGCGAGGTCTGTGCCTTGAAAGTCTGGAATACCCCTACGTTGTGCAGCACCGTTCATGCTCTTGTGGAGGCGCCAGAATGTCGTAAGAGATCGCTCGGAGCACACCTTCCTGCAGAACTCGTCCCATTTCTCGGCCTTGGCCTGTTTGGCGCAGGATTTGAATAAAGTCGTCGTCCTATCGACCTCAGTCTTCAGGTTCCCCAACTCAAACTGTGGCATGTTAGCCTTTCTGGCCTTTTGCCAGTCTTTGACAGCCTGCCTCTTTCCCAGCCATGCCTTCTCGACCTCTCCATTCCACCATGGTGGCTGCAACCATCTTTCTTGTCTCCTGCGGGAGGAAGTTAGTTTCCTTCTTCTGATCTTGCTTATGGCGTCTTGACCAGTGTTGTCGTACGGGAAGGCATTTGTCTTGTTTCTTTGACTCATGGCCCCGTCTTTCTTGATCAGAATGACACAAGGGTAGTGGTCACTATCGTGGTATCCCAGTGTGCCCCACCGGCACCTTGGTGCGATGGTGGGCGACACCAGAGTCAAGTCAATGATGCTGTCAGAGTCACCTGGTCGAGTGGCTCTTCTAGTGACCTTCCCATCATTCAGACAGATTAGGGCAGCAGATGCCAGGGCGTCCTCCTGATTTTCTCCCTGTCTATTGGTGATGCAATTCCCCCATTGACTGCCTCTGGCATTGAAGTCCCCACAGTAGATGATATGCCTTTCATCCATATCGAACAAACTCTGCCAATGTCGCACGTCGACCTTCCCATTTCGCGCATAAACGTTCACGATTACAAGCTGCACTGGTGTCATTATTCTTAATGCATGCTCTTGCAGGGCATCACTGTTCCAGGAAGACATATCGATGTCAGACACTAGTATGTTGTCACGGACCAGAATGGCCTGTCCGAGGTGCCGCCTGAAATCCTCCCTGAAAAAGACTCCCTTAAAGACTCCCTGAAATCCCGCGACATTTACTGTTCCGTCGCCGAGCTGTGTTTCTTGTAAGACCACCATATCGTTTACGTACAGTAGTTTTTCAAGAATGGGTCGGCGTTGACTAAATGATGCACAGTTCCAGTACAGTACTCGAACGTGTCCAATGCCCAATCTGTCACTCTTTAACCGCCTTCTGCGAGTGCCCGCCCTCTTACCACGCCGTGTTCTTGTAGGTCGTTTGGTCGTCATGTTAGGCTTAACTATCGCCACCGGGCGCCGATGATACGCCGAAGGGAGTCCGGGCGCGCGTGCACGAACTCCGTTGCACGGTCCGAACTCCATTTCACCACGAAAAACACACTTAATCCATACACATTTCGGAAAAAACACGTTCCATTTTACGGGACGAAAACATGTCCCGCCATCTTGCTCAAGGGAACTCACTCTCATTCCATCCACACGCAAAAAACAGTCCAATGCACTAGAAGAATTGGCACCTGACTGGACTACGCTTGAGTTCAAAGCGAGCGAACTAAAAAATAAATGTCTTTGTATTAAAATAACACAAGTCCCGAAGCAGGAGCCTGTTGTAAGTCTGTGATGTGCTTAATACGTCACATGTTGTTGACCTGCATGCATCGGGGGAATCAAGTGTCCCACGTTACGAGGACGACTGACTTAGGCGCCGACCCCTAGTCCGACTACGCTCATATTATCAGTGTAACCATTTAACCATTACACCAACGCGCCCGTTAATGCTTTCTATCATCTGACGTGTTGATTAAGTTAGTGTTGCTTATATGAGTAGTTTTTGTCATCTTCATCATCATGTGCCATGCTGATAAGCGTGGGCAGTCATGTTTCGGCTTCTCACAGGATCACTAGAGTCGTGGATCAACTCTGCGTTCTTGTCTCGACCATGTCATGTCGTCAAGCCATCCAGATATTTACTTCTCAATTTTGCCAGTTGTCACCAAGTTCTCTAGTTTATTTCTTCTCATAACGTGCCCAAAATGTTGACTGTCTACGTCTAATGTGTTTAAACATTCCGCGTAGACAATTCTCTGTTTTTTTCTGCCTCACTTGATTTGTTTTTCCCTTTTGCGTGCGAGGTCATTTTCTTTATTCGACTTCTTCTCATGGCATGCCTCGTTTGTTTCATTAAAATGTGGAGAACATTAACAAAAAGAATAATTGAAGCGAATAGAGATCTGTATTGGTATTAAATATATGATAATAACACCACAAACAAAAAGAATGATTGAAGCGTACAAAGGTCTGTATTGGTATAAAATATATGATAATAACACGACAAACAAAAAGAATGATTGAAGCGAACAAAGATCTGTGTTGTTATAAAATATATGATAATAACACCACAAACACAATAAGCTTCATGGTGAGTCCTTTAACAGATTCAGTACCAAACATAAATTAGATTTGGACCAAAAAAAAAAAAATGGATGGTGGAAAATGAGAACTAAAGGTGTGTCACAGTAATGACTTAAAAGTTGTTATAATGGTGGCAGCCATGTTGTATTTTACATCGTTATTATCTTTAAACTGACTTACGACGTCACCGTGTTCGTCTGCATGGTGATGTCACGTTATGACACTCTCGACATCCTTAACAACAATGTTGACAGGTTACAAGACAATGGCATGGTTATTGTCATTTCTATCACACTTTTAAGGTTTTCGTTAGACTCCCCCACCCCCTTTCCATATCAAATTAAAGTGAGTTCTATAAGGAAAACTACTGTATATAGGCTCATGACAGATACAGGAAGTCGCTTAAGACGATTGATAATTCCATGACACTTAATCAGTTAATGCAGTGTTTCCCAACGTGGGGCCCACGCCCCACAGGGGGGCAATTTGACTGTTAAGGGGGGCAATTCGAAAATGGAAGAAATCGGCTGAATATAACAAAACGGGGAGACTTGAGACTGAAGTTAACTAAATTGGAACCTGACATAAGATCTCTTTGCAGCAAGTATCAAGCGCAAGGATCTCACTAAATTTAAATAATAAATAATTACTAATAATTAAAATAATATAGAAAAATCTTTCATTAAAATTATTTTGTACTTGAATTTCAGTTCTCGATTATATGTTTTGAAAATTTACTTACTGTGTTTGCTCAATAATTTCCTATTGATTTCTTCCTAAAACCTATCATTCAAGTTTCTTTAGTGAACATTTCAATTTTTGAATATTAAAAATAATGTATATGTTGAGGGGGGGGGGCGTGGGGCGGGGGAGGGGGGCAATATGAATTTTAGAAAGGCTTAAGTGGGGCATGGTACAAAAAAGGTTGGGAAACACTGGTTTAATGTGTTTATCCAGGTGGATGCTGCTGTCCTTCAGCTAGAGTCTCAGCAGTAACAAGTCTCAGCAGTAACAAGTCTCAGCAGTAACAAGTCTCAGCAGTAACAAGTCTCAGCAGTAACAAGTCTCATCAGTAACAAGTCTCAGCAGTGACAAGTCTCAGCAGTAACAAGTCTCATCAGTAACAAGTCTCAGCAGTAACAAGTCTCATCAGTAACAAGTCTCAGCAGTAACAAGTCTCAGCAGTAACAAGTCTCAGCAGTAACAAGGCTCAGCAGTAACAAGTCTCAGCAGTAACAAGTCTCAGCAGTAACACGTCTCCGCAGTAACAAGTCTCAGCAGTAACAAGTCTCAGCAGTAACAAGTCTCATCAGTAACAAGTCTCAGCAGTAACAAGTCTCATCAGTAACAAGTCTCAGCAGTAACAAGTCTCATCAGTAACAAGTCTCAGCAGTAACAAGTCTCATCAGTAACAAGTCTCAGCAGTAACAAGTCTCAGCAGTAACAAGTCTCAGCAGTAACAAGTCTCAGCAGTAACAAGTCTCAGCAGTAACAAGTCTCATCAGTAACAAGTCTCAGCAGTAACAAGTCTCATCAGTAACAAGTCTCAGCAGTAACAAGTCTCAGCAGTAACAAGTCTCAGCAGTAACACGTCTCAGCTATAGCAAGTCTCAGCAGTAACACGTCTCCGCAGTAACAAGTCTCAGCAGTAACAAGTAGCGGACCCTTTTCACACGCCTTGTGGACATATTAAGCATACTAATCTCACCCTATGTTTTTGACTTGGTAACAACTGGCAAGATCGAGGGGAAGAGAACAATGGGAGCGCAGAGAAGTAAATACCTGGATGGCTTGGCCACGTTGTATGGTCGAGACAAGAACACTGAGCTGATCCACTATTCTACTGATCGAGTGAGATGGCAAAACATGACCGCCCACGCTCACCGACACGGCACATGATGATGAGGATGCTAATGTTTTTAATAGATCAATCGACACAGGTAAGAAAATTGTGTCAATATCATAGCGGCCGCCTTTATTTCCCAGGATATTTCCTGATACCCATTATAGACTAGGTTTACCAGGCAGTCCAGGACACTAAAACAATTCCTCCTCAACGTGAATTCGAACTCAGGACGACTGGATCGGAAGCAAGCGTCTAACTCTAGCATATAAGCTACGGCTACACGAGCCTGTACTTCGTCTTATATATTTAGTTGACTAAAAGATGTTTTACAGCCAAAACTAATTACTGTTCTAATTTAACTTCTGTGTCAGAAAAACAATTTGCAGCATTTAGTGTCATGTCAGGTTGTTCTACCCGAAGACAGGTACGGAGTTTCTTTAAGACATTCATGCACAGTAAATCTATCTTTGTCATTACTGGTAAACTTATTCTTGGTGCATGTATGACACAGAGAATCTGTGATACGTTCTTCCCGATATTGATGCACAGTCGATCTGTCTTTGTCACTTCTAATCAACGTATTCTTGGATAATTATGTCGTGTTTTTCGCTTGCCTGCCACGTGTCAATAAGACTTATGCTCATTAAATACTTTGCTGTGTTAGCTTTTCTAATTTTACATACATTTACCTTAGCGGTGGTCGACTACTGTCAGTTGCTCAAAGTTTCAAACTGCAGTGGGATTTTTAACACGCACAGCATGTACATAACATTTCCTATTTTGTCGCTATTATCTGAGAAAGGTAGACTTCGATATACTACCCGAAGTAGTATAATTTGTGTACTGTCTGCTGTCTTAGCCTAAAACCTTGGACATTTTGTAGATCATTTATGTGCTAGTTTTAATGGTATCTATGATCATAAATTTGGAGAACATCGTGACGACTGGAAATATCAAGGGGAAGAGAGGCAGAGACAGACCATGAGAAATTATGCTGGATGGACTGAGACGCGACATGGAGGAATATCATCAGCGGAGTTGATCCAGAACACTAAAGACCGAGATCTGTGGAGAGCCTTGAACGCCTACGCCTATAACGATCATCGGGATGGGCAATGTGGATATGACACCATGCTTCGGAAACTGAAATACTTTGGAAAGAACATTGGTGGATGGCATAGTTTCTAGAAGGGGAGGCAGGAGTCTATCAGAACGACGAAGGATACAGGGCATTGCAGACACCCTGGCCATGAAAATACGCGAGCCATGAAAATACGCGAGGCAAAGGAACTGGAAGAGGATCGAGAATCGTTTCGTCCGGCCGTGATGAGAGCAACGTCCTGAAACATAGTGATGATGAGTGTGGATACGATGAGGGAAAGACACGGCAGCACGGTGCACGGTAATACACCCCTTGACCACTCTCCATGGTGTTGGCTGCCATCACAAACATTGTCTGAAACTGACCATCACAAATATTGTTTACGAGCTGACCATCACAAACATGATCTACAAACTGACCATCATAAATATTGTTTACAAACTGACCATCACAAATATTGGTAACAGGCTGACCGTCACAAATATTGTTTACAAACTGACCATCACAAATATTGTTTACAAGTTGACAATCACAAATATTGTCTATAAGCTGACCATCACATACTGTTTCTACAGGCTGACCATCACATACTGTTTCTACAGGCTGACCATCACTAATCTTGTCTACAAACTGACCATCACAAATCTTGTCTTCAAGCTGACCATCACAAATAGTGTTTACAAGTTGACCATCACATACTGTTTCTACAAACTGATCATCACAAATCTTTTCTACACGATGACCTTCACAAATCGTGTCTATAAGTTGACCATCACATACTGTTTCTACAGGCTGACTATCACAAATCTTGTCTACAAGCTGACCATCACAAATCGTGTCTATAAGTTGACCATTACATACTGTTTCTACAGAATTGACCATCATAAATCTTGTCTACACGCTGACCATCACAAATATTGTTTACAAATTGACCATCACATACTGTTTCTACAGGCTGACCATCACAAATCTTGTCTGACCATCATAATTTATTTCTACAGACTAACCTCCATATACCTATTCTATTGATTGACCATCATTAATCTTTTCTACAGACTGAATATCTCATATCCGACGGTCACAAACCTTTGTCATTAGTTGACCATCAAAATCTTTTTATAGTGTCTGACCATTGACATTTCTACAGACAGTCCATCACCACCTCTTCTACAGGCTGAATATCAGATTCAATTTCTACAGGCACATCATCACCACCTCTTCTATAGGCCGAATATCAGATTCAGTTGATACAGACAGATCATCACCACCTCTTCTACAGGCCGAATATCAGATTCAATTTCTACAGGCAGACCATCACCACCTCTTCTACAGGCTGAATATCAGACCCAGTTTCTACAGACTGACCATCATAGTCCTTTTACACAAGTGGAACACCACAGACATTGCATACGGACCGACGATAAAGTCTTTTCTACAGATCGGCCATCAAAGTCCTTTTCTATAAGATGAATGAATATCACTATCATTTTCTACAGACTGGCCTTCGCATAATTGTTTCTACTGTCGAAATATCAGTCTTTTCTACAGATTGACTATTATAAAACTGTCTACAGACTGACCATTAGAGTACTTTCTTCACACTGAAGATACTTTTTACAGGTGGACCATTTGAGTACTTACTTTTTTTTTTTATTCGCATATCCTTTTACAGGACATCGCTGTCAACAGCAGCATCTTTAAGCTGTCTGTTGATTTCTTGGCAAGATTACGCTCAGTAGTTTGCCATTGCTTTCTGAGCGGCCGGCTCAGTTATATCGCAAGTCACCAGCGGGGGACGAACCGCTTCCAGTTCTCGCCCGCTACGAGACTCTGCGTGATAAACGGGATTACGGAGAAAGTTGAGTACTTACTATAGACTGCAAATTAGATTACTTTCTACAGACTGACCCTTACAGTACATTATACAGGCTGACCATTAGAATACTTTCTAAAATCTGACAGTTGGAATACGTTTTTAAGGCTGACAATTGCAGAACTTTCCATGGGCTTACCATTAGAGTACTTTCTGCAGGCTGACAGTTAGAATACGTTTTTAAAGGCTGACAATTGCAGAACTTTCCATGCTTACCATTAGAGTACTTTCTGCAGGCTGACTGATTAACGTACTTACTACAGACTGGATATTAGAATACTTTCTACAGACTAACCATTACAGTGCATTATGCAGGCTGACCATTAGTGTACATTCTACAGACAGACTATTCGAGTATTTTCTACAGGCTGACACCACAATCCACCTTTAAAGGCTGATCATCACATTCAGTTTTTAAAGGTAAAGGTAGTTCCACAACAGATACCACCAATAGGGCTTTACATATTCTAAATGACAATATATGAGGTGGAGTGGACAGTTCTGTTCCTCGCTTCATTTCCTTCCTTCCTTCTGTACTCGTAGGACAAAATAATCCAGCCAGGAAAGGCCAGACGGACTAGCCTTCATAAGAAAAAAATACGTACGCAAAACAAAACATATAATCACGGAGAAGGCCCTCCAGTGACTACAGTAAGGCACACGAAGGGGATGAGAAGATGAAAAGATGAAAAAATGAGAACAATGAAGAGAAAATGAAAATGTGAGTTTGCTGATGAAGGCTAGTCGCTGCAACGTCCTGTGTTTTCCGTAATTGCGTTCTGTAAAGTTGCATTACTTTGTGTTATTTTATATTGTTTATATTTCCACAGCTTTGCCACAGTTCTACTAATTTTATTCATACTTTGTCATTACAGGATGCTTCACACAGAAGCAGGCAATGGGAAACCGTGAGATATTAATGTCTAGATTCGGGTCGGACACCTTTCTGTAGAGTTCCCCTGAAGAACTGTGATAAAGTCACGCAGCGTGCCATCATAAGTCGACGATATTTCGTTTAATAAACACCAACCACTGACAATAATTATTTTGATCTTGTATTAACATGTTTCCCACACATTAATCAATCAATCAATCATGTGCCATGCCGGAAAGCGTGGGCGGTCATGATTCGCCATTTCACTCGATCACCAGAGTCGTGGATCAGCTCAGTGTTCCTGTCTCGTCCATGCCATGTGGCCAAGCCATCCAGGTATTTTCCTCTCGGTCTTCCTCTTGGTCTGTTCCCTTCGATCTTGCCAGCTGTCACTAAGTTCTCCAGTCCATTTCTTCTCATAACATGTCCAAAAATTTTTGACTGTCTACGTCTAATTTCTAGAATCAATCTACGATTTTCATTTGTCTCTTGTAGTACTTGGTCATTGGTTTTTCTATCTGTCCATGGTATTCTTTGCATTTTCCTCAGAAACCACATTTCTGCAGCCATCAGATGTTTTTCAGCTTGACTGCACATTGTCCAAGTTTCACATCCATACAAAAGAACAGGCTCTATGTATCCCCTCAACACTCTTTTTCTCGTTTCAACTGACATCATTTTATTTTACACATTAATATTAATTAAATGTTTTGCGTATCCTTTTACAGGACTTAGCTGTCAACAGCAGCATCTTTCAGCTGTCTGTTGATCTCTTGGCAAGATTACGCTCAGTAGTTTGCCATTGCTTTCTGAGCGGCCGGCTCAGTATCCGCAAGTCACGAGCGGGGGTCGAACCACCTCAGTTCTCGCTCCGCTGCGAGACTCTGCGTGATAAACGGGATTACAGAGAGAAAGTGTTGTAACCCCACAGCCAGAGAGACCGGCACACATTAATATAACTATCTTATTCTTTGTGGACTAGTGAATAATAACACATATTATATGTTGTGCATTTTAAGTTCTGAACAAATTATTTTTAAATAGTATTCTAAAATAGCCATAAGTACAATTTTGTTGAGACATAAAGTGTAATAGTTAGAAGAACAAAACAATGAAATAAATTAAATATAACAAAATAATTATTAAATCTACGTAACCATGCTACACTCTTTCGCTACCGTGACCCCATCTATCGGCACGATGGATGTCCCGAGATGGCAGTCCGCCGTTTTAGTGGCACAAAATGATCAGTGGTTTATTTCACATATTTCTGCTCCGTTTCGGAATTTTAAGTTACAGTAAACTAAAAAGTCGTACAGCCGAAAGATCTCTACGCCATTTTGGTGCGGTCATTCGTTTTATAATTTTGGATTCTTGTGAATTTTCAGTTTTAAGGTAGTGTTAATTTGTTTTTTCACAATGGAAACGCCCACCAGTTTGCGTCCACGTAGTATGACTTGAGATCAAGCTAGATTATTGTTTATAACTGTTTTAAACAATAGTGATTCCCTTATCAGTGAATATTTAGAAAGAATTTTTAGTTGTGTCTAAAGTTTTAGCACGTGGTGATAAAGAAAAACCAGTGAATGTTCGTCAACAGCTGAGTGTTTGACAACGAAGCACGAATGGCTGAAGTTTACGTCTGTCATTATTGCTATGGGACTTGATCCAAGACCATGTATCAAAGACTACTGGTGTACAAGTGCACATTTATATACTCCTTGGTATGCCACTGCCACTACGTTTCCCAGTAATCAATTAGAAAATTATAATATATTTATCACACCATGTTTCATGTATGACAACCTGAGGGTACCCACAAAAAAAATTAAAAAAAAAAAAAATTGATCCTCTTGTTGACATGATTCTGAAGAATATCCAGGAAGCATTTTACCCATTTGAAAATGTGTCCATTGATGAAATGATTATTTGGTGGAAGGGCTAAATAAAGCTAAAAAACAAACATGCATTGTTGAGAACTGTTGAGAGTGGATTGCGAAAACCGCAAAGCAAGCCGAAGATGGTCTCCATGAAAATAACACGGCGATGAATGGCTGCGACAGAATGGACCAAATGGTTGGATATTATAATATCCATGATAGGAAAACCATTAAGTGGTGGAAGAAGATCTACTACTAGATCTTTGAAATTGCACAGATCAATGCTCACATCCTACATTCCATATGGCAAACAGAGAAAGGAGGATAAAAATTGTTATAGAAGGATTTCAAGTAAAGGAAAGTGCTCATCGCAAAGTAGCTCAGAGTATTCCTGAAAGTTTGACACTCTGCCTGCCGAAGAATTTCAGTCTGTTGCAGGAAATTATGCCGAAAGATTTACATGAGCCAAGCATTTAATTTAATGAATTATAATAGAAATAATATAATATAAATAATAGAATTTGTCGGTGTCAATAGAGACTGTGTTTTTTGTAGCACTCGAACTAAACGACACATATCATCTTTTGTTTGCTCCGGCTGCACTAATAGACCAGACTTGTGCGCCAAAGTTTGCTTTGCAGCCTATCACAAATAGACTGCCACATATAGTAAATAAAAACAAACAGACATGACAATTAAATGTAAATCTGCCAAGTGTTCTCCTAACTTTTGTCTGAAAAAAGAAAAATACATGATTCAGAATCTGCGGCAAAACTTCTTTTCGGATGATTGATTCGGAGCAATTGTATTTATAGTTTAGAAAAGTGTTGTTTGTGCAGTAAATTCAACAGGATTAGCAGTGATCAGGATATTGGATAACAACGCCCCCTTGGTAAGTACAATGTTTACATTATTTTTACCTACTTTTGTCCACATATTTTACAAATTATATTATTATTTTTATTTTATTTACAACCTAAAGCAGAAATTCTCCTACCAACATATTCCTTGTGCAATCCCCTTTATTTTGATATATAATACAACATTTCTGCAACAATTCTAACCATTTTCATAACATTATTGCGACATACACCAACTTCCAGATTGCGGCCATTAGTTTTTTTCATTTTTGTGACAAAGACATGGTTCAGAATATGCACCAAAACTTCCTTTTTGTTGATTTAAATGAGCAATACTGTTTATATTCTTGAAGACAAGTGGTGTTTGTTTGATTATTCAGTAAATTAAACATTATTAGCAGTATAGGAGTGTAGAAAACACATTCTAAGTGCAATGTTTACATTATTTTTACCTACTTTTGTCCACATATTTTACAAATTATATTATTATTTTTATTTTATTTACAACCTAAAGCAGAAATTCTCCTACCAACATATTCCTTGTGCAATCCCCTTTATTTTGATATATAATACAACATTTCTGCAACAATTCTAACCATTTTCATAACATTATTGCGACATACACCAACTTCCAGATTGCGGCCATTAGTTTTTTTCATTTTTGTGACAAAGACATGGTTCAGAATATGCACCAAAACTTCCTTTTTGTTGATTTAAATGAGCAATACTGTTTATATTCTTGAAGACAAGTGGTGTTTGTTTGATTATTCAGTAAATTAAACATTATTAGCAGTATAGGAGTGTAGAAAACACATTCTAAGTGCAATGTTTACATTATTTTTACCTACTTTTGTCCAATTATTTTACAAATTATATTATTATTTTTATTTTATTTACAACCTAAAGCAGAAATTCTCCTACCAACATATTCCTTGTGCAATCCCCTTTATTTTGATATATAATACAACATTTCTTCTACAATTTTAACCATTTTCATAACTTTACTGTGAGAGACCCCACCTTCCAGATTTCAGCCATTATTTTTTGTCATTTTTTGTTAAAAAGACATGGTTCAGAATATGAACCAAAACTTCTTTTTGGGTTACTTTAATGAGCAATACTGTTTATATTCTTGAAGACAATTGGTGTTTGTTTGATTATTCAGTAAATTAAACATGATTAGCAGTATAGGAGTGTAGAAAACACCTTATAAGTGCAGTTTTTAAAATAATTTTTACCTCTTTAATTTCAGTTGTTATTATTAAACCTCTCATTATTGTCATAATATTTGTAACCTATCAATTAATTATTAACCCTGTCATGTTCCTTGTGCAATCCTCTTTAATTTGATATGTAATACAATAGATCTGCTACCATCTTAACCATTTTAAAAGCATTATTGTAACACACCCCTAGTTCCAATTTTCTGCCATAAATTTCTGTTTGGTCACAGCCCAGTTTTTGTTTGGTAGTGAAAGAGTTAACATTTTTATATGAGTAGTAATCGATTATTATTGATATTAGTCATTATCAATTAAATGACACCTTTCTCCTTTCTTCTCCTGGATTAAGTCTTCAATATCAGGTGTGTATAGGTCACTTTCAGCTTCACACAGGTTTCTGAATGCAACGGGTGTTAGGTGACTCCTCTGTGATCATTACAACAGCTTTCATGAGTGAGAAAATAATTCAATTTTTTCTAAAATGAGATCGTACACTGTATTTCAATTCCCCCGGCATGCCATTGAAAATAGTTCCACGGGCCACGCTTGGCATGCGTACTGCAGGTTGCCGACACCTGGTCTAGAATATGGTCTCTGCACATTAAGGTATGGTCTCTGCATATTAAGGTGAAAAGGGAGCCAGAAAGTTACGCTTGTCTTCCGGAACTTCAACTGTCTTTTTCAGTTTTAGGTTTTCCCAGTTTGAAACCCGTTAACAAGCCACAGAGAGCACTTTTGAAGCGGCCGTTCCAGAAACCATACATGAATGGATGTGAAGCCAGACTGATGAAAAAGGAGTTCCAAGCGATGTGGAATAGGACACTCTCATCTGCTGTCAGGCGGGCTTGTACTCCTGGATGGGTTAATGAGTATAACATGACGATAATATGTGGCAAGTGGCTGAATACGGTAGTGAGTGTCATGACAAACATGATGAAAGTTGTTCTTTTGCGCGAGTAGCCGAGTTGGCGATGGAAGCTACCAGTAGGCGAAGCCGCTCGATGGCTTTGTTGGGAATTACCATAAAGATAACGATGTCGACTTTGCAATTTGTCGATATTTTGCGTGTCAGTTAGTTTATTAATAACAGCATTAATGAAAGCAGTAGAATGAGTCACAGTGTCTTGATGGCTGATGTCCTCGGTTTTTCTCGTGATCTGATGGTTACAATTCTCTTTACATTTGTTATTGCAGTTGTTATTAATATGTTGGTTGATAACAAACGTCTTATTGTTACTGATGCTAAATTCGCTTCTATCACGTAGATCTTGTTTGTTACATAATGTATTTGACGGCACCATAAAGTCATTGTTTACTTGTACCTTGTTTGTGCTATTGTCAGAATTATGGCAATCGTTGACAACGTTATAGTCACTCGAAATATTACTCGTATCAACCTTGAACAGATGACCTCCATTCTCTCCTTGCATTCGATGTAATGATTTCTTGTTGATCTGGTTGACCTTCACCCGAGGAAGCGTGCACAAGTGATATAAAGTACTATTATTTCTGCCCTGAACAGCTTGCATTGATATCAGGTCTTGCTCTAACTGGTGTTGAACATTTAGCGAAGAGCGAGTTTTCTTGCAGGAATCCAGTTCATCTGATCTTTTCTGGTGGTATGAGTAACATCTTACTCGTCGTTGAATAGTTGAATCCGGGGTATTTAGCCTCGACCTCCTATCAGTGTGAACTTTACCTCGTTTCCAAATTTTGAAAGCTACCAGACAGTACAATATTGCAATCGCTGTAATCGAAATAACATAAATCAACACGACTAATAAACTCCAAAGTTTAGGATACATTGAGAATTTATACTGGTCTGAAGTATATGCAGAGCAGACAACACCCGTTCCAAAAGACGTTTGAATTGTTTCACTTCCAGACAAAATCGCTTCCGGTACGGCTACCGTGGCCGAGAAAAGTATAGCTCCAAATATGGCTAGTCTGAATTCAAACAAAGTCATATGGCGCCCATACGGTTTCACAATGCGTTTGTACCGTTCGGTTGCTATGGCTACAAGAATGCATCCAGTGGAGAAAATGATAACTTTTCTAAAATATTTCTCTGATTTACACAGCAGTGGAAAGTCGAAGGCGTAGGAGTTGAGCAGTTCGGTAATGTCCACGGGGATGGTCAGAATGCAGGCCAGGAGCTCCAGGATGGCGAGTGACAGCACAAAACTGTTGATGACAGTTCGTTGCAAGCGAAACAGACAAACGTAGCATACGATGGAGTTGCCGATAACGCCGAACAGCATGTAGAGAACGTCGAGGACCACGACTGGGATCAGGTCCAGGACTTTAGCTTGCTGCATTATGTGGAAGTCGGTACGGAGAGGGATCACTTCATCCATGATGGTAGTATCACAGTCTGTCACTCAATGAGGCGGTCTGACCCAGCGTAGGCATGAAGATTGGAAGCTGGGTTTGGATGGAATAAAGAACACGGTCTATTACTTGCAAAAAGAGCATATAAATGCATTCATGGGAATTAGTTGAAACGCATACAACAAGAGAATAGAAAGGCAGATTAGAGAATACATTAGACGATATACAATTGGAAATGTATATATTGTGTGACTACTTCGGGATTCGAACCTGCCGCCTGCAAATAACTAAACCGCCTCACCGAAACAACAAGGTGTCCTTCGATGCAAGGCCAGAAAGACACACCTAAATTAGGCGTTTTCGTTAGCCAGGCCTATTATATTTCATTGCGCTAATTATGTGCCGCCGGTCTCTCTGGCTGTGGGGTTATAACACTTTCTCTCTGTAATCCCGTTTATCACGCAGAGTCTCGCAGCGGAGCGAGAACTGAGGTGGTTCGACCCCCGCTCGTGACATGCGGATACTGAGCCGGCCGCTCAGAAAGCAATGGCAAACTACTGAGCGTAATCTTGCCAAGAGATCAACAGACAGCTGAAAGATGCTGCTGTTGACAGCTAAGTCCTGTAAAAGGATACGCAAAACATTTAATTAATTATGTGCCGGCTAACTGGCGTCCATCCACATCCCACGGTCTTCAACAAAATGGGCCAACTTATGCGATATTTTCCCATACCATAAGAGAATAGCCTCTCCTTGTCTTCTATCTATTTTTCCATGATTGCTTCGGGTTATTATAGGTTTCAGTACTTACCCTTGCAAAACGTGGTCAAAACATATCGCCTGCCTCTTTCTAATGTTTCAGATGAGTTGACTTTGTGTATTAGCGTCTTTCACATCGTTCAGATTATATATTTAAGGCCGAATAAATAAGCGCACTCGCTCTTAAACTTCCATTGAATAAGGTAGAGGGTTCAACCCCTTCACCGGTCAGTTGGACTAAACTTTTGACTTCTCGTCTTTGAATTGGGGACATAAATTACAAGTACCTCTGAAGTTGGAGTGGGTTTGCCTGATAGCGAGGGACACTGACAACAGGGAAAGCTAATCCACAGACAAACTTCAGTCCAGCGTGAGCTATGGCCGAGTTCTAAGCGAATGAGCGAAAAAAAGTGTCCATGATGCTACCAGTCTTCCTCTTTTAACGTGTCTGAGCACACAGTTGGTGGCTTCGTTGATTTATGTGTTGTTGCTGTTGGTGTTGCGAATTGACTATTTGTTGAGGATACACAGCCATATATTAAACCTAGTTGATTGTAACACACACGAATATATTTCCAACTGCAGGGACTTATTGCATAAGAAGTTCTGACTTATGTGTATATTAAAGTCATCTCTTAGTCAGAAATGACTGTGCTACCGTAGGACAGTAGACGACACTACCTGCTTTCTGTTAGCGCCCAATGTTGGGCCGCGCTCACCAAACCCGACACTCCACTTTGTATAAACGGCGTCAGGCGATGTAGCACAATTGGGAGAGTATAAGCCTTACCCTAGTGCGAGGAAATGCAGCCTAAAGTCTAAATGTCATGGCAAGGGAGACCAGGCCCTATGCCTTAGTCGGCAACAGGTCTAGGATGGAAGCTCCGACTGGCGGAGAATTAGAACATTGCTTTGCTGATTTGGCAGCTTCTGCAGAGCGCCTTACTCCTAACGTATAGATGTTACCTTTCCTCTGGAGTAAACTAGGCAGGCCTAGAGAGCGATCATGCTGCCTGGGCAACACATGGTCTCTATAATTCTACCCAGGCTTCGCATACCTTTATGAAGCACAGTGTAAACTATCAAGACTGCAAGGTGCCAGTAAATAGTAGTAGTAGTAGTAGTAGTAGTAGTAGTAGTAGTAGTAGTAGTAGTAATAGTAGTAGTAGTAGTAGTAGTAGTAGTAGTAGTAGTAGTAGTAGTAGTAGTAGTAGTAGTAGTAGTAGTAGCAGAAGCAGCAGCAGCAGCCGTAGTAGTAGTAGTAGTAGTAGTAGTAGTAGTAGTAGTAGTAGTAGTAGTAGTAGTAGTAGTAGTAGTAGTAGTAGTAGTAGTAGTAGTAGTAGTAGTAGTAGTAGTAGTAGTAGTAGTACCGTGTTTCTCCGAAATTGAGACCAATCCTTAAAATAAGCCGAAGCACGATTTTTCCAGGATGCGTTTAATATAAAACTTATCTGTAAAATAAGCCATAGTTAGCATCTTCAGGTAGAAAGAAGTTATACGTGCACTTGTATTCAAGTAATTTCTTGATGGCATCGACATTTCTAAATACCAGCTCACAAACTTGATTGCCATGGATGAAATTGCAGTGTTTATGGGTCTAGGATCTCAAACGACAATTGATGAGACGGAATTCGGGATTTGGAGAGTTCTGAGGATGTCTCAGAAAAAGCTGACATGACTGTATTTGAATACATGTAGCATTTTGTACATAAATAAATGTAGATTTTTGTATCTGAAACAAAAAGACATCCCCCGAAAATAAGCCCCAGTGCACTTTTTTAAAGCTAAAATCAATATAAGACCCGGTCTTATTTTCGGAGAAAAACGGTTGTAGTATGTGTTGAAGTAGTTGTTGTTGTTGTAGCAGTAGTTTATATAAAGACAAACAGACAAACAGTCAGACAGACGGACGAAAGGGCGGACTGTAGGTAGATAGGAAGGCAGGCAGGTAGATAGAGAGACAGACACACAGAGAGGCAGGCAGGCTTCGGGCTGACGAAATGAAATAACGGACACGCTGGCAGAGAGATAATTAGATAGATAGACAGACACGTAGGTAAAGGTAGACAGGAAGCTAGATAGAGGTAGACAAGCAGGCAAGTAGACAGACAGACAGAGAGACAGACAGCGATAGACAATATACTTACACGTCACGCACAAAAACTCGGCTAAATCCCTCCAGAACATTTAGCGGTTCAACTATATGCACAGAGTACAGTGTACCCTTGGCAGTTTGTTCTCTAGTAAGTGTTTTTGTTGTTACCAACTGTTTTTATAATGTCCGTCTAAAAGAAACTCGACCCGCGCCTTCTGGGTCCACCAATTAGCTGTGGTTCGTGTGTTCGGACACGCGACTGTCAAGTGTTTACTAGTTCAGTCAGCGGTTCTCATTGTGATAAGTAGAGGATACCTTTAGACGCCGTGAAGCGTATTGGGTATATAGTAAATAAAAAATGTTTGCATATCCATTTACAGGACATCGCTGTCAACAACAGCATCTTTCAGCTGATTGTTGATTTCTTGGCAAGATTACGCTCAGTAGTTTGCCATTGCTTTCTGAGCGACCGGTTCACATACCCCGTAAGTTACCGACGCGGTTAGAACCGCTACCGATTCTCGCCGTCGTCACGTTACTCACGAGAGTATACGGGACTACGGAGACAGTCGCTAACCCCCAGGCCAGGGAGACGGCGGGTATATGGTAAGCGAAGTCAGATAAAGCACCTTTCTACACGTCTTGGGGCGCATTGAGTTTAGTTCAGTTTAGTCGACGGATCAACATCACGGCACACGGGCGTAACGCATAAGTTTAGTTCAGCATAGTCGACGGATCAACATCACGGCACACGGGTGTAACCCATAAGTTTAGTTCAGCATAGTCGACGGATCAACATCACGGCACACGGGTGTAACCCATAAGTTTAGTTCAGCACAGTCGACGGATCAACATCACGGCACACGGGTGTAACCCATAAGTTTAGTTCAGCATAGTCGGCGGATCAACATCACGGCACACGGGTGTAACCCATAAGTGTTCCGTTCTACTCCGAACTCAGGCCTGAGTCCGGAGAATATCAGCTTAGTGCATGAACTCCGTAGCACCGGGGAGAATTAAAAAAATACTTTGGGCAGATTTTTAACTCGAAATTTTGCCCGGGCAGCGCCGTTAGGCTATTCTTTTTCGATTTCCAACTGCCAAGGGATTTTTTTCGTGCGCAACAATACACACGGGCGTCCGATCTCACTTCCCAGTGACCTGGGAACAATTTTGTTACTAGAAGTCCACATGAAAAAATCCCGGCCCTCACCGGGGCTTGAACCCAGAATCTCCAGCACTCGAGGCTGACACCATATCTAGAGACCACTGCCGGCACTCGATTGGTGACATCGTCAATTGTCCACAGGCCGTCTTTACTGTCCATGAAATTTTGTGATAGCCGTTTCTGGTTGGGTCAAGCTGGAAGTCCGAACATGCGCAGCAATGGGTATTTGAACATGTGACCATCTGGTCGGCAGACAAGCGTGTCACCCGCAGCGCCACCACAGCAACCTGATTCTCATTGTGG
>OY992895.1:51080295-51110295 GCA_963921405.1 Cepaea hortensis | reverse complement strand
CGCAGTCTGGCGATGGTTGTAGATTCCCAGTCATCACTTGGTTCTCGCAAAAGTCTAACTTCTCGTAGTGCATTCAGAATGTCAGCCTGGTCCATGGCGCGTCCGCCCTCCACATTAGCCATACCTATGGGCTTGTCATCCCGCTCATTTCCCTGTACTCCCGCATACCCTGGCACGAAGATGAAACTAATCTGTGCTAGCCGAGACCGATCCAGAGACAGCAACCACTCTCTTCGGATCCACCCCGTCTCTATCCTCTTGAGCATGCTCATTGAGTCGCTAAGCTCACATGCCCTAGTGAAAGTCTGTGTCTCGAGACATGTTATTGCTTTAGTTACTGCCATGACCTCCATAGTCAGGCTACTTATGGTCTCAACAAAAGCACCAGAGTCCTCCTTCACAATTCTCCCTCTGGTCCGCACCGAAAAGGCCCATGAGTTTCTCACATGTGGGACATCACCGTCTAACGAAATCTCGAAAATCAACGCTTGTACTTCTGCCTCCACAACAGCCGGATTTTCTTGTCTGCATTTTCTGTCTAGTTGGATGCAAACTGAAAAATACGTACAGAAATATGTTGGCACTTGTACCCATTCCTCGCCAGGTTCTAAGTCCTCCAGTGAACACACCTGTTGAAGAATGTCTTCCGCTTGACCCATCCAAAACCTTCCTCTTGTTAACCTGCTACCCTTCACCTTCCTAATTTCACTATGCAGTGGATGTTGTTTGTTTGCGTTGATTCTGAGGTAGGCACGTGCTCTACAAATTTGTAGTCTGTATTAAATGGTTGGAAAATCAAGAAGGTAGCGCAGAGTCCTGCATGCTGTATTTCTTGTACATCCAAGAATAATGCGCATAGCTTCGTTTTGTATCCTTTCCATCTTTTCTATCTGCTTACGGCTGAGAGTCAGGATCGCCATCGCATACTCAAAAACAGACATGACCAGCCCCTCATATAGGAGGTATAGATGGCGGTGCTCACAGTTTGCTGCCGCCATCACCCGCATCACAGCCAAACCCCGCTTGGCCTTTGTTAATACCTGGTCTATGTGCTCATTATAAGCAAGGCTTCGATCAAAACGTATCCGCAGGTAATTCATTGCCTGCGTTATTTCCACAGTCTCTGAACGTAGATTCACAGTTTGTGTTGGCGTGTTGACAATATGATTATTCAAAGAGAACCATGTCACTGTTGCCTTTGTTGGGTTGACCATTGCCCCATCATCAGCACACCAAGTACTTATGCGGTTGAGTTCGGTTGAAGAAGAATTTTATAATGACATAGAGTCTGCTTTAAAGAAATGTAAAAATTCAGAAATAAACATCATAATAGGGGACTTCAATGCAAAAGTAGGAAATCAAGGAGATAGATACACATAGGAAACTATGGTTTAGGAGAGAGAAATGAAAGGGGATACAGACTTGTAGAGTGGGCAAAAGAGCAGGAAATAATTGTAGGAAACAGCTGGTTTAAGCAACACTCAAGAAGATTATGGACATGGAGGAGTCCTGATAGCAGTATTAGAAACCAGATTGATTACATTTTGATTAGCAGAAGGTTTAGAAATGCGCTAACAATAGCAAAAACAGTTCGCAGTGCTGATTGTTATAGTGACGACAAATTACTTACAGGAACATTGATGATAAAATTAAATAAAGTCAAGTTAAAACAGGAAACACTAAATATGATTTGTGTACATTGAGTAACGACAAAAAAATACAAAGCAAATTCAACATTCAAGTACAGAACAGATTTGATATATTGTCTGATCTAGAGATCCTATTCCAGGATGTGGATGCACAATGGGAAATGTTGAAGAATTCAATCAGTTTGGCTGCTGAAACAACTATTCCAAAATTAAAGAAGGTGGGTCGTAAGAAATGGATGACTGAAGAAATTTTACAACTAATGGAAACAAGAAGACTCAACCAAAAATAATTCTGCCAAATATGAAAAAATCCACAGAATTAGTGCACAAAAGAATTAAGGAACTTACTAATAAAAGAACAAGTACATCAGCAGGCTGTATAAAAACTAAAGATGGCAAAATCATAATAGAAAAAAAAGAAAGATTCTACATGTATGGTCAGACTATGGAAAAAAACCTTTATGATGATAATATAGATGAACAGTATGATATTTGATTTAATAATGAAGGACCGACAATGTTGAAGATGGAGGTTCGAAATGTTCTTAAACATATGAAAGCTGGCAAGACCCCCGGTTCAGATAACATCACAACAGAAATGATTAAATCTTTAGAAGAATATGGAATAGATCAAGTCACCAGACTGCTGAACACATTACATGATACCTGCCATATGCCTTCTGAATTATGTAATTCTGAATTTATTGCAATTCCAAAGAAATCAGGAGCCTTGGAATGTGATCAACATGGAACAACTAGTATAATGAGTCACATCACAAAGATTTTGCTACGAATTATTATGCAAAGAGTGAGGAAGAAAATACAACCTGAAATAGGGGAAGAACAATGTGGGTTTGTAGAAGGAAAGGGTACAGTAAATGCTGTGTATATACCGCGAACAGTTATTGAACGTGCTATAGAAGTAAACAAGGATATACATCTTTGCTTTATTGACTACACAAAGGCTTTCGATAGAGTACATGTCAACATGGTAGAAATGCTTGCAGATCTACAAATTGATGGGAAAGACATTATGAGTAGTACCTTAAAGTCTTGACAGACCAAAGTATGTGAGTTGGAATTTGGCCAAAATCCCATCACAATGACTGGGCAGAGCTTCAGAGAACATATGGTGCCCAAACGACGTGTTCCCTCTCTCGGCCTTGCCTTGTATATTCCAGAGGAATAGATAACCAGTACGTCTGGAACAAGGTAGGCTGCAGACATTCGCGGCTCAGCGTCAAACCTCCGAGACCTCGCCTTCACGAGCAGGTGGCGAGCGGTGGCCAGACCCTGGGACCCGTGGAACCCGACTTAGAGGCGTTGGGCCAAGTCCCACAGGTGAGGGCCTCATACGCGCCTGGACCATAGAATGCGTACATCTGTCTATACAAAGTGTCTGGACCTTGTAGGCTTGTATTACCGTCAGACTCCCCGCCTGAATCGTGCGGATCTCGCGACCACCGGGAAAAGGCCCGCCGGAGATATTGCTCGTCTGCTGCGAGCAAATCTGCCAACCTTCCACTGTGCGGAACTCGCGACCAGCGAGAATAGGGTCGCCGGAAATATTGCTCGTCTGTTGCGGATAAATCTCCACCTGACTGAATCAATAACATTAGATATGCAGATGATACAATATTCATTGCAGACAATGAGCAGGATCTGCAACAATTAGTGGATGCGGTTGTTGCACACAGTGAACAACTGGGATTAGAATTAAATCGTAAAAAGACACAGATTATAGTCGTCACTAGGAAGAACGAAATACCACAAAGTAATATACAAGTAAATGGGAATATTCTTCAACAAGTGAATCGGTACAATTACCTTGGAACAGTCATAATATCTGATGGGAGATGCCTTGTAGAGATTAGAACAAGAATCGCCATGGCGAAAATAGTCTTTAGCAAAATGAAAAACATAATGACCAATAAAAAGATGTCAATTGAAACGAGAAAAAGAGTGTAGAGGTGCTATATAGGGCCTGTTCTTTTTTATGGATGTAAAACTTGGACAATGAGCTGCCAAGCTGAAAAACATCTGATGGCTGCAGAAATGTGGTTTCTGAGGAAAATGCAAAGAGGCCCATAGACAGACAGAAAAATCAATGACCAAGTACTACAGGAGACAAATGTAAATCGTAAATTGATTAGAGAAATTAGACGTAAACAGTCAAAATGTTTTGGACATGTAATGAGAAGAAATGCATTGGAGAACTTAGTGACAACTGGCAAGATCGAAGGGATCAAACCCAGGGAAAGACCGAGAAGTAAATACCTGGATGGCTTGGCCACATGGCATGGTCAAGACAGAAACACTGAGCTGATCCACGACTCTGGTGATCGAGTGAAATGGCGAGTCATGGCCGCCCACGCTTTCCGGCATCGCACATGATTGACTGATTGAATGAAAATCCACTTAGCATGGACCATGGCTGGAACAAAGTCTGCACGAGTTAGAGCGGGAGTCTTAACCTCTCAGCCACTCCACCCCTATCCCGAGGTAGTTAATCGGGTCTTTAGCTTTCTCGAGGAACGGCGTACAACAGCGTGGACATCTGCCTGATCTGCTCACGCTACAGACCATGACGCAACTAGAAATAGTTATGACCATCAGTGGTTTTCTGCTGCCCTGGCGGCATTCAAAGAATAAAAGTAATCAAGACAAGAGTGCTTGTAAGATCTCTTTCAGGTATGTGAGTGTGAGAGTCCAGAGGAAACCACCGCATTCATTTTAGTTACATGTATTTGATGTGCGCGCGCGCGTGTGTGTGTGTGTGTGCGTGCGTATTGTGTGTGTGTCGAGGCTGTGGTGAAGGAGCTACAAACACGATTCGTAATCTCGCCGGTTTTTCTGGCCTAGAGGTTAATGTCTTTCTCCGTAATCCCGTATATTCTAGTGATTAACGTAACCTGCGCGAGAATCGGTAGCGGTTCTCGCCGCGTTGGTAACTTACGGCATATATGAGCCGGTCGCTCAGAAAGCAATGGCAAACTACTGAGCGTAATCTTGCCTAGTGCATCAACTGCAGCTGAAAAATGCTAATGTTGACTGCAACGTCCTGTAAGGGATATGCAACCCACAAAAAAGAATCTCGCATACCGCGTTCGCAACACAGCTGCTGGGATTTGGAAACAGACCGCCATGTGCTGGTTTTCATACACTGGTATGAGCGTCGGTCGTTCAGAAAGTACTGGCAAACTACTGAACGTAAACTTGCTTGGTAAATCACCAACAGCCAAAATGCTGGAGTTGACTGCAGCACCATGTACAAAGACATGTAACTAACTGCATCATCATCATCATCATCAAGTGACTTGCCAGCCGGCGTAGGCATTCATGTTTCTCCACAGATCGCGGTCTTTGTTGTTCTGGATCAACTCTGCTGATGATATTCCTCCATGCCACCATCCTGGTCAATCCAGCATCATTTCTCTTGGCCTATCCTTGCCTCTCTTCCCTTTGATCTTTCCAGACGTCATTCTTATTGTTGTATATAATGTTCTAGTTTCATTAGCCTCTTTCAGGGAGTCGTTGCTAGTTACTATGGCAGTCCAAGGAATTTGCAACCTTCGTCTCAGTATTATTCATGTATGCTTCTTCATCTTATCTTAGCATGCTTTTAGGCCTTCGTCAATTTCTTTTGTCCCGTGGATTCCAGACACAGACCTTTCTATTTATAATATCTTCAGGTGTTTTTCTTTATAGCATGAAAACAGCATCGTTTAACATGGGCTTAGAAACTGTTTGCCTGTTCTGTTCTAGTTTGCTGTTCTGCTACTAGTTTATTTTCTTAATAAATATGGATTAATCTTACTATATTACTTAAATTGAAACAAAAAGGTAGACAAAGATGCTGTGGAGGAACAACAAACTCACTCACATACCTTACACTGATCCCCAGGCCTGGTGCACAGAAATCAAAGGGAAACATGAACAAAAATAAGAATTTATTTTTATCTTTTGTAGTAATCATTATGTTATTTCTATTCATTTCCCACTGCTATTTCTATTTACAGGTCTCAAGTTCCTTATAAGGTACTTGTACGTATATGATCCCTTGCTTATTGTTTCTCTGCATGATCTTAAAATAACTTGTTCGTTTCATATACATTGTTATATCCTGGTACAGTCAAGATCTTTCTTATTCGCTCTACCTTTCTGTGCTTATTGTTTGCCCAACTTCACAGACTAAATGTGTGCTACAACTTATTATGATGAAAAGTGCAGATATTAACACACTTTTCCTTTCCAGATAACACTGCAACGACGATTAGGCGTGGGCGGGGGACACGGGCTAAAGAGGTAAAGTAGTTGCCAAGATAAGAAAGGAGCTAACCTGAGTCAAGTGCTGCTTTGCTGATAGAAGTGGCACAGCCGCGTACTTACATAACCCTACTTCATGCGGTGTTATTGTTTTGCATGAAGAGAGGAAGTTACAGATAATGGGGGTTCTAGTTTCACTAGGCTAGAGACTAAAGAATACTGTAGAGTGTAGAGAGTGTACATTGTGTGGATATGAGAAGTAGCTTGGTGCACTCACAGAGTTGGAACAACAGCAGCTGCAATCACAACAACAATAACTACTACTACTACTACTACTACTACTACTACTACTACTACTACTACTACTACTACTACTACTACTACTACTACTACTACTACTACTACTACTACTACTACTACTACTACTAGTTATTGCTGTTGTTGTTATTGCTGCTGTTGTTATTGCAGCAGCAGCAGCAGGAGCAGCAGCAGTAGTAGTAGTAGTAGTAGTAGTAGTAGTAGTAGTAGTAGTAGTAGTAGTAGCAGCAACAGCAGCAGCAGCAGCAGCAGCAGTAGTAGTAGTAGTAGTAGTAGTAGTAGTAGTAGTAGTAGTAGTAGTAGTAGTAGTAGTAGTAGTAGTAGTAGTAGTAGTAGTAGTAGTAGTAGTAGTAGTAGTAGTAGTAGTAGTAGTAGTAGTAGTAGTAGTAGTAGTAGTAGTAGTAGTAGTAGTTTTCTTAAACTGTAAGTAAATAAACGAAATCCTCATACACGCATTGTATGGTATTAGGTATAAGGTGCTCGTCAGATACCTCTATTGCCCAATCAGCACTCGGAGTGTGATGTGGTCAGTATCACTCCGACCAGCTTGACTTCCAAGAATATTTCCGGTACCCATTTAAGACTGGCTCGACCTGTGAGCCAAGGTCAAATTTAAGAGGCCGCCTGGATGGAATTCGAACACATAGCCGCCGGATTCCATAGGGGTTAATGCTGTTAATATATAATTTTATGAAGAGTCGAAGATGGTCTCTGAATCGTTTCTGTCAGTTATGTAGGGACACCTATATATATGTGTGTGTGTGTGTATGTGTGTGAAACCGTGAATCGTCGCAGATAGACGACAGATGTCATTTTCTGTGTTTCGCTTGTTTTGTTGATTCTACTAACGTCATATTTGATTTCTTCAATATCTTTTCTACTTCATCTAGTCAATTCTTTCTGTGTTATCCTATCGGCTTGTATTCCGATGTTCTCACGAGGAACTCTCTAGCTGCTGATTGATCTTGTTTCATTCTAACTAAATATCCGAGACATTTAATTCTTTGATGATTTATAAAGTCACTAATAGATGTTAGGCCTGCATGTGTTGGTAATTTCTCATTTGTCTCTCCAACTCTTCTAGTGACTGCCGCTTCCAACGACGATGAACTGTATTTTTTCGTAGAGGGCTTTTGTGTTGACATTCTGGCGGCGGCATTATGCAGTCTACCTGTGCTGGTTGTTGGCTTGTCGAGACTACTGTCTCTTCCACTTCTCACATCGGACAGCGATGAGCATTTTGTATGATATTCACTGGCACAGGAACGGAACATAATGGGGACGACCCGTTGCTGTGAAGTTGAAACCGCGACTAATTAACTAACTAACTAACTAACTAACTAACTAACTATCTAACTAATTTAATTTAACTAACTAACTAACTAACTAACTAACTAACTAACTAACTAACTAACTAACTAACTAACTTACTTACTTACTTACTTACTTACTTACTAACTCACTCACTCACTAACTAACTAATTAACTGACTAACTAACTAACTAACTAACTAACTATGTTGTGTTGTTGTTTGTCCATCAAGAATGATGATGACCATTCATTTCATCTAGTGGGGTTTGGATGAAGAATGACTTGCGCGATGACTTGGATTAAAGTGAGGAAGAGTTGCGCAATTCGTCGACCTCACTCTCTCACCTGAAACCTTCTGAGTCCAGTGGCAAGACAAGTCGAGACGACTGGAGACGAATACAGGTGCAGTGGATGACCAGGGCTCTCTACGTGCCTTGCCGTGCTTATTACGTTCCACAACGCTTTGCAGGTAAACGCCGTCTTGCCCGTTGAATCAGGAATGATTTCTTCCGCGTAGTCTGCCGAATCCTGTCTTCACATGCTGGGTAGGCATACCCTAATTTACCGCTTGGTTTGACACCAAATCGGCTACCCACGCCTGGTTTAGCCAGCCTCTCACAGCTGTTGCCCGGGGGGTGGCCGCTGTCGCATGCTGACAGCTACTAGGAGCCACAGGCGCGAGCTGGGTGTCAGGCTTGGACCAGTGGGGGATGGGTCCTGAAAAGGACATGAGAGTCATCCTTACCAAAGGTGCTACCAATGCCTGACACCCCGTACCCTCCCCCTAACTAACTAACTTACTAACTAACTAACTAACTAACAAACAAACTAACTAACTAACTAACTAACTCTCCTTATTTTTCCAGGTGCGGTTGTTTTTTTTGTTTTTTTTTTTTGCTTCTCATCTCACATGATGAGATGTTACTACGCATGGGTGTTTCTAGGATTGTCCTTGTCTGGCATCGGTAACACAGCGCTGGGACGAATACAGCGTTGGCCACTGAGCTGAGATGTGAAAGCGGTATGTGTAGTATTGACCACATCACCAAGCAAATGCCCATTTTATGGTAGAAATATGGCAAGTTCTAGACCAGTGGGGGGGGGGGGGAATTTACTGTTTCCAGGGGGGGGGGGAGATGAAGATTATTTCAAGATCGTGTTAAAACAAGAATCGATTATTTGATATTGTTTTTCCCTTCATTCTTTACGGTTCTGTACATCTCACCCCTTCTAAAATTCATTTTATAAAGTAAGAAGACCCACAAATCACGTGTTATGTAGACGTCTAGACTTTTTTTTTTGGTATGTCCTTCCATTATTACGTATACTGTGTAGGGGCAGAAGAGGGGGGAATTTTAGGTAGGAAATGCGAAAGTGGGGGGGGGGGAATGACGTTGTGAACATATGATCAAGGGGGGCACGGGCCAAAGTTTTAGTTAGGAAATACGAAAGAGGGGGGGGGGGGGATGACGTTCTGAAAATATAGTGAACGGGCCAAAAAGGTTGAGAACCACTGTACTAGACAGAAGATAAAGCAACAGAAGAAGGAGTAGAAGAGGAGGAAGAAAATTGAAACGACAGCAACCAAGACCAAGTGGGGACGGTTGCTAGAGGAAGAGATTACTCTCAACCAAAATCAAGCTATCAAGCTGTCCACGACACAAGATACCAGAGAAGACCAAGAAGATACGAAGACAGACCAAGACGGTGAAATAGGTGGAACCCCAGGAAGGAAGAAAACTGGTAAAACTCCCTAATGGGAAAAACACAATGAGACAGGGCGGGAACACAACTAGATCAGGCCTTAAAAGTGGCCATCGACTCTGGAAAAAATACATGTGAAAAGCCACCAAAGTTGAAACTCAGAAAAGACAGAAAACACTGACTCCAGGGAGTGAAAATACGCAGCCCTGTCTACGCAAGCCGAATTGATACACAATAATGGCCCCGATTATTAAACCAATAGAAAACTCGACGGTTGAACGGGTTCGGAACATCTTCTCTCAAACAGTGGAATTGGGATTAACCCAATATGCTTCTCGACGTGGGAAGGAATCCTTTTCATTGTTTGTTCTAGCAGACGCTTTAGGAATTATGTTGAACCTGCGAAGTTGTGCTTTTATAGAAGAACTAGCTGACCCGGCCCGGCTTCGCCCAGGCCCTGGAGGGGATCTATCTATCTATCAGTCTGTCTGTCTGCTTGTTTGTCTGTCTGTCTGGCTGACCCGGCCCGGCTTCACCCAGTCCCTGGAGGGGATCTATCTATCTATCAGTCTGTCTGTCTGCTTGTTTGTCTGTCTGTCTGGCTGACCCGGCCCGGCTTCACCCAGTCCCTGGAGGGGATCTATCTATCTATCAGTCTGTCTGCTTGTTTGTCTGTCTGTCTGGCTGACCCGGCCCGGCTTCACCCAGTCCCTGGAGGGGATCTATCTATCTATCAGTCTGTCTGTCTGCTTGTTTGTCTGTCTGTCTGGCTGACCCGGCCCGGCTTCATCCAGTCCCTGGTGGGGAGCATCTCATTTAATTCATATAAGTAGTCATATAAGCTCTCCCGTTCCCGACTATCTGTCTGTCTGTCTATCTGTCTGTCTGACCGGGCCCGGCTTTACCCAGTCCCTGGTGGGGAGCATCTCATTTAATTCATATACGTAGTCATATAAGCTCTCCCGTTCCCGACTATCTGTTTGTCTGTCTGTCCCGGCCCGGCTTCACCCAGTCCCTGGTGGGGAGCATGTCATTTAATTCATATAAGTAGTCAAATAAGCTTCCGTTCCCGACTATCTGTCTATCTATCTGACCCGGCGCACAGTAACTTAAAAGATTGTCCTTCCACACACCATTCAATGAAAACTGTAGAAAAAGATGGGTTAAAATGTTATGCATAATGCATTATTTTTATGCAAACTTTAAAATTACCTTAAAGATTATATCATTATTTAATATAACTCATATGCCTAAAAATAACTATAGACAAAGAGTTTAACAATAGTGCAGGTAAGTCCAACAATATGACTATAAAGTATATAGAAATGTTATTAAAAGTTATGCCCCTTGAAATAACTTTTCTAGAGTGAAGTCCCCCTGCTATATAGACATTATATAATGAAAATGGAAAAGTAAATGTTATTAAATAAGTCGAAGATTTTACATTAAGAAATTATTATAGTCGGTTGCAAATGAATGAAAGGAAGACGTGTAGAAAATTTCATCTCAATCGGATGTACCGTTATCGAACGCATCCAATACAAAAATCCCCACACACAAACAAACATACACTCTGTTTTATAGATATAGATGATGAGAACTCTATGGGCGGATAGAAAGAGTAATGAATATATCTTGAAGATTTTAACTCACAAAGAGAGCTGGTTACTCTCATCAGAGGGAGGCAGTCCACACTATTTGGGCATGTAAAGAGACGAGGAAAGCTGGAGTATGTCGTCAGGGGAAGAGAGGCTGGGTGAGACCAAGAGTGAAGATGCCGGACAGTTTGACATCATGGCACGAAGGAATGTAGATATCAGAAATGATTTGAAGCACAGGAGACATAAGGCTGTGAACGTATGCATGCTTACCAACGCCACGCGCTATGGACTAAAAAAAGAATTTCAGAATTTGGGGAAATGTGGTTTCTGAGGAAAATGCAAAGAATACCATGGACAGATAGAAAAACCAACGAACATGTCCTTCAAGAAACAAATGAAGATCGTAACTGATTAGAGTCCTAAGATGTAGACAGTCAAAATTTTTTGGGCATGTTATGAGAAGAAATGAATTGGAGAAATTGGTGACAACTGGCAAGATCGAAGGGAAGTGACTGTTGCGGAAATTCTTGGAGTTGTCGATCGATGAAAGACTGTCGCACCATTCGTCTGCAGGCGGCCGCCATCCTTTGATGTTGGAGACAGACTGTCCTGATGAAAGTCGGCAAGATCTTTTGTTGTGGGGGGAAGATTTCTCTAGATCACAGGCCGGCAAGACTTTTGGAGTACCGGGAACAATTCCCCAGATTAAAGCTGGACAGCCGGCCAGTTGTTTACATCGAGTCGAAAACGGAGAGAGAAAAATAGCTTCTCGACGCCTAGTGTCTAGTCAGATTTGTGACGTCATTCAGACACAGTATTAAAACAGTCTGGACAAACAACTTTTGCGGGAGTCGACCAAATGTTGTGAGGCAACAAGGACGTGTGTGATGTTCCTGGTTTGATTATGGAGAGAGACTACATAGTCTTATGTTGATTTACAGTCGGCGGACATTTATCCATTGTGTGATTTAGTTGTCTGGATTTCAAACAGGAATAAATATATGGTATTTAATTAAATAGACCCAAATTTGATGATTCTTAGGAATCGAGTGTAGTAATGTGCGTTGTTAGAACGTAAAATAGGAGCGTCGGCAGCAGTAGGCTATCGCGTTGCTTAAACTAGCTAGTGTGAGATATCAATTAACTCAGTGAGTTAAGAACAAGGTGGAGAGATGATGTTCGGGGAGATTGAGGATGGTTGGGGGATAAAGGAAATGTAAAGTGGTAGGATCTTCCAGTAAGGTATCTACTGGGTTTCTGCACTTTTCCTTTAGTCTTTCCTTGTCTTACCATGACTCTGACCGATGTGATGAGCTCCTCTGCTTTATGACAGAGTTTAGTTCTCTGTTATATATCTGAGTGCGGCCGTCGGCCTACACTCACCTAATAAAGGTCGGAATCGGGTTGCTCTCACCAGGCGTGTTCCATTTTCAACAGGTTCCACTATGTTTTCCAAAAAGCTAGCAGACAAGTCATAGAAGAATATTATGGCTCGATCCTTGAAGGCAGTTTTTACTCAGCGGCTTTTGCACTGGGCCCATAACCCAGAGGGTCTGCAAGAACCTGGCCTCTGCTGAGCAGGAACCGATGATCATCTAAGAGTGATTCCTCAGTGGTAGTTCTCATCATAGTAGAGTGAAGATACTTACAATACCACCAGTAACAGGAATAATAGTAGTTATATAGAGAAATTGAAAATTAACATTGCATTTTTCCAATTCTTGAATTCCTGTGAGAAATTAACTACTAATATTTTGTTTCAAAGTGACAGTAAACATTATTTTACTGTACAAGGGTTATCAGATCACATAAATTTTAGTGACATATTAGTTACACTGAGTGTGTAGGATTCATGGTCAGTATTGGAATAAATCCACCATTGGTAACCAGGCATCCGGACTATCCAAGAGCCATTGGAGGAAGTCGACACCTGGCCGGAGAGACGCATCATTTCGTGAGGTCCTTCTGTACTTGATCTATGGTGCTGTTGTGTGGCCGGTACTGTGATGAAGCAGACTTTGGATCTGAGCTGTTCGGTCTGATTCTGCATACACTCTAGAGTATACGACAGACATTCTACACACACTTTGCACATACCTGACACTTTTCTTTATTAAATTAATTTGTCATTTTGATAGAAGCTAGAGTTGTGTAGTATGTTTTGGAAAAGAATGAGAGGGGGCATGGTCCAGTGGTAGGAGAGAGAGAGAGAGAGAGAGAGAGAGAGAGAGAGAGAGAGAGAGAGAGAGAGAGAGAGATCCAAAGACTGACGAGGTGTTGTGGACATAAATCCAGAAGATCCTCAAGATAATGATATCGGGTTAAAAGAATGTGGGTGTTGATTCCCCTCACCCCAGGGACGACACTTATTACGACAGAGACCAAGGGGAAGACCTAGAAGCAAATACCTAGATGGCTTGGCCACGTGGTATGGTCGAGACAGGAACACAGAGCTGATCCACGATTCTGGTGATCGAGTGAGATGACAGAACATGACCGCCCACGCTTACCGGCATAGCACATGATGGATGGATGGATGGATCTATTTCTTTGTTCACATTCAGCGGGAATTATAGTGAAAATGTAAGAGGTATATACGATTATGCTTAGTCTTCAGAAATGCATATTTGTTAAGCACAAACCACTTACGGTGTATTCGCATGTCTTTGAAGTGGAAACGAGAATCAAAACAAACGACTACTGCTCGCGTGCTAGATAGACATCCTTATCGGCCGAAAGCAAGTTTGAAATCCGAGAAACAAGTTCACAATACAACAACACACTTAACAAGAGATAAGGGCTGCAGCTACTCCAGAAATACAATAACAAGACTTAACTCTTTCGGTAGCTAATTATTTTAATTCTAGCAGTAGCTGTCATTAAGGTGTGGTTTTGTTTATTGTCTGTACATTTATGCAGCGAGGTGCTTAGTGGCTCGTTTGTCAACACTGTTGCATTCGTTAGTAGTGACACAATGTATTCAATGAATAGCACAGTACTGGGTGGTTGAACTTCGTGCACTGGTGAATGGAGAGTTCTTTAGGAAATTAAGACAGCAGGCGTAATATTGTTCTAAATTATGTGCCTAGCACCATATATCTATTGCGCCACTTGGCGTGACAAGAGAATCCATTTGATGTTATTTAAATTCGAAATAAGCCACAGAAGATTGCGTTGATTTTCACAATGATATGAGCGTTGGCAATTCAGAAAGCAGTGGTAAATTACTAAATGTAAACTTGCCTAGGAAATCACAAACAGCCAATGCATGTTAATTGCGACGCATTGAAAGGACATCCAACTAACTTTGTTCATATTAGGACACGGGATTTTGCGGTCACATTATGAGACGAATTTTGTGTGGAAAATGTTGCGACAACCTTGAAGTTCGTGGACATGAGAGATATAGATCGACAGTTGGAGATCATTCCTGATAGACTGGAAAAGTGACACAAAATTCGATTCCGATTCCGATTCCATTTCAAAAACAAAAATTCCAAATTCGACCTCGTCTAACCTGCTTCATAAGCTGTGGTTATTGTTGAGGTACGTGGTTTTTGTGGGTTTATTAGCCCTAATTCTTGTCTTGTGAGTCCTATCTCGGACTGGTTATGTAGCGTTTGTGTCTGTGACGTCAGCAGTGGTCGGCGGCTATCCTTTGTGTTCTTCTGTTGTTGTGGTTTTCTTTGTTGGTGTAGGCTCCTGTCTCGTCTGGCTGCAGTCCTTATAAGGACTTTTCGTTATCCCACTCCAGCTGGGGGATCGGTCGGCGGCTGTCCTTTGTGCATGTTTCCACTTGTGGTTTTCTTTGTTGGTGCAGGCTTGTTTGATTGGCTGCAGTCCTTATAAGGACTTTTTATTTGGTATTTTGTCTTCTCAATTGTGAAGTAACTGTAGTAGCTTTTCGATGTGATATGCCTCCTTGCGCTTTCCTTCATTCCACTTCCCGCGTTTGAGTTGTTGTTGTCTTTTGATTGCTTCCTCCGAGCTCAGCCATGGGATGATTTCTCCGTCTTCAATGTAGTAATGCCATGTGTATTTACCTCCGAGTATTATATCTGGCATTGTGGCGATACTGCCGGGCACTGGTTTCCCGTACTTCTTTTCTTTTTCTTCCATGCGCTTTCTGTATTCCTGGCACTTGAGTTCACAAAATTCGAGCAGCGGTGGATCTTTTAAAGATCTATGAGGGCAGTTGTTTGTGAAAAACATGATCCCATACACCTCTCGACATGGCTCATGATGATGATGATTGTAATGCTATAGAACTAGCTACCTAGAGACTCTAGTCGGCTGGTCATTATAAAGTCCATCTCGGCGATCTCACAACAACTGCATAATAGCAGTCAATAAGTTAACAAAGAAAAGACGTTTCGTGTATTGTATTCACCGAACAATTAACGAAATATACAAAGACATTGGCGCTGCCTGCCAGTTTTGTTCAATCAGAAAGATTTCGTTTTACATTTGCTATTAATGAGTTAAAGTAATTTAGATGTAAAAAAAAAAGGTCGCTTAAAAGTCGACAGTGTCGACTTTGCACCGGGTTTTATTCCATATGGCTCAGTTACTTTCCGCAGCGCGGAAAGCGTCGCACAACGCACGAGCTCCGTAGCTCCAGCGACGACACTTAGGGGTCTCCGAAAAAATGCACTCGTGAACCGAAGCTTCACGCGACCCGGAATCGAACCCACAACCTTCGGAACTCGAGCCAGACGGCTTGACCACTACGCCATGGAGATTCCCAAGTTACATGTAACGCAAATGAAAACACGAAGTAACCAAATGTATGTACGATCGTTCAGCTAGTGCATATGTGATGTATGTGTAGGCAATGTGTGTTGGCAAGTATGCGGAAGTTGTGATGTTACATAGCTGCATTCCCGTAGACCAACTTCAGCGTGACCTTTAACCAGCTGACCTCAAATTATGCTGAAGGAGGGCAGACTTGAAATTGCGTCTCTGCTCAGCATTGGCGTTTGTGAACCTCAAATGAAGCACAACTGTTGCTAAAGATTTACATAAATTGGTATAAATCGACGTCAATACCAAGTGACAATCAGAGCATCCAGATCACCAGAATGATGATGCATATTTCAAATTCACCTAAAAAGAACAAGTAACAATCTTCAGACTTCGCACAGGACACAACAAGCCGAAATACCACATGTTTAATAAACTTAAGATATGAGATAATGACGTGAAAATGCTAAAATGACAGCTAAATATTTGGTACAGGACTGTCCAACATATGCAGGACAGAGAAAACTAGTTTAGCCTACACATGCTCCGTCTGAGGACACATTCTATGGGGATGTCATTACCCCATATGGACAACAATCATCTTCGAATTAATAAGCCTGTGAGGGTAAACCCAGAACTATCATTAAGAGTCGGTGATGGACCCTAACTATAATTTCTCCTTGAAGTTGAACGGGGTTGGGGTAATGGTGAAATCGAATCGACGTCAACAAGCTGAAGTTAATGCTTTCTTTGATTCATTCATATTGACATCTGCAGGCGAAGAAGACGAAGAAGAATTAATATTAATGCAAATGCTACAGTTTGCTTTCACACACAACAAGGAAGATAATTAATAGTGGTATCATAGTTGTTAGTGCACTGATCTGCTGAGGTGGCAAGTATGCGAGGTAACGCAATGACTAGCCTGTCGGCTCGTTGGTCATATATTTGAATCCGAAGAAATCATTCCTGATTCAACGGGCAAGACGGCGTTTACCTGCAAAGCGTTGTGGAACGTAATGAGCACGGCAAGGCACGTAGAGCACCCTGGTCATCCACTGCACCTGTTTTCGTCTCCAGTCATCTTGACATGTCCTGCCACTGGATTCAGATGGCCTTGTCGAGAGAGTGAGGTCGACGAATTGCGTAACTCTTCCTCACTTTAATCCAATTCATCGCGCAAGTCATTCTTCATCCAGCCATCTTAGAACTCACGGCTCCATACTTTCAACCCCACTGGATTAAATGAATGGTCATCATCATTCTTGATGGACAAACAACAACAACAACAACAACCTATATGAATTCCCTTAGAAGCGGAGATGTTTTTGTTTCTACTGATTTCGCAGCTTTAAATGGGTACCGTAAAATGTTCTGGGTGAGTTCAGGTCGCCAGCAAGCTACTGACGATATCGCCCATCAAGATTAAATAAATAGTGTATTTTAAGACTCCATGCTGAGGGATAATTAATGCCATGTAAAATTAATAAATTAAATGACCCGTTACACTCCTGGAAGTGTGCTTCTTTGACAGAAGTTATCTTTATCAATCGAAGTGTGTAAAAGAGTTCTTAAGAGCTATACTGGACCAATTCTATTGTACGAGACTGAATCATTAATTAGAAGACAGGTGAAGAATTATATTGAAGCTGAGGAATATGGTTTTGTAGAAAAATTATGAGACAACCGTGAATCGATAGAAAAAGTAAGGATATCTTAAAAGAGGTTAACTCATAAACAAAGAGATTACTCGTATCAGAAGGGGACAATCTGCATTCTGTGGGTATAGCGTGAGAACGGGGATGCTAAAAAAGTATGTTGTCACCATGGGAAAGTTGCAAGGGAGTAGAGACAGTGGAAGACCAAGAGAGAAGATGCTGAGCAGTTTCACGTCATGGCATGCAGGGATATCAGTATTACAAATGATTGGCAGTACACGAGACGGAATGCTGTGGATAGACATGATCACAACACCACACGGCGTAAATTATAAGAACAAGCGCTATCCAAAAGGAGACGATACGTTACTTCTCAAATCTTGATCTCGTGTAGTATTTTATTTTCCATTCCGAGTGTGTATACGATTGCTTTCACTGTCATTGTGTCTGTACATACTGTTGGGTTCACTTCTGTGTATATTCGCATTTCGACGGTCTTACTTCTATCGAGTGATTGAATATATTGGCTACGTTATCAACAACACTAGGGGCTATTGACAAGAAGTCACACGGAGACTGGCAATGGGAGTGCTGATATTAAACAGTATTAAGTACCTGGGGCGGCAGCACACAAATTAAAGTAACATGTTAGAGAAAAATTAGTTGCATACCCTTTAAAGCAGTGGTTTTCAACTTTATTTGGCCCATGCACCCCTTCACCATATGTTCGGAATGTCTCCCCCCCCCCCCTTTTTTTTTATTTACTCGTTATTGTGACGGGATGAGTCTAGATCACTATGCAAACCCCACCACTACTGCGTTAGTGGAATTACTATTTACATTCTGGATTCAGTAGGCAGCTAAATTACTAATAATGACGTCATATTGGCGACGCAGACATTTGCTGCACTAAAACTACACACTGTACTATTGGGGACAGCACATTTCCACGTCATCATCAAATGATGTCACAAGGGAAATCCCCTGTCTTCAGCCCTTATTAATATCAAGTCTAATGACTGGAGACATAGGTCCGTCACTCCCTAGCAACGGGAATAGGCGATATGCTATTAGTACGGCTGCACCGGAAATTGTGACTAACAACTTCCGTCCGGTTCACAACGACCATAGCTGCTGTGCTAAGCAGACCTTATATGAAGTGAGCTGCCATATCCAATTGCATCCTTGGTAGATTATACCAAAACCTATCTTAAGTGCTGCAATAAGACTGGGGGTGAGTGTAGTAACATAATAATTATGATTATAGTAAGAAGTGTGTACACATTTATATTCTGATATTGGGAAAACCCAAAACTTTCCCGACCATGTATATTTATGAAACGTGGTATTTGAAATGGAAGACATTGAGAGAAAACATGTGAGGCGTAGATATATTTATAGATAAAAATATATAGATATAATGTATAAACCTTACTGATTATTTTCCTATGCATTTTGTGAATGTATTTACGTGTATATTTTGTTGAAAATATGATAACATGATTTTGCCATGTGGGCAGAAGTAGAAGAGACATGTGGAACATGATTCTCACATGCCAGCAATATTACTAGGCGATTTATATTCAAACATAAATTTGCTTACCCCTGATTCACCGCCATGCCGAACTACATGACACTGACGGTCATAAGTTCAAAGCAAATACCATGTGGTGAGGAATCAGAATTTGGGGAGTAAATAACTCAACAAGGGATAACTGAGACATCCTAAAGCCCAATGCCTGGAATATCTCAGCCCCCTTGCTTGCCTGCTTGCCTTCTTCTTATCTTTTAGCTCGTATATTCTGTGGGGTATACCTCACGACTTCATGGCGACACTTGATTGCTTTATGCCTAATGACTGATGTGGGATTAGGTTGGATTATTGTTGGCCTTTCCTTAGCTATCTAGGGAAACATCCTGGCTGCCCAGGACTTCCTCACCATAGTGTTAAGGAATGCACCAGTAATTATTGCAACTGAGTCACTTAAGGTTTTACAACCATGTACATTTTGTAATGCCTTTTTCAAACAAAGATTTGTCTACATGTTCTACTCCAGTGGACCAGGTGGTCTTAGGTGTCCACTTCTGGACCCTTTTTCACCTTGTATCACCATGTCATACAATGTATAGCCAAGCTAATAGGAGCTATTGGCCCTTTGCTTTTGATACAGAATAGCAGATAGGAACTATGTTTTATTCCTATTCTGCATCTGACACATACACAACAGACACACAACACCAACACTCAGACACATTGTTATTGCCAAGACACTAAAGGAGTCTGCAACTGTTTGTTTGATTTAAGGAGCCTCGCTGCTGATACTGCTGACACCTAACTGGTCCGGTTACCGAAACTTTGAGCCACCAACTAGTGGAGACGGAACCTGGAATCCGGAGGAGCATCGTACACCTGTCGAATGCCAGAGTCGACTCCAAGACATAATCCAAACGAAAGCCAGCACTATTCCTAAACGAGATCAGATTATCTCAGGTGACTCTGTGTCTACATGTGTTCTGAGTGTGTCACTGTCTGGATGGTGTGAATGGTGATATGCGATCTAGCTAAGCATCAGAAAACTGTTTTATTTTTGTACCTGTAACATAATTGTAACTGTCATAGTTCACCACTTGAACGACAATTTTCATTATCTCTTTTACTATTAAAGAGTATTATTGTTTTATACTTGTACCAACGTACTCCCCTCGTGATCATTTGAACGCAAGGCGTGCGCGTGAGTGCGTGAAAGTATTTAAAACAGGGGGCTTCATCAAATGACGAAGGATCACCGACAGATAAACTAGACATTCGTGTTAGGTCTTCCTACATACACGAGTGTTCTTCACCTTCTGCATTTGTCTACCAAGTGAATCTCAGTCTCTCCTATCGGGACCATCCCTTTAGACATTCTGATAACGAGCCATACTTTCTAGAGACTGTCGGCAAACTCTTGGATAGGGATTTCTGTCTATTTCAATAGAAACACCCTAACGGTCGGTGACAACTGTGGTCTCGGTCCGGGATCTACCCACCTAATTAGAAATATTTCTAATAAATTGTGTTACTTGGTACAAAATTTTTTTTTCTCATCTCAGTAAAGGGTAGAGTAGTTTACGAAACTCTGTAATTAGTTGTTTCCATTCGATTGAGAGAGTGAAAGTGTGTTTTGTATCATTGTTTGTACTAACCATTTTTGTGTATGTACTAATAAGATTTGTAAATTATTGCAATTGTATTAGTATAACTTGAATTGGGAAGTAGTATAATATTGATATAGAAATTGTAGTCCACTGATCACTCACCCTCTCAGTCAAAACTCAGTCATGAGTTCATCAGCAGATTTGCATGCAACAGCGGTAGCTATGGGGTTATCGGGGCCCGAAGCAGCCAAATATGTCCATGATATGGAGAGGGAGGTAAGGAAAGAAGACAGGGAAGATAAAATACGTAGGCATGAACTCGAGCTTAAGAAACTGGAAGCAGCAACAGAACTTAAGAAAATCGAGGCTTAGAAAGAACTTAGGCAGTTACAGGAAAACGATAAAATCCGACAGCACGAGTTGAGGATGAAAGAGCTAGAATACCAAGCTCTATCAGCAACCTGTTCTAACGCCAGCTCTCCGGCACCCAGCATTGAAACCCAGCTACATTCGACTTCTCATGTGGGTCCTATGAGTTTTCCTTTGATGCCGTTCGAGGAAAATCAGGAACAATTGGATAGTTACCTTCAGAAATTCGAGAAATTAGCTGAGTCATTTGGGTTGGCTAGGGAACACTGGAATTTGAAGCTTTCTCAGGCACTGAGGGGACAAGCGTATGTAGTCTTTCAGGGACTACCTCCAGGCCATGAAAATTCTTATGAAAGTTTGAAATCGGCTTTATTGAAGAGATATGAGTTAACCTCAGCTGCTTATCAGCGGAAATTCCGAGCCGCAAGACGTCTGAAGGGTGAGTCATTCTCACAATTGTCCGCTCGTCTGCAGAGTTATCTCTGTAAATGGGAGACATTGGGAGAGTATGAACACTCCTATGCGGGCTTGCGGGAGATGGTTTTGTGTGAGCAGCTGAGGAACTGTATGTCGAAGCCGATGGAAACTTTCATCGTTGAACAAGGGGCACAAACACTGGAGGAAATGATAGTCTTGGCTGAAAGATATCTGACTGCCCATGGGGACTCAGTCCCAACGCAACCTCCCCAACCTCAACATAACTCACCTCCAACCAATCAGGGACAAACCCCTAGCAATATACCAGCAAATCAGAGGCAACCCCAGCAGCAGCATAATAAAAAACAAACCACATCTGGGGCTAGAAAACCATACTGCACGAATTGTCATAATAATTCCCACAGTACGGCAGACTGCAAGCGCAGAGCAAAACCCCAGATTGCGGCTTGCTTCTCGATAGGGAAGAAAACCACTACACTACCACCGCCTCCCGAAATGAGAGGACATCGAGTGGTAGAGAAGATCAATGTCAATGGACAGTTGGTCGAGTGTCTGCATGATACGGGTTTAACGTATGATGCCATAATAGCATCGCACTTAGTAAAACCTGGTCAGTTGACGCAAAACATGGTTGAAGTTATGGGTGCGACAAGAAGTTCGCCTACCCTAACTTTACCAATAGCCCAAGTGTTAGTTAACTCTAGATTTGTAAAGGGAACTATATCGGCAGCAGTGATGACTGATCCTATCTATGACATGATACTGGGAAGTAAATATGTTTATTTAGGGGAACCATCCACTCCCATGATAGTAGGGAGTGCACTGACCCATGTCCCAACTCTAACACCTGGCTGTAACCAACTTCCTAGTGCTAGGAAGATTCTCCAGAGAGGGAAATTTTTTTCCTCAAAACGTTCGCTAGCGGTAGGGGACAAAGTGTTACTCTTAAGATCTAGTGGGACTAATAAGGAGACTGAGTGGCAAGGACCATTCCCCATAATGGAGAAAGTGTCCAACACCAAATATAAAATCTTCATGAAAGGTAAGATGAAAATCTACCACATTAAATTGCTCCGCAAATATTATGCATAAAATTTGGTGGAACTGCGGTAAAGCTGTGAAAGTTTAAACAATATATAATGACACAAAGTAGTGCAGCTTTACATAACAGAGTTACGACACATACAGAACGTTGCGGCGGTTAGCCTTCATCAGCAAACAAACACATTCACAAACACAACATACAGTCAAGGAGAATTCCTGTGACTACATTAGAAGGTGATGACAGGGCGAGAGGAACAAATGCATGGAAAAATTGAAGCAATGAAGAGAAAATGAGAATTGACAAAATGTTAATTGAAAAGAATGTTAGTCGAAGAAAATGTTTAATAGAAAAACTGTTTCTAGAGAAGAAAAAAACTGTATACTAACCTCACGTACGGACCTGTGAATGTCTACGGAAAACTCGGGTGTATTAGTATAACGGTGCTGGATGTTACGGTACAGTGAGCACATAGAAAGAAGGGGGCGGGGTAGGAGGCGTGTAAAATTGACCACGACCCCATTGTGTTGTTGGTCTGGGTGGACTGGTGTGCAGGAACACGTGTACTTACATAGACACACTTCAACAGACAAAATGCTAGTGTATGTGGACATGCAAGAAGAGAGAGAGAGGGAGAGAGAGAGAGAGAGAGAGAGAGCGAGGAGAGCGAGAGAGAGACAGACAGAGAGAGACAGAGAGAGACAAGACCAGTACATCTGGTAGCTCTAAATGTTGTTCAGAAAGTAGGGAGGAGGGAAGAACCTCTTAGCTTTCCATACCCACCTCTGACTGGATCCTCACTAAACTTATCTGGAGAAACGCCAGGTCATACCAAAGTACCAAGCCAGCCCCGGAGTCGAAAGAAGTCTAATAGATCCTTCTCTAGAGGGGAACAATTGGTTCAGATATAATCTGGTGAGAATGCATAGTCGATCTAGGCTCATCCACCCTAAAAGTTCGCTGAGCCGTACTTTTCTCTAGGGACGGCATATGTGACGGGATGAGTCTAGATCACTATGCAAACCCCACCACTACTGCGTTAGTGGAATTACTATTTACATTCTGGATTCAGTAGGCAGCTAAATTACTAATAATGACGTCATATTGGCGACGCAGACATTTGCTGCACTAAAACTACACACTGTACTATTGGGGACAGCACATTTCCACGTCATCATCAAATGATGTCACAAGGGAAATCCCCTGTCTTCAGCCCTTATTAATATCAAGTCTAATGACTGGGGACATAGGTCCGTCACTCCCTAGCAACGGGAATAGGCGATATGCTATTAGTACGGCTGCACCGGAAATTGTGACTAACAACTTCCGTCCGGTTCACAACGACCATAGCTGCTGTGCTAAGCAGACCTTATATGAAGTGAGCTGCCATATCCAATTGCATCCTTGGTAGATTATACCAAAACCTATCTTAAGTGCTGCAATAAGACTGGGGGTGACTGTAGTAACATAATAATTATGATTATAGTAAGAAGTGTGTACACATTTATATTCTGATATTGGGAAAACCCAAAACATTCCCGACCATGTATATTTATGAAACGTGGTATTTGAAATGGAAGACATTGAGAGAAAACATGTGAGGCGTAGATATATTTATAGATAAAAATATATAGATATAATGTATAAACCTTACTGATTATTTTCCTATGCATTTTGTGAATGTATTTACGTGTATATTTTGTTGAAAATATGATAACATGATTTTGCCATGTGGGCAGAAGTAGAAGAGACATGTGGAACATGATTCTCACATGCCAGCAATATTACTAGGCGATTTATATTCAAACATAAATTTGCTTACCCCTGATTCACCGCCATGCCGAACTACACGACACTGACGGTCATAAGTTCAAAGCAAATACCATGTGGTGAGGAATCAGAATTTGGGGAGTAAATAACTCAACAAGGGATAACTGAGACATCCTAAAGCCCAATGCCTGGAATATCTCAGCCCCCTTGCTTGCCTGCTTGCCTTCTTCTTATCTTTTAGCTCGTATATTCTGTGGGGTATACCTCACGACTTCATGGCGACACTTGATTGCTTTATGCCTAATGACTGATGTGGGATTAGGTTGGATTATTGTTGGCCTTTCCTTAGCTATCTAGGGAAACATCCTGGCTGCCCAGGACTTCCTCACCATAGTGTTAAGGAATGCACCAGTAATTATTGCAACTGAGTCACTTAAGGTTTTACAACCATGTACATTTTGTAATGCCTTTTTCAAACAAAGATTTGTCTACATGTTCTACTCCAGTGGACCAGGTGGTCTTAGGTGTCCACTTCTGGACCCTTTTTCACCTTGTATCACCATGTCATACAATGTATAGCCAAGCTAATAGGAGCTATTGGCCCTTTGCTTTTGATACAGAATAGCAGATAGGAACTATGTTTTATTCCTATTCTGCATCTGACACATACACAACAGACACACAACACCAATACTCAGACACATTGTTATTGTCAAGACACTAAGGAGTCTGCAACTGTTTGTTTGATTTAAGGAGCCTCGCTGCTGATACTGCTGACACCTAACTGGTCCGGTTACCGAAACTTTGAGCCACCAACTAGTGGAGACGGAACCTGGAATCCGGAGGAGCATCGTACACCTGTCGAATGCCAGAGTCGACTCCAAGACATAATCCAAACGAAAGCCAGCACTATTCCTAAACGAGATCAGATTATCTCAGGTGACTCTGTGTCTACATGTGTTCTGAGTGTGTCACTGTCTGGATGGTGTGAATGATGATATGCGATCTAGCTAAGCATCAGAAAACTGTTTATTTTTGTACCTGTAACATAATTGTAACTGTCATAGTTCACCACTTGAACGACAATTTTAATTATCTCTTTTACTATTAAAGAGTATTATTGTTTTATACTTGTACCAACGTACTCCCCTCGTGATCATTTGAACGCAAGGCGTGCGCGTGAGTGCGTGAAAGTATTTAAAACAGGGGGCTTCATCAAATGACGAAGGATCACCGACAGATAAACTAGACATTCGTGTTAGGTCTTCCTACATACACGAGTGTTCTTCACCTTCTGCCTTTGTCTACCAAGTGAATCCCAGTCTCTCCTATCGGGACCATCCCTTTAGACATTCTGATAACGAGCCATACTTTCTAGAGACTGTCGGCAAACTCTTGGATAGGGATTTCTGTCTATTTCAATAGAAACACCCTAACGGTCGGTGACAGTTATAACCCCCCCCCCCTCCCCCGCCCCCCCCCCTTTTATTGTACACAGTATACCTAAAAATGGAAGCTACATTTAATAACACATACTAGTACAAGTCTAGACATCTGCATAAAACGCGATTTGCGGGTCTACTTACGTGATAAAACGAATTTCAGAAGGGCGAGAAGTAAAGAGCCGTAAAATATGGAGGAAAAAACAATATCAAGTAATCGGTTCTTGTGTTAACGCGATCTTGAAATAATCTTAACTCCCCCCATCCCCTGGAAACCCTAAAATTCCCCGCTGGGGGAGGGGGGGGGGAATTCCCCACCGGTTAAGAACCATTGCTTTAAAGGACGTCCCAGTTAGCATCATCCATATTTGGAAGTTTGTGATTTCTTGCGTTTGATAATTTGTAACTGCTTTCTGAACGACCGGCATTTATACCATTGTATAAAACCAACGCAAGGCAGTCTGCTGCCAAATCGGCCACAGCTGTGTTTCGAATCCGGTATGCGGGATTACGAATTGCGTCCGTAACCCCTTCCGTTTGAGAAAATGCATCTTGTAACATACATAAATGAGTCACAGAGCATTACACAAGCATTTAAGAAGAAAATATGCTCGCATTAACTTATATTTTACAGACAATACTTAGAATTAGAGGTTTCCGGTTTGGGCCAAGATGTCGGGACGTGTTTTCTTCTAGCTTGACTTAAGACGGTTGATCGACGGCTTGACAATCCGTCATCATAAAACTTCCCGTTGTTTCAGAATCAGTTTTCTGGCTCTAAATGTTAGACGCTTCGCTCGAACTTGTTAAATTCAAGATCTACAACAGATAGCAGCGAACCGCCAGACATGGAGAGCCATGACTTCTGTTCTATGCGCCGACTTAGGCTCAAGAGGAAAGACTGACTAACTAACTAACTAACTAACTTAGAATATCGTTGACCAAGAAGAAAAATAATACTGAAGTTCTCAAAGGTTTGAACATGGAAGAAAGCAGGTTAATGAACAACATGATGTTTCGGAAACTCAAATACAATGGCCATATGGAAAGTCACACTGGCTAGATTGAACAGTGATGGAAGGAATAGTTCCTGGTTGAAGAGACAGAGCTTGAACAGGGTGAAGATGAACACCGGACAATGGACCTTGGGCATGTGAATGCTAATTGCACGATACAGGAGAACTAACTAAGAATCGAGAATCGTTTCGGTGAGCCGTGATCAGATCAACTTTCTCCAAAGAATCTGCTTCTTGATCATGATGATGATGAAGTTCAAAAACGTGCGTACGCCTCCATGTTGTTTGACCATATCCGAGATGGATTAGTCTATAGCTACATCTTAAATTGTCTTTTTTTTATCTTTTTTTTTTATGCGACTTAATTTGTTTGCAGCTTACCAAAATGCAATTAATACAAATCAACCATAAACACGTTATATATATATATATATATATATATATATATATATATATATATATATATATATATATATATATATATATATATATTAAAGCTACAAAAGCAAGTGGGAATATAACATCAAGAGACTGATAAACAGCCAGGGCCGTGCCGTGCTATGATGCAGAGAGGCGACCGCAGTCGACCCGTTGATCATGAGTTAGAATCCTCTTAGAAGCTGCGATGTTTTTTTGTTTGTTTTTTTCTGTTTTACTAAATACCCAGCTTTAAAACTGTTAACAGAAAATGTTCTGGGGTGTTAGGGCGTGTTGATTTTGACAGGCGACACTGTAAGAGGGAGGGGGGGGGGCATAAGCAACGAAATCAAAATACAATTTGAACCATTCAATAATTAAAAATCGTTAAAGGGCGGGATTTCGAAAAGAAGAAAAAAACATTAAAGGGGCGGCATTTCGAAGATTTGCATTATACTGAGACAATCTACCGCATGGCCATGTAAACAACAACCTACCGAAAGAGTCACACAAAGCTCCAGTGACGACCACCAGGAGTCTACTAGAAAATTTCACTTGTACACCGAATGGCGGAGTCAGAAATCGATCTTACAATCTTCAGAGCGCGGGGCAGGCCTATCAACGCCGCCGTGGAGACGGAACTAAAACCAGGGCGAGAGCGTGTTGGATGTCTGTTGCAGCCAAACTTGTCCAACCGTGGAGAGGGGAACTGACAGGACAGGTTTACAACCGAAGAACACATGTATAACAAAGTTAGTTGCATATCCTTCACAGGTTGCCGCAGTCAGCCCCAGCAATTTTTTTTTTTTTTTTTTTTGGCTGTTTGTGATTTCTTGACAAGTTTACGTTCAGTAGTTTGTCATTGCTTTGTAAGTAATATGCAACTAACATTTATAAGAAAAGAGTCTAAGAGTCTCTGAATTTACATTCTCCGCAGACTTAAACAACAACAACAACAACAACAACAACAACAACAACAACAACAACAACAACAACAACAACAACAGGAAACACATACCGTAGCCGCTTGTGAGCCAGTGTGAGCATCACCGAGTTCATGAACAGAATAAGTCAGGAAATGACACTTGACCTACGCTGACACGATGACAAATGCACTTGTCAAGATGCCATCTTCTGTTGGTCGGTCCTGCTTCACTCCTCACTTGACGTGACCTACTCTAGCTGTGTGTTTGTTATCCAAGAAAACTATTAACTCATGGCATAAGAAAACTTGCACTATGAGTTGATCAGTTCTTATAATCCATGCCGTGTGGTGTTGGTGATCATGTATGTCCACAGCCTTCTGTCTCTTGTGCTGCCAATCATTGTTATTACCGATGTATTCCCTTGCCATGACATCAAACTGTCCAGCATCTTCTCTCTTGTATTCGTATGTTCTATCTGGCGATTTTATTCTTTGCATTTTTGTCAGAAAGTCCGCTTTCATTAAATACTTCTCAGCTTGTTATCTTATTATCCATGTTTCATGTTTATACAACAGTGCATGTTCTAGAGAGAATTATAAGGCTATTTTTGTTTGTCATTGCAACTGTTTAATATGTTTTCTACTAATCTTTTCTGTTTAAAGATGCAACTCTTGCCGTTGCGACTCTTGTTCTAATATTTACCAGGCATCTCCCATCATATGTTGCAGCTTTTCTAAGATAGTTGTACCAGTTCACAGGTATAAGTATTTTTCCATTTACTTTGTGATATGTCTTTCATTTTGGAAATGACCATAATTTCAATTTCCTTAATATTTAATTTTAAATATACCTGTCCGGTATGTACAATAGCCGCGTTTACTAAATCCTACACATCCTGTTTACTAGTTGCTTTTAATATGGAACAAAAGAAAAAAGCAGCGGCTGCAGCAGGATATATCAGTATGAATTTCAAACAATTAGGTATATTTAGCTCCTGTGAAAAGACGAGACATACTAGACACAGGCAGGCTGTGCGTACCTTACAGAGACCTCCATCTTACACAGTTGAAAACAAAGTGTGACTTATCAAAAAACATAAACAATCAATAAATATATAATACTGAAGTATTAAAATAAAACAATAAGTATTATAGGAAAACAAGGCACGATCGACGTTTCGGTTCTACGACCTTTGTCAAGAACAGGACAACACAAACAGATAAAAAGCTAAATAAAACACAAAATAAAAATTAAATTAAACACAGCTTCTTGTTGACATGAGAGAAACGAAAATGGTGGTTTGAAACGGTTTAGAAAGGTGCTCTTGGGTTACAAAAGTTTGTGCTGCCAAACGGTGTGCAAACAGTCCGATATGATTGAGGACTGTAAGGTCTAACAAACCTGTTTCTCCTGTAAACCCTTAGCTAGATGGTAAAACTGCTATTACGTGGTGGTCAGCTGGCACAGAGAGGCAAACTCATACTTTCATAAATGTTTAATTTGGTTTTAGCCTACGTTGGGGGCCGTTGTGATATTCTAGTGTGATAATTTGGTCGCGTCTAACGCGTGCCGCGTGGTTTAGTGGTTACACATCCCCGTCACACGCCAGTGATCCGGAGCTTGATCCTGGGCCCAGTCAAAGATATGCACTACTGATGAGCTAAAACGAGAGCGAAACTGTCTAGTGCTTCCATATTGACGTGGAAAAGACCAATGGTTCGTACCCGAATACTATCAGCGTTGCCAGTAGTGGGTTGTGCTCAATGTTTACAAATAATAAATGTGTTACATAAACCCGTATGTGCTAGATATTGCTCTGCCGCCCTAAATCGCACTAAATCGCAGATGGGTGTGCCTTAGTCCGGATTTCCCAGACAGTTACTTTATCACATGCGATGGAGAAATTCGCTAGTTTCACAACTGGCTGGAACAGAAAGCACATTTTGAGATATTTAGAGCTACGGGTGTTATATATATATATATATATATATATATATATATATATATATATATATATATATATATATATATATATATATATATATATATATATATATATATATATATATATATATATATATATATATAAGGCGATGTGTGTATGTCCGTCCGTTCTTTATGCGTTCGCGAACGGCCCATCCGATTGAGATGAAATTTTCTACACGTCTTCTTCTCATTCCAGTGCAACTAAC
>OY992895.1:51042795-51077795 GCA_963921405.1 Cepaea hortensis | reverse complement strand
TGTGTATGTCCTTTATGCGTTCGCGAACGGCCCATCCGATAGAGATGAAATTTTCTACACGCCTTCCTTTCATTCCAGCGCAGCCAACTGTGATATTTGTTTAGTGTGAAATCGGCTGCTTACTTAATATTATTTAATATTTCATATTTTATTATAATTTCTATATTGCGAAGGGACTTAACTCTGTAAAAGTTATTTCACGGGGCATAACTTTTAATAACTTTTCTGTATACCTTATAGTCATATTGTTGCATCTTTTTCAAAGATTTATAACCTCTTTGTCTATAGTTATTTACCGGCATATGAGTTATAATAATAATGATATAATCTTTAAGGCATTTTCAAAGTTTTCATAAAAATAATGCATAATGCATAACATTGTAACTCATCTTTTTATGCTTAAAGAGTTATCTACAGTCATGCAGGTTATTAGAAACAGTTTTCATTAAAAATAATGGATGCTGTGTGGAAGGACATTCTTTAAGTAACTTTTTTTGTTGTTGTATGAATTTAATGAGACCCTTCCCGCCAGGAGCTGGGCGAAGCCACGCCGGGTCAGATAGATAGACAGACCCACCTTTTCGCTGCAGTTATCTACAGGCATATGCGTTATAATCCTCCTCCTCCTCCTCTCCCATCCTCCTCCTCCTCCTACCCTCTTCCTCTTCCCCGTCCCCCTCCTCCCTCTACCTCCTCTTCCTCCTCCTCCCTCTCCTCCTCCCTCTCCTCCTCCCTCTTCCTCCTCCTCCTACCTCCTCCCTCCTAATCGCACCTCTTCCTTCCTCCTCCTTCTCCTCCTCTTCCTCCCTCCTCCTCCTTCCTCCTCCCTCCCCCTCCTCATCCCTCTACCTCCCCCTCCCTCCTCCTCCCTCCCTCCTCATCTCTCCTCCTAATCCCTTCTCCTCCTCCTCCCTCCTCCGCCCTCCTCCTCATCCTCCTCTTCCCTCCTCATCCTCCTCCTCCTCCCTCCTCATCCTCCTCCTTCCTATTCCCTCCTCCTCTTCTTTCCTCCTCCTCCCTCTTCCTCCCTCTTCCTCCTCCTTCCTCCTCCTCCCTCCTCTTCACTCCTCCTCTTCTCCTCCCTCCTCCTCCCTCCTCTTCCTCCCTCCTCCTCCTCCCTCTTCCCCTCCTCCTCCTCCTCCTCCTCCTCCCTCTTCCCCCTCCTCCCTCCTCCTCCTCCCTCCTCCTCCCTCCTTCCCCTCATCCTTTCTCCTCCTCCCTCCTTCCTCCTCCTCCCTCCTCCTCCTCCTCTTCCCTCCTCCTCCCTCCTCCTCCCTCTTCCTCTTCCCTCCTCCTCCTCCCTCCTCCTCCCTTCTCCTACTCCCTCCTCCTCCCCTCCTCCCTCCTCCTCCTCTCTCTTCCTCCTCCCTCCTCCTCCCTCATGCAGGTGATTAGAAACAGTTTTCATTAAAAATAATGGATGGTGTGTGGAAGGACATTCCTCCTCCTTCCTCCTCCTCCTTCCTCCTCATCCTCCCTCCTCCTCCCTCTTCCTCCTCCTCCTCGCCCTCCTCTCTCCTCCTAATCACTCCTCTTCCTTTCTCCTCCCTTCTCCTCCTCTCTCCTCCTCCTCCCTCCTCCTCCTCTTCCCTCCTCCTCTCTCCTCCCCTCATCCATCCTCCTCCTTCTCCACCCTCCTCCTCCTCCCTTCTCCCCCTCCTCCTCCTTCTCCTCCTCCCTCCTCCTCCCTTCTCCTCCTCCCTCTTCCTCCTCCCTCCTCCTCCTCCTCTCTCCTCCTCCTTCCTCCCTTCTCCTTCTCCCTCCACATCCCTCCTCCCTCTTCCTCCTCCTCCCTCCTCATCCTCCTCCTCCTCCTCCCTGCTCCCACCTCCTTCTCCCTCTTGCTCCTCCCTCCTCCTCCCTCCTCCTCCCTCTCCGCCTCCCTCCTCCTCCCTTCTCTTCCTCCCTCCTCCTCCTCTCTCCTCCTCCTCCCTCCACATCCCTCCTCCTCCTCCCTCTTCCTCCTCCTCCCTCCTCATCCTCCTCCTCCCTCCTCCTTCTCCCTCCACCTCATCCCTCCTCTTCTCTCCTCCTCCCTCCTCCCTCATCCTTCTCCCTCCACATCCCTCCTCCTCCCTCCTCCCCCAACAATTAACTTGGGTAAATGGAGCGGCGGCAGCAGCAGAAGAAGAAGGAAACGGAGGAGTAGGAGGAGGGAAGAGGAAGAGGGTGGAGGAGGGAGGATAGGTAAACAGACAGACAGACAGACAGACAAATAGTCGGGAACGGGAACTTATATGAATTAAATGAGATGCTCCCCATCAGGGGCTGGGCGAAGCCGGGCCGGGTCAGACAGACAGACAGATAGACAGATAGACAGACAGACAGATAGATAGTCGGGAACGGGAACGGGAGCTTATATGACTACTTATATGAATTAAATGAGATGCTCCACACAAGGAGCCAGGCGATGCCGGGCAGGGTCAGACAGACAGACAGACAAACAGATAGACAGACAGACAGACAGACAGACAGACAGACAGACAGACAGACAGACAGACAGACAGGAACGGGAACGGCAGCTTATATGACTACTTATATGAATTAAATGAGATGCTCCCCACCAGACCTGGGCGAAGCCGGGCCGGGTCTGCTAGTATATATATATATATATATATATATATATATATATATATATATATATATATATATATATATATATTTGTGTCAGGTCTTAGTCAGATATGACTGAGCTACCGTATAACAGTAGACGGTACTACCTGCTTTCTGTTAGCGCCGAACGTTGGGCGGCGCTTACCAAACCCGACATCCCACATTGTGCCAACGGCTTCGGGCGGAAGAGCGCAATTGGGAGGGTACAAGCCTTACCCTGGTGCAAGGAAATGCAACCTAAAGACAAAGTGTCATGGCAGGGCAGACCAGGCCCTAAGCCTTGGTTGGCAGCTGGTCTAGGATCGAAGCTCCGACAGGCGGACAATTAGAGCATTGCTTTGCTGATCCAGCAGCTTCTGCAGCTTGTCTTGTTCCAGATGTAAAGGTGTTACCTTTCCTCTGGAGTGAACTAGGCAGGCCGAGAGAGGGATTATACTGCATGGGCAAACACATGATCTCTATATTTTAGCCCAGGCTTTGTGTTATGGAGAGGTAATAACTCCTTCCCTTACAAACTATCGTTTGTCAAGACGGCATGGTGCCAATGACAATGATATATATATATATATATATATATATATATATATATATATATATATATATATATATATATATATATATATATATATATATATATATATATATATATATATATATATATATACTAATGCCTTCCTTCCCAGGAACTCTACACTTAAGATGAGTGTTTGCCGGGTTTGTAGTATCAGACAACGGAATAGCTTTTAGGCGTATGTTTACATCAGTTTGGTTTGTGTAAACTGAAAAACAACAAAGAAGATCGCATCTTATTTCTTCTTCCTAGTTTGTCCTGAAAAAGATGCTCACGTCGTTGCTTTCGATGTACAGCGAAGTTGACATAATTTTACTTGTCGATCAACACATATGACTTTAGCACGGTTGTCTGTCTCTGAGTGCAGGGCGTTGCAATCATTCCCAGCAATTATTGGCTGATTGTGATTTACAACGCAATTGTTCCGTTCAATGTCGCGGACGGATGTGCTTTAGTTCCGCTGTCCCAGATAGCTTTTTTTATCCCGTGTGATGGAGGAATTCGCTAGTTTTAATAACCTGTCTTCCGTGGCGAAGGCGTTACGGACGCAGTTCGTAACCGCGTATACCCACGTTCGAAAAACAGCTGCGAGCGATTTGGCAGCAGACCGCCTTGCGTTTGTTTGTTTTACGAAATGGTATGGATGCCGGTCGTTCAGAAAAAAATGGCACATTACTGAACGTAAACTTGCCAAGAGATCACAACAGCAAAAAATGTTGGTGTTGACTGCAACGTCCTGTAAAGGATACGCAAATAACTTAACTTAACAACTGGCTGGAACATAAAACACATTTTGAGGTATTAGGACGTATTAAATATTTTTAAGGGGCGTATCAACAGAAAATGTGGAGCAGAGAAATTAGCCTTAAGTGAGCGATTAATTGGCAAAAGCGGCAGAGGAAGACGGTGAAAGATGAACATGGATATCTTAAACAGCTGGGCAGAAAATAATACCAACTTTTATCAAAATGTACACGGCTCATGCACATTAACCACTGATCTGGATCATACAAGATCCTACTACAGGCATTGACACCTATCTCACTCCGTTGAGCAGTGGAAACGAGGCCTTTCGTGCCCTCGTCTGCCCTATTCTTATACTATGGCTGCGATCGATCGACTCCCCTTGCTTCCCACAAGCCCTAGCGCTGTGCCACCTGCCTATCATATGGCAATAAATACTGGAGAGCCATCAACGCGATATATGCCCAAGAGCATGCAAGTGAAGAAGAATAATAAGCTAGGCACAGAAAGACTTAAGGAAGGTTATAAAAGGATATTAGTCCTACAGCAGGTGTTTCATTTGGAGTTTTAGCCCTTCACACATTCTTGGCTGTGGCGGGAGAGGTGTGGTGGCTGGTGTCAAACTTCGCCGCTTTTCCTCCCAAGACAATACTCAGAAAGTTCTAAGAATTGCCTGGTACTAATGCCTCCCAAAACAATACTCTAATGCAGTGTTTCCCAACATGGAACCCACGCCCCACAGGGGGGCAATTCGATTGTTAAGGGGGGCAATTTGAAAATGGAAGAAATCGGATGGATATAACAAAGCGGAGAGACTTGAGACTGAAGTTAACTAAATTAGAACCTGACATAAAATGTCTTTGCAGCAAGCATCAAGCGCAAGGATCTCACTAAATTTAAATAATTACTAATAATTAAAATAATATAGAAAAATCTTTCATTAAAATTATTTTGTACTTGAATTTCAGTTCTCCATTATATGTTTGGAAAATGTACTTACTGTTTTTGCTCAATAATTTCCTAGTGATTTCTTCCTAAAACCTATCTGTCCTTTGGCTAGGATCGGGTGCATTTGCTGCTCTCCCCCCAGTAGTGCGCCTGGTCTGGTCGTAGGCCGGGATGATCAAATAAAAACCCATCACATATCTTCACCTTAGATGTGGGCCTCGTGGACCACTGTGGGCAATAGCTCACAGTGAGACTAAGGGTCCACACAAAACAAGGGAGAGGCGGGGAAATAAGCTTGTCTGGGGTAACCGCCAAACCAAAAATATTCACCCGACACACAGGGACGCGGGACCTGGGGGGGGGGGGGGGGGGACGGCTCTGGCCCCTCTGGGAACCGTGAGCCCTTCTAAAAAAAAATTCAAGTTTCTTTAGTGAGCTTTTAAATTTTTGAATATTAAAAATTATGCATATGTTGGGGCGGGGGGGGGGCATAAGAATTTTAGAAAGGCTTAGGTGGGGCATAGCACAAAAAAGGTTGGGAAACACTGCTCTAATGCCTCCCAAGACAATAGTCTAAAGCCTCCCAAGACAATAGTCTAATGTCTCCCAAGACAATACTCTAATGTCTCCTAAGACAATACTCTAGTGCCTCCCAAGACAATACTCAGAAACTTCAAAGAATTGAATAGTACTAATGTTCGTGAGCTTGGGACGACCTCAGAGCCGTACTGCTCGGGAATTGTTAGGGATTGGGCCTGGACTAATGTATTGTCAGGCAAACGAACTTATAGCATGCTGCAGCAGCTCTAAGAAAGGTACAAGTGTAACAAGCGGGTGTGTCGTGAGCTCCCTGGTACCGAATAGCCACTAGCCCCTGTTACGACCACCAGTCAAACCTCCACTCATAATACCTTCCGAAATGGTTCGCACATGACTTTTCACGGCACATACTCACAGCTTTAAGTGTTAAATGTAACCAGGCATGTCACACTTAAGATGAGTGGTTGTCTAGGTTGTAGTGTCCGTCACCAGATTAACATTTAGATGTATATTTACGTCAGCCTAGTTTATGGAAACTTAAAAATGCAGCAACAAGGAAGATCATTTGCTTATCTTACTACTCCTTGCATAGTGAGAGCAACTGGAGGACACTCAGAACCCTTCACCATAAGATCTGGAGTACGACAAGGTTGTGTCCTGTCCCCTCTCTTGTTCATAACATATATAGACAACTTATGTAAAGAAACCAGCCAAGTAGAGACAGCAAGAATACCACATGACGAGAACACAGAAGAAGAACCATCTGCAAATCTAACCATTAGAGAACTCCTGTTTGCGGACGACCAAGCACTAATAGCAAAATCAGAAGCTGAATTACAAGACCACATGAATAGTCTAAACGAAATGTGTAGGGAACATAACATGAAAATTAGCACAAGCAAAACAGAGGTAATGACTATAACTAAAGAAGAACAAACACAACAATTCACCTAAACGAACATCCCTTGAAACAAGTGAAGAGTTGCAAGTACCTAGGAAGTATAATATTATCAAATCGCAGATCAGAAGACGAGATCGAAAATAGGTGCAATAAGGCAAATTAACTCATTGGACAAATGGCACCAATACTAAAGAACAAACATGTATCAGTAACTACTAAGAAAGCACTTTACAACACAATCTTCCTACCAACTCTATGCTACCAATGCCAAACCTGGACAATGACAGAAAAAGAGAAAAGAAAAAATCACAACAACAGAAATGAGGTTCCTGAGAAGAATACTCAACGTATCAAGAAGAGATAAGATCAGAAATGAAGAAATCAGGACTAAAGTGGGGGTTAAAGCAGCACTAGATTTTATTAGAAAGCAGCAAGTCAAATGGTTTGGCCATGCAAGTAGGTTACCAGTCAACACCTTATCACAACAAGCAATGATGTACAGACCAGCTGGAAACAGAGGAAGAGGCCGACCACGTAAACGTTGGACGGAGGAAAAAAACAGAGTCCATGGGAATATCGATATATGAAGCCCATAATCGGGCACTCTCACGAAGTTTATACTTCACCTTGACACCGCAAGGTACAAGAGGAACCTGATGAGATGAAGATGAGATGACTACTCCTTCCTTTTGTGAGTGTATCATTGAGTTTGTGTATCATTGCCCAGGGATGGTTAACCCGATCAACAAAATCCCGCAGAAGTCGGATGTGTCGGCCTAACGGCGCAAGAACGCAGCTCTACTGTAAACAGGCACAACGCAGTCACGTCCGAAAAAAAACTCCGGATGAACGCAGAAGAAGAAGAAGAAGAAGAAGAAGAAGAAGAAGAAGAAGAAGAAGAAGAAGTGTATCATTGAGTGTGTGTATAACTGTGAGAGTTTGTGCAAATGACGTATGCATTATTTGAGTATATGTTTGTTAGTGTGTTTGTGATTGTGAGAGAATATGTAATCGAAGGAGTATGTGTTTATGTAATACTGAATGGATGTATAACTGTGAGAGTTTGCGTAAATACTGTCGGTCGGTGGGTCGGTAGGTGGGTCGGTCGGTCGGTCGGTGGATCGGTCGGTCTGTGGGTGGGTCGGTCGGTGGGTCTGTCTGTCTGTCTGTCTGTCCGTCCGCATGCACGCATGTTTGTGTATGTATCTGTATGTAAGTATGTATGTAACATGCAAGTGGCAGTGGAACTGGAAACAGAACGAGAGTCTTCACTGCAGGTCATAATGAAAGCTTTGATGAGGACGACGCCTAGTACATGAACACATTTTTTGGATGTCCGCGTTGAGAGGGACATTCTGGAAATCACATTATACTGGGACATATCTCTCTGTATTCCGCGCGAGGGTTGAATAGCATCCGTCGGGACGTCTATTACTTTGTGGACAACAGAGTCCACCTCACTAACAATAAGACTTAGAGGCCTAGCAGTACCATTTCTCCGAGAGCCACTCCCAAAGAAAGACATTGTGTTGCCAGTTCCCTTTCTGAACAAAGAGATCGTGATTCCAGTCGGTCGGAAAATGTATGTAGAAAAATAAACTGGCTTTAGGTAGTTATCATGTGTAGTTATTTTTCTACAGCCATGTGTGACTTCCGGTTAGCGGGGTAGGGGTATACCCTATCAAAGGAGATGTAAGAATATCTTGGGTAAAGAAAAGAACAAATGCATCCATACTTCAAGAGCTGAATATTGAAGAAGGTTGGCTATTAAAGACGATAAAACAAAGAAAATTGAAATATTTTGGTCACTTGAAATGTCACGAAAGTTTTGAGAGAACAATAATGGAGGGGTATATGCCAGGGAATAGAGGAAGAGGAAGGCCAAAGAGAAGATGGGTGCAGGATGTGGCGGATGATCTCCAGATGGGTGTATCGGACGCGGGACATCTTGCTTGTGATCGAGAAGTTTTCCGGAAGGTTGTTATGGGAGCGAAGTTCTGCAAAGGACATGCTACTGAATGAATGAATGAATGAATGAATGAATGAATGAATGAATGAATGAATGAATGTGTGACTTACTTATTAACTTACCCTCGTAAGACCTTCATTCAAAACCGCCATTGCGTACTTGAAAAGTCACATTGTTAATAATTCAGCTACCAGCATACCACTGTTGTTTGAGAGCCTATGCTCTATTGCGGGATAAAGGGCAGACGAAAATAGAATGGTATCAAAGAAGATGTCCTCAGATACTTGTATCCAATATTCTTCTGTGATAACCCAAGTTCCAGAGATGAAGATCGCATTGAAGAAATCAATATCCGAAACACATTTTCAAACGGGCAATGTTGTTAACGTTCTTCAAAAGAATTTTAACTCCCAATCGAAGATGACAAACAGCACATGCCCGAGGCGTTCTGGGTATCGGTGATAGCCCCATATAGACTGATTGACACTCAAAGGTGGTAAGGTCAACATTACGCCGCAGCCTGTAATTCCCAGAACATTTCATAGTATCAAGTTTATTCAGACCCCACCTTGGAGCGCAGGTCAAATTGAACACAGAAAATGTCCGCCCTGTTAAGGATTCGAACATATGACCACCACTCCAGCAAGAAAGCATATCTTTCTAGGAGCAGGACAAGTGACAACAGCGCCTTACACATGGATATCACCACTCCGACAAGAAAGCATATCATTTCTAGGAGCAGGACAAGTGACAACTGCGCCTTCTCATCTCATCTCATCATGTTCCTCTTGTACCTTGCGGTGTCAAGACAAGTAACAACAGCTTCTTACACATGGATATCACCACTCCGGCAGGAAAGCATATCGTTTCTAGCAGCAAGACAAGTGACAACAGCTCCTTACACCTGGATGTAACCTACTTGAGAAGGAAATTGCTATAAGCATCATCATCATCACCATGTGTCATGCTTATACGCGTAAACTGTTATATTTGGCCATCTCATACGATCACCAGAGTCGTGGATCAGTTCTGTGTTCTTGTTGAATGTGCCATGTAGTCAAGTCATCTAGATATTTATCTCTCTGCCTCCCCTTTGTTCGTTTCTCGTCAATCCTGCCAGTTGTCACTAACTTTTCTAGATTATGTCTTCTCATAAAGTGCCCATAAAATCTGTACTGGTTACGTCTAATTTACGTAATGATTTTACGCTTTTCATGTGTTTATTTTGGGACTTGCTGATTGGTTTTTCTGTATTGGCTTCTAGTTATTTTACAGACAATACTTTTAATACGTCAATAATCAAGATATTGAATACAGTAGAATATTGTATTACATGATAAAATGAAACTTGAATACAAACAAAACAAACACAATTCCATTGTATGGCTGTATATTTATTGTTTCTCTGTAGGATCTAAACGGACCATTTATGTTCATTTTATTATTAAATGTGAGGTCCCAAAGAAAAACGTCAGCAAGTCAGCTCCTTACACTTAGATCCCACAGAAATAAGGGCGTGTCTCATGCTATTTATAGCACGCAAACAATGTGTATACCTCAATTCAGTCTTACTGTTCTTTGATTCATTCGTTTGTTTGCCTTGCCAATATAAAAGCACATTTTACTTCGTGTAATTATTGTCCTAACTAATGTGTTGTTACTGTCCTCCCTCGATTTGAAGAAAGCATTCGCAAAAATAGAAACGTCACTGAAAAGAAGTGAAATACTTGTTCACATAGAAATGTAACATACAAGGGGGCGTCAAATGAAAACCTAAAATTTTTGTTGTGTGCGCGAATATATTCTGAAAAAGTAAGGAACAAATGTATTATTTTTCAGTGTGATCAGTACAGAGTTCAATGCAAGTCCTGACATGCCTATAAAGTGCTTGGATTCCTTTAGAAAAAATGCTCTTGCTTGCGTGTGTAACCAAACATGCACCGTCTGCTCTACCCCTTCATAGAACCGAAATAAGTTTTCCCTCCCAATGAGTCTTTGAGGTGTCCAAACAGGTGGAAATTACTTGGGGCTAGGTGTGGCGAGTACGGGGGATTTGGTAGACACTGAAAGTGGAGGTCACTGATTAAAACAAAGCAGATAACAGAACGTTCCTCCTCTTTGGTGCATGTCAAAAGTGGGGGAGGTCATCTTTAAACTGTCCTTATAACATCACCGTTTTCGTCTGCACTTTGATGTCACGCGCGTAACACTCTTGCCATCCTTAACAACAATATTTACAGGCAACAAGACAATGGCATAGTTATTGTAATTTCTATCACACTTTTAAAATTTTCATTTGAAGCCCCCTAGTAATGTCGCATAGAAATGAATTACATAACTGAATCCAGTGCAAACTGTCGTAAGATCAGCTAGCAGAATTACTAGTATATACCAGGATCATTTTGATCAGGTCTAGTAACATACAAGCAGTTTGCCCAAGCACATGTGGCCATGATGTTTCATTCTGGATCCGATTTTTAACATGTCTTTGTCTTACCGGGAAATTTGTTCCATGTTCTTTATTTAACCATTCTCTACATTCAAATATAGGGGGAAAAAGGGGGGGGGGGTGTTAGAAGGCAAGGGAATCGGTTTCATTGCACCGGGTTTTATCCCGTATGGTTCTGTCTCTTTCCGCAGGGCGACTTGCAGAAAGCGTCACGAACTTTGTAACTCCAGTGACAACCCCCAGGAGTCTCCAACACAACTGCACTCGTGGAGCGAATGATGCAGTCCAGAATTGAACCCACAGTCATCCCAGCTCAAGGCATGCCTCGTAGTCACTTTACCACGGAGACTTCTTTTTCTTCTAAACACTTATAACACACATCCTGGTGTGTACTTTGCATCTGGGTTGTCTAGTGTTCTGCGTTTGCACTTCTCCCACAAGATAGTCTGAACCAATATTACTTTCTCGACACAATTTAGTCATCTTTCAGCAGTCATGTCTAATTAATGTCAACGTAAGGAAACTAACAACACATCAGTTAGGACAATAATTAAACCAAGTAACATTATATTATCAAATCTAACAAACAAATGAATCAAAGCACAATAAGGTTGATGGTTCCGTCGCCCTGCTACTGAGTGAGTGCGTGGCGCGACACTGTGAGCTGTGAGTTTCGTGTGAAATGCTTTTGAATCTGCCCGAGGTTTTTTGGAACGTGACTGCATGTTCGGAGCGATGGCAGATGGCTATGTCCCAGAGTTGACCGGTTTTTGCCTTATGCAGAAATGCGTGGCTGCTGGGCTTCTGGTTGACTGCCACTACCATCGACGATGAACTGTATTTCGTGGACTGTGTGGGTGAACATCTAGGAAACATACAAATGGGAAAATGACTGCTGATTCCATCAGAGATGAACTCTGGGTTTCGTGGGGGACTATTGTGTTGACATTCTGGCGGCGGCATTATGCAGAGTGTATCTGTGCGGACTGTTGTTTGTCGAGACTCCTGTCTTTTCCACTTTTCACCTTGGGCAGTGGGGAGCGTTTTGAGTGATATTCACTGGCACAGGAACGGAGCATAATGGGGACAACCCGTTGCTGTGAAGTTGGAACTGCGACTAACTAACTAACTAAGGTTGCACAAGATGTATACCACGTTGTTTGCATGATATAATAGAGATATATGAGAGGGAAGACCAGGAGAACATTCAATCAGATAGCGGTGGGAACGATTATTAGTGTGACTCCTCGCTGGCTGTTGAACGAGGGGATGGAGTACATATGGGAATTCCTGAGTGCAGTGATGTCGGTTCTGAGCTCAACTCAACTCAACTCAACTTGCATGATATAAATATGAGACGCACCCCTTCGTAAACTTAAGCAAAAATGACTTTACAGTACAGTGCGATATCTGTCACATGTCTTGCACTTTTAACTGTTGTACATATTTTCTATCATTCAACTCAAAATTACGTTTGTAATCTAGGAAGAATGTGCGTTTCCAGTCTAAATACACAAACCTGAGTTCTCCTCTACAGCCATAAAGCGCCCGGTTGTTATCCCAAATACAGTTGTGACTCTATAACCATGATTTCACAAAAACTCTGCAACTGACCTGTCATGTCTCAACATGGTGACATCTCGGATCTCATTCGTGTCTATTCACTTCTGTCACACTTGCTTCCACCTCTTACGTCATAAATCCTTGTATTCACAATACTGCAACAAAAACTATAATAATGATAAAGACCACAATGACAATAATAATAATAATAATAATAATAATAATAATAATAATAATAATAATAATAATAAAATAATAATAAAATAATAATAATGTAATAGATCCATTGCTGAATGTTTCTCTCATGATGACTCTTGATCTCTTACAATTGTCCCCACCTCATGCGCCACCATTCCCATGGTGTCTGCAATGTCCCGTATCCGTCTTCATGCTGGTCGAGCTTTCCTTCGAGAAACCATGCCTTCTACTACTGGCCCCTCCAAGTCACTGTAATGTACAAAGAGGCCAAAGCATTTCACTTTCCGAGACATGTTACTGTCTGTGAGCCAGTCCTCTCAGAAGCCCAGATCTTGTAGTATAGTACGAATAGTAGTAATAATACACTAGACCAGGGGTCGCCAAACTTTTTTTCACGGCGGGCCGGATAACTGACAAAATGACGAGCGCGACCAGAATACTCATTATGTACAACACTTGCGCCGGTCTTCATGGCGAAGGTTTTACAGACGCGGTTCATAATCCCGTATATCCGCGTTGTCAGCGACTTGTTCGCTGCAGATTCTCAGGACTCCCCTACTTTCGCACCGCACGAAATAACAACTCGTGACATTTGCGAAAGGAATGCAATTTATTTAGAGCCGACATTTCAATGGCTCTGCGAGCGTAATACTTCATCATCGTTATACAACATGAATGCAATGAAGTGGTGAGAAATAATGCTCGAAATCACAATCTAAATGAATAGCCTAATGTTTGCCTATTGCCTAGAAACTATAGCATTTGTTAAGGATACGTCTGCTCTCTACCGTCTCCAGTGGGGTCTGTCCACACGCTACACATTGCGTGGACAAGCACGGACACTGTCCTCTCCGTGCAGTAGCTATTATTGCGTGCATGGTCTCGCAAGCACGCTGGCTTGTGAGCTCGAGTAACCGGGCACTTCACGGTTACTCGCAAGGACAAGCTTGCCAATGGCTTGGGGAAAGCCCTCGCTCAGTTGTACGCATTGGCCCCTGGTCTGACACAAATGTGTCTCCTTGTGAGGCTATTTATAGTGCTTGGTGTCTCTCCTGTCTGGTGTCTCCCTACTAGACTTATGTTTACTCTCCTTAACTCTGTAAGGTCTTATTGGAGATCTTGACAGGCGCCCCTCCTCGCTGTGAAGTGTTACTTCCCTTTAACTCCTGTTTGTAACACTTCTGGTCACAAAGAAAAATTGGTTGCTCCAATTTTGTCAGATATCCAATAAGTTAAACTCTCTAGTTTGGGGACAGAACAACTCTCTTCTTCCTTTACTCACACTGCTTTACCTTTTCACTTGGCTAATTAAGTAGCCCATGTATCAATATAGTTGGCTTTATAGATATCTTTGGGAATTGTTTTGGACCGAAACCATTGTCTTATGACTTATGTCCTGGCTTCCGTCGTTTGACCCTATGTCATTTGACTTTCACCTATTGACTTCTGTCTTGACCTGACCTCAAATTGCCCGAAATGACAACACACATACAAGTTAACTCTATTCTGAGTACAACACATGAGCACAAAGTGTTCATGTTCCCATTAATATCCCCTCCAACTCTTAGACACATAGTTCTACTTTTCACCTTCTCGCTTCCGCTTGTGAAAAGCTATATTCACTGTTACATTAAGGTTTTAAGAAGTATTGTGTCCCCTGAATTTAAAGTTATTGTTCTTTGAACTGAATAGTGTGTGCATCGTTTATATGTTTGTTTTCCTGTTTGTTTGCGTGTTTTCTAATAAACTACAATGTACTTAACTCTCTAACATGTGTATGCGTTAGTGTACTAAATGTGTGGTTATAAACGTTCATTATTCTTATTTGTGACCACAACTCCGCTTTCTGAAGCTCAAAGTACGTTTTCTAAATACTCTATTAAAGTATGGCAATAACACACATAAAAACTCGACAACACATTGCTACACAGATGACACAGACAAGTCAAAATAAGACGTTTACAGCGGTGGAAAAATTTTCCGCTGTCTTTCTCTCGCTCTCTTTCTTTCAATGTTTCCTAATTTTCGCATTCTCTCCTCGCATTTATTCTTCTTGCATACATCTTTCATTCACTTTCATACCTTTCTTTCACTCAAACATTCTTTCGTCATTAAAATATGTTTTATAGCATCAAATACATGAATATTACATATATACATTAAACGATTGGCTGAATTATAACAGTAATCACGCCAAATGACTGTGCGTTTTGTTTGCACGCGTCATGTCTATACATTATATACATAGTTATTAGGATGGTTTGTTACCGATCCTGTAGTAGTAACTCACATAGTTTTGGTGTGCTGACGTAAATTACCCTCAAGGGAAATAATCTAATAAATACTTTCATTTAAGTGAATTGGGTTAATTACCTTAAAGTGTTATTTGTGAAAAAGATGATATTAATTCCTAAATGGTTGGGTTAGTTTGGAAATGATATTTTAGATAAATGATTTTATAAATGATTATGATTATATGGTAATAAAGTAATATAATATCTAACAATCGTATTTCTATAATTGGTGTTCTATTAAATGGGTTATTAACTAAATAATGGTGCTTGCTAACTACCAAATAAGAAAATAAAGTTATATATGTATTTGAACAATTTGCAATTCAATAATTAATAGAAAAATCAAGTTATAGGTACTGTTAATAAAATAATAATATACATATATCACAGTTACATTTCTATATCTAATTACACTAAATCGACGTCCTCCTTTGCGTTGTGAATATGGAGCAATACTCTTTGTAGACTATTATAACATAGTTCATTTCGGCAAAGTCTTCTATGCTCTCCTTCGTGGATAGTGTATAAACATAGTTTCCTACTAAGTTATGTAGGTTCATAGATAACACTTTAATGTTCCTCTAGCTTACGTGTGTGTCAGCGCATGTTACTTTTGCGTCTGTTTGTTACACTTCTCATAGCACTGTTACTTTCACACAGGTTACATATTTGGCGATGATAACGCACTTACACTGTATCATAATGACCACATACGGCAGTTAGTTATCTAACATTACCGTGTCACTGTTTCTGGTGGTCTGTGGTCGATCCCTTCCTGTAAATCAGGTATTTCAATGGATGATGGTCGACTCAAAATGTCCGCAACAGTGTTCAATTTTCCTTTTAAGTGCTGGATGGTAAACGTGTAATTTTGGAGAATCAAAGCCCACCTGTAAATTCTGTTATTGCTAGGAAGTCCAGACTGCATCACAGACAACGGAGAGTTATCGCATTGGATTACAAACTGTGCTCCTGCCAAAAATCTATGAAATTTCTTGACGCAATAGATCAAACTGAGGCCCTCCAATTCTGATGCTGAGTATTTTGATTCAGCAGGGGTAATCTTGCGACTTACGTACATTACGGGGTGGAACGTCCCGTCGTAGAACTGTCCTAGTATCCCAGATATGGATATGGCACTCGCAACTGTGCGTAAGAAATAAGTGAGTTTTGGATTAGGCATACGAAGGATAGGTAAACGCTGAAAAGATGTTTCAATTTTGATAACGCACTAATTAATCCTGCATCTTGTACAGATAACGTAGCCGAAGCTTTTAAGATGTTAGAAAAAACACTGGTGATTTCTGCCAGATTTGGAATGAATTTACTATAGTAGTTTACCAAACCCAGTAAACTTCGGACCTGTTTCTTGGTCGTTGGCATTGTCAAATTCAGAATCTTGGTGACGATTCTGTCATCAGTTTTTAATTGGCCCCTGCAGATGGTATGACCCAGGAAGTCAATTTGTTCCAACTCTACTTTGGTCGGCTTCGCTGTGAACCCAAATAATCGCAACCTGTCGAAGACTTGTCGAAGTTTCAGTAGGTGTGTTGTCCAGTCTTCCGTATGGATGCATATGTCATCTATATAAGTTGAAATATTGGTCATCCCATGGAGAAGATCCCTAGTTAGACGGACGAAAGTCGCTGGAGCGTTACGAAGGCCGAAAGGAAGAAAGCGCCACTCATAAAGTCCTAAAGGAGTGGAGAAAGCTGTAAGATGAATAGAATTTACTTCCATCGGGACTTGCCAATAACCTTTCGTGAGGTCAATCTTGCTAAATATGTGAGATATAGACATGTCCAAGATCAGATCCTCGCATGATGGAATAGTTTCAGCGTCAATTTTGGTTATTTTGTTTAAGCGGCGATAATCGACGCAGAGTAGAATAGTAGAGTCCTTTTTGGCGACAAGGACAATAGGGAAAGAATACTCTGACTGAGATTTCTGAATAATTCCGCTCGACTCGAGAGATAGAATTTCTTTGTCGAGGTTCGACCTATAGTTTAAAGGGATAGAATAAGGTCGACACTTGATTGGTGTGGTGTCAGTCAGAATGATAGAATGTTCTATTCTATCTGTCTTTCCTGGGATGTCGGAGAAAATGTCTCTGTACTCTGTCACTAGGTCTATGATTTGTCGTCGTTGGTCATCTGTCCGTTTCGTTTCTATCTTTATGCTGTCAATGGTCGCCGTTGTGTCTACCGTAGGAACTGGTAATTCCATCTCGTCTTCGTCTGTCTCGTTCAATACTGTTGTGGTGCTAGCTGTGTGTGCTGTTACCTGGCAAAGTGTGTTTGCGTTGTCGCTGTCGTGTGTCGCCCTATCTAGTGAAGTTGTGTTGTGTACGTCTGTCGTCTCATTGCTTGGTGTTGGTGCAATGTGTTCGTCTGTCTGCTGTTCTTGTTGTGAAAAGTATGGTTTCAGCATGTTGATACGAAATATCTTTAAGTGTCCTTTTATCGATATTTCATAATCCACATCTGATATTTTACGTTCAACGTTGAAAGGCCCTTGCCAAGCTGTTAGTAACAAATTACGTTTGTCGGGTAGTAGAATCAAAACCTTCTGGTTTGGTTCAAGGTGAATAGTTTTAGCACCCTTATTTGTATAGTTGTGGTTTCCATTACTCGACACCTGCATTAGGGGTCCAGCAATATCGACCGCTCCACTCTTATGTGGTCTAGATGCTAATACTGACCGTTGAACTTCGGCCTTCACATGCTTTCCCTTTCGTACAAGATGTTGACAGACAGTACAAGATCGACAAAAAATGTTATGTCGGAACAGAATTTAGGCCAGTAAAATTGTGATAGAACTCTGGCTTGCGTTTTATAATAGGCAAAATGTTCAGCACACGGTGACTCATGTGCGATTTTTAGCACATTTTGTCGGTATGTTACAGGTAACACCGTCTGCTGAATTTCATGGTTATTATATGTGTAATAACGCATGAGAATTCCGTTAAGTTTTCTAAAGTACCAGGACGAATTTTTAGACACTTTCTTTCGCTCACACAACAAGTTAAAATAAGGTGTGATTGTTTGGTCGGTGCTTTGTGCCTCGATCAAATTTTGTCGAGTAGTGTTGGTATCTGCACCACTTGGTGTTAATAGCTGTAGCATTTCGTTTTGTAAGTCAGTATAATTTGTTTCTGTATCTGACTTAGTTACAGCGTTGGCCATGTGTGTATCTTTCCAGGCTCTTATGTCGTCTTCTGTACATTCTTTCAATGCATCTAGGCATCCTAAAATAAGATCCGTGCATGGATTTTTTAGGATAGCGCACGTAAATGTGCCGGTAAGGAATGGGGTATTGATATGCGCTTTTTCCAGTGGATATTTCTCGATGGTTCCAGAGAAAGTACGGCATTTGACAAATTCACCCGTATAATCTTCTGGTCTAGCAAGTTCTCTCCTTAAACCCAGTAGAGTGCTTCCGCTATCAACTAAACATTGGCATGGTTGCCCATTGACCAGTGCATCGTAGAACTTAAGTTTACCTTTGGAGGCACACGCTGCGTTAGCATCTTCATTTGAACAATGTATTATGTGCCCACATTCCAATTTACCCTCCGCATGAAATTGATGGCATACTTTACAATTCTTAAAGTCTAAAATATATGTTACTGATGCTACACTCTGACATTCACTTGTTGGCAACACATTCACAAGTTCCGGATCAATGTCACTCTCATCGTCTGATGATGTATCAATGAGTGCTTATTATTTACCTTCATTCTCTGTCTCCCAATACATTTATTGCTATAATGGCCATAACTTGAACAAAAATAACATTTAACAGCACGTTTAAAGGATGATCTTCTGCTTTCTTGCTTCTTCAACACTGTTTCTAAGTGTGACGGATATGCGGGGTTCTTATCACACATCGAATAAGTCGGATGAAAAAGATTGCAATAGTTACATCGAGGTGGTTTCTGATATGGTTTGTCCTTCTTACGGTAATCTTTCTGGTTGTAAGATCTATCAGGAACTTTGTTTGCAAAAGCTGTAATTTCTGTGTTATGTGATGTAGTTTTAAATATGTCCCGATTAGATTAAAAATAAGCTGACCCCCGTTTCTCTAATTGCTGAATGGACTCAATATCTGACTGTTGTAAAAACTTTGCAAAAGGGGTGGGAACGGTAGAAATCACTTTGTCCATTACCATCAGCTTTTCTAGTTTTTCATAGTTGTTTCCTACTTTAGCAGCTCTAGTCCACTTTTTAAATGTGCTCTGCACGTTAGAGATGTAGTCTAAGAAGGTTTCAGTTGCTTTTGGCTTAATCTGTGAGAATTGAATTTGGTACCCAGTAGCGTCTAAAAGAAAATGTTGCATTATCCTATCGTATATGTACTGATAATTGTTCCTTAGCTCTGTAGGTATGGATTCTATTACTTTTAATGGCTCCCCACTGAGGTTCCTCATGTAAATCATTGCCCAATCATCTAAAGGTATTTTCTGTGTCTTTAGTTGGAATTCTATGTTCTCAGTCCATGCGCTAATTGAATCCCCTACACTGTATGGTTTGATAAGGCCTTTGTACTTACTAAATTTGTTTTGTTCTTCTTGGCTCTTTTGTTTGCTAGAGGCTATTTGTATGTTAGAATCTACCTCCATTTCCTTCATTTTTAACTTAGTCTCTGAGTCTACTTGTATCTGCTGTTGTTTGGTGGCATGATCTAAGTCTAACTGTTTCTGTTTGATGGCTTCCTCGATCTCTTTCATTTCTTTTTGATGCTGCCTTTCTAATGCTCTTTCGTCTCCCCCTAAAGCAGCCTTCTTTTCCATGCGAGCTATTTCTTCTTTATACTTCTGATCCGCCCACTTCTCTAATTTTTCACCAGTATGGCCCATTTCTTTGCCTGCCTGGATACAGTCATTTAGTGACGCCATTTTTGCGTAATGTTAGTTCAAAATGATATTACAATAATATTCACACAATAGTTTGTAATAATGTGTTAGTAAGTATACATCTATACTGGAAAAGAAGATGCATGATTAATTTAGAGCATACCAAAATATTCGGAAAATATACTTATTTAATTCTTTGGAAGTACGGTTCTTGGGATGTTCCACCGCTGTCTTTCACACTTACAAAATGATTTGACTTGATAACACAAGGGCTGCTTCTGTTTAGTAGAGCAGCAAACACACGCTTATATTGTCAATACAAGCTTATATTTCATGCGAATGATGAATGGAAAAATGTGATAGATAGTGATAAATGGTGTTAATGGATGATTGATATGATCGTCTGAATGATTGTTAGATGATATGTGAGATGATTAGTCGTATGACAGTCGATGTAGTCTTGTCTTCACTTTCTGACTATGGTGTAACTTCGTTCTAGGCTTCAGTTCGTCGCTAATCTACTTATTGATTTCGTAACGGTGGTTACGATGGTAATGTTGACTGATCATTGTATACATTTCTATTGATTTTTGTATAATAACACACTTTCAAATTAATATTTGTAGAATTTCACACTTTAGCGATGTAATTTGTCTCAATTGTGGTTCACACTCCACAACTGGTATGATCGTATAATTCACCAAAAAAAATTATTTATGCCATGTATGGAAACAAATTTACGTTACTTTGAAATATATCACACAGTAATGATGTTGAATCGTGCAATGAACTGATGCTCGTTCAGAACTTTCTAATACCAATCGATAGCTGGCGTTGGTTTAGTGGTTTATAACACCACTTGCCTGCTGGCGTAAACTGTTGGTTGAATATTACAACAAATGCCTGCTATGACTGCTTTGCTAGCGTTGGTTCACTGTATTCTTGCAGCAATTGCTTTGCTGGCGTTGGTTCACTGTATTCTGACACCAATTGGGGTCCTGCCTGTCAGCAACTTGTTCGCTGCAGATTCTCAGGACTCCCCTACTTTCGCACCGCACGAAATAACAACTCGTGACATTTGCGAAAGGAATGCAATTTATTTAGAGCCGACATTTCAATGGCTCTGCGAGCTTAATACTTCATCATCGTTATACAACATGAATGCAATGAAGTGGTGAGAAATGATGCTCGAAATCACAATCTAAATGAATAGCCTAATGTTTGCCTATTGCCTAGAAACTATAGCATTTGTTAAGGATACGTCTGCTCTCTACCGTCTCCAGTCGGGTCTGTCCACACGCTACACATTGCGTGGACAAGCACGGACACTGGCCTCTCCGTGCAGTAGCTATTATTGCGTGCATGGTCTCGCAAGCACGCTGGCTTGTGAGCTCGAGTAACCGGGCACTTCACGGTTACTCGCAAGGACAAGCTTGCCAATGGCTTGGGGAAAGCCCTCGCTCAGTTGTACGCATTGGCCCCTGGTCTGACACAAATGTGTCTCCTTGTGAGGCTATTTATAGTGCTTGGTGTCTCTCCTGTCTGGTGTCTCCCTACTAGACTTATGTTTACTCTCCTTAACTCTGTAAGGTCTTATTGGAGATCTTGACACGCGTTCGAAACAGAGCTGCACGCGATTTGGCAGCAGACCGCGTTGCGCTGTTTTTTTTTACGTTATGCTGTGGGTACCGGTCGATCAGAAAGCAATGGCAAACTACTGAACGTAAACTTGCCAAGACATCAGTAAGCAAAATATGCTGGTGTTGACTGCAAACGTCCTGTAAAGGATATGCAATTAACTTTAACAATACTTGCAAGCCAGAACGAACGCTCTGGGAAAAAAGATGAAAAACTAAGTTAATCATGGGTGAGTAACGTGCAATGCACAAAGAAACAAAGAAAATCAACATATTTATTTACTTTAAAAAAGTTATCAAAGAAGGCGACGTTAGCAAAAAGATAGTTACATCAGACCTGCTGTGCACATATCCGAATCTTACAAACTAAGCAGCAAAAAGGGTTAGTGAGATTTGTGAAACTGATATTTGGCTTTCAAGATATCATAAATTTTTGGTTTGGAATTGCTGCATCCAATCAAGAGAATTGCTTTCAAATATTTATCAGTCAATCTCGTTCGATATGTTGACTTCAGATACTTCAGTTTTGAAAATGTTTGCTCACAGACAGAAGTTGTTCCAAACACTGATGCCATACCAGCGGCAAATGTTTTCAGTTTCGGAAACTCAGCATCTGGTAAGCAGCGGTAAAATTCAACAAGTTTCCCTTCTCTGTGCTTCTCTTTCAGCAAGTCATTTGCTTGCAAATCAATGAGCTCCAACTGTAGTCCCATCCATGCATCATGTGCCATGCCGGTACGTGTGGGCGCTCATGTTCTGCCATCTCATCCGATCACCAGAGTCGTGGATCAGCTCCGTGATTGTTTCTCGACCATGCCACGAGGCCAAGCCATCCAGGTATTTGCTTCTAGGTCTTCCTCTTGGTCTGTTCCCTTCGATCTTACCAGTTGTCACCAAGTTCTCCAATTCATTTCTTCTCATAACATGTCCAAACAAATTGTGACTGTGAACGTCTAATGTCTCTAATCAGTGTACGATCTTCATTTGTTTCTTGAAGGACTTGTTCATTGGTCTTTCTGGCTGTCCATGGTATTCTTTGCATTTTCCTCAGAAATCACATTTCTACAGCCATTATATATTTTTTCAGCCTGACTGCTCATTGTCCAAGCTTCACATCCATATAAAAGTACAGGTTCTATGTAGCATCTCAACACTCTTTTTCTCGTTTCAGTTGACATCTTTTTATTGGTCAGCATGTTTTTCATCTTGACAAAGGCTACTTTTGCCATGGCGATTCTTGTTCTAATCTCTTCAAGGCATCTTCCTTCATATGTTATTACTGTTCCGAGATAATTGTACCTATTCACTTGTTGAAGAATATTCCCATTTACTTGTATATTACATTGGGGTATTTCGTTCTTCCTAGTGACGACCATATTCTGTGTCTTTTTACAATTTAATTCTAACCCTAGTTGTTCACTGTGTGTATCAACCGCATCTACTAAATTTTGCAGGTCCTGTTCATTGTCTGCAATCAAGACTGTATCATCTGCATTTCTAATGTTATTGATGCATCGTCCCCCATATGTTGATTCCTTCCATATCTTCAATATTTCTGAAAATACTTACACTGAACAGGGAAAACAGATCTGGAGACATTACACATCCCTGTCTCACACCTCTCTTAACATGTCTTACTTTATCGAAAGCCTTTGTGTAGTCAATAAAGCAAAGGTGTAGATCTTTGTTTACTTCTATAGAACGTTCGATTACGGTTCTCAGCATATACACGGCATTTACTTACCCTTGCCTTCTACAACCCCACATTATTCTTCTCGTATTTCACGTTGTATTTTCCTCCTATCTCTTTGCATGATAATTTTTAGCAAAATCTTCGTGATGTGACACATGTTACTAATTGTTCGATGTTGATCACATTCCAAGGCTCCTAATTTCTTTGGGATTGCAATAAATACAGAATTACATAACTCCTGAGGTATATTTCCAGCATCATATATTGTATTAAGCAGACTGGTAACTTTATCTATTCCATATTCTTCTAAAGCATTAATCATTTCTGTTGTGACGCTGTCTGAACCGGGGGGTCTTGCCAGATTTCATATGGTTAAGAGCATTCTGAACCTCTATCTTGAAAATTGCTGGTCCTTCATTATTATGTTGAACATCATACTGCTCGTCTTTGTCAGTTAGTCAGTTAGTTGCGGTTCCAACTTCACGTCAACGGGTCTCCCCATATTGCTCCGTTCCTGTGCCAGTGAATATTACAAAATGCTCCTCAGTGTCCCATGTGAACAATGGAATAGACAGGAGTGTCGGCAAACCAACAGTCCGCACAGATACACTGTGCATAATGCCGTCGCCAGAATGCCTACACAAAAGTCCTCCACGAAAAATACAGTTCATCGTCGATGAAAACGGCAGTCACCAGAAAGACTTCATTGACCGGGGTTTTATCTCATATGGCTCGGTTCTTTCTGCAGGGCGGCCCACCGGAATCGCCTCACAAAGTACGAACTCCGTAGCTACAGCGACGACTCCCAGGAGTCTCCTGAAAAATGCACTCGTTAACCGAAAAGGCAAACCAGTCAATCCAGCAACAGCTGGCCGTCATCGTTCCGAACATGCAGTTCACGCAAAAAAACAACCGCGGACAGATGCAAAAGAATTTCACGCGAAATTCACAGCTCACAGTGTCGCGCCACGCACTCACTCAGTAGCAGGGCGACGGAACCATAGCCTTCTTAGTCGCCTCTTACGACGTGCATGATAGGTAACAGTGTTACTATTCTTTGCTCCCCATATGGGCCGCGGCAACACACGGTGTTCGTCTCTGTTATCGTCATAAAGGTTTTTCACGTAATCTGACCATACATGTAAGATTTGATCTTTTTCTATTATGACTCTTCCATCTTTTGTCTTTAGACAGCCTGCTGATGTACGTGTTTCTTTGATTAGTAAGCTCCTGAATTCTTTTGTGCATTAGTTTCACATTTTTACTGTTGTGTTGTTTTTCAATTTCTCTGCAATTTTTCTGAACTGTAGTTCAACTAGCACATTATCAAGGTTACAATCAAACGGATTCTGGAACAGAAGAATGTCACTCTCAATTCTGTCAAGATATGAAAATGTCTCCAAAAATGCTTCTTCAAGTCACGAATAATTTATTTCGGGAAATCGGGGTTGACATCTTCTGCGATTGTTACGCAAAACTCTTTGAAACAGTGAAAATGAGAAAAGTTTTCTACTTCCAGTCGTGCTTCAAACAATGACAGCTTTCTCCAACATCATTTGATGTTTCTGTAGAGATCACTAGCGGTGTTATACTTTCCCTGAAGTTTCAAATTCAGTTCATTCATGTAGGATGTGATGTCGACCAAAAATGACAACTTTGATAGCCAGATAGGATCTGACAGCTGTGGATCAGCTCTATCTTTTTCAGTGAGGAAAACATCTACTTCGTTTCGAAGCTTGTAAAAACGAAACAGGACTTTACCGCATCTGAGCCACCTCACTGATGTGTGATAAGGCAAGTCACAGAATTCAGAATCAATTTCTTCAAGAAAAGATTGGAATGAGTGCATGTCCCCGAATTAAGTTCACAACAGAAACGACTAGTTTCAGTACAGAAGAAATATCTAAGTCTTTCCCACAAAGGGCTTGCTGATGTATGATGCAGTATATGAACAGAGCGCCCGGAATTTGCAAATCTTTTAACTGAGTTCTGATCTGCCCCATCAGACCTTTCTTCACTCCAGCCATGTTTTTTCCTCCATCAACTGTAACACCTCGAAGCTTATTCAACTGAAGGGTTATAGTCTTGCAAAACCTTTTGCACTTCCATGAAAATGTCTTTTCCATTTGTTGTTCCATGCATGCCGCAAACGGATGCCAACTTTTCTGTTATCCAAATTGACACCACGAATGAACACGAGAAGGTGTGACGTACTCGAGAGATCAGTAGACTCATCGGGCGCCAGGGAATACCACAAGTGTTTAGTTTTCTCGCGTATCTGTAACACTATGTTCTCTCCAAGTTCTTCTGTTCTTCGCACAACTGAACTTGTCGAAAGGCTGATAGTTCCAAGCACATCGGCTTTCTCAGGACACAAGCCATTTGCTGCTTCGATCATACAGTCTTTGATAAAGTTGCCATCAGTAAACGGTTTTCCTCGTTCTGCCATCTTATTCACTATTTTGTAACTTGTACGAGTGACAGGCTCATTTTCAGCAAACCTTCACGTGAAGAGATGTCTTTGTGTTTCTAAACAACGTTTCATGGACTCATATTTCTCAGAGCGAAACTTTCCAGAAAACTTTGAGTATGTTGATATTTGTTTTGTTTCGTAGTGACGCCGAAGATTGTACTCTTTTATAACGGTAACACTTTCGCTGCATATTACGCAGTTGGTTTTCTGGTCGTTTGTTTCACAAAGAAGTACTTTACTCCCAATTCTTCATCGAGATGTGAACATTTAGAGCAATGCTTTGCTAATCCGGCAGCTTTTGCAGCTTGTCTTGTTCCAGACGTACTGGCGTTACCTATCCTCTGGAGTAAACTAGGCAACATAGTAGGCATGGGCATGGGCAACATATTGTCTCTAAATTCAGAAAAGATTTTGTGCTATTAAGAGGTATAGCTCCATTTTTCAAACGATCGTTTGTCAAGACAGTAAGGTACCAGCCAGTCAGTCAATCAGTCAATAATAATACCTTTTAAAACAGACGTACATTTCTGCTAACCATTTCCATTCAGGAGAAATATACGCGATACCATAGTGACAACAGCAACGTTGGTGGGAAAGGAGCAAAGGGAAGACAAGGGGATAAATGCCAGGATACCTTGGCGACATGACAAAATCGGAACAGGAGCACAGACCTGACATAAGACTGGTGATAGTGTGAAATGGCGAAACATTGTGGCACATGATGATGATGGTTTCCTTTTGAAATGATCACTGCCGGATCCATTTGTAGAAACCTTGTGATGGAAGGTGCCTTGAAGAGATTAGAACAGGAATTGCTATGGCGAAGGCAGCCTTTTGCAAGATGGAAAACATACTGACTAATAAAAGATGTCATTTGCAACGAGAAATGAGCGTTGAAGTGCTAACGTAGAACCTGTACTTGTGTATGGATGTGAAGCATGGACAATGAGCAGACAAGCCGAAAAACATCTAATGTTAGCGGAAATGTGGTTTATGCGGAAAATTCAAAGAATAACATGGCCAGACAGAAAAAAACAAGAAAACAAAAACAATGAGATCTGCACAAGAAACAAATTAAAACTGAAAACTGATTAGAGAAATTATAGTCAACATTCTTTGGACACATTGTTTTTTTTTTTTTTTTTTTTTTTTTTTTTTCCGCGTTTCCATCCTGGTTCAGGATATTGCGGTCAACACCAGCATCTTTCAGCTGTATGTTGATTCCTAGGCTAGATTACGCTCATCAGCACGCCACGACTTTTTGAGCGACCGGCTCCATACTCTCATAAGTCACTTTTGCGATTCGAACCACTGCTAATTCTCGTCGCGTCACGTGACGAGAGTATTCGGAGTTAGCGGAGAGAGCTGCTAACCCCTTGGCCACGGAGCCGGTTTTGGACACATGGTGAGGAGAATTAAACTAGAGTATGTGGTGACAACTGGCAAGATTGATGGGAAAATAACAAGGGGAAAGCAGAGGAGTAAATGTCTGGATGGCCACGTGGCATGGTCGAGACAAGAACACGAAGCGGATCCACAACTCTGTTGTTAGCGTGAGATGGCGAAACATGACCGTCCACGCTTATCGGCATGGCACATGATGATGAAGATAACAAAAATAACAGTAGGCATTATTCTCGACACCGTAATGTTTCCCAACTGCTGACGTGGCCATGACGGCAGACTATTATACACGCTCATAGAATAGTGATAAACCAACATTGATCAACTAGTTGGCTGGTTGACTTGAGCTATTACACGAGGTTTGGTTAGACACGTATGTTAGTTGTCCTCTTAGTTACTTAGTCCCGTGTCTGTTCTTAAATCTTTGTCTATATTTCTACATAGATAGGTATGATTTTATTTTCTAAATAAGCTTTCACAAAAAGTAGATCTGGTAATCAGTAGTTTTGGTGTCTTCTCATTATCTTTGTCTTTGCCGTATGAATTTGTGGACATAATTTAGACTCAACAAATATATTGCGTTTATCTTGCAGCAGATTTCGAGTCTGGGAGTCATGCTGACAATGATGGTGATGATAGCGATGATGGTGATGATAATGATGGCGATGATATGTTGATATTGATGATGGTGGTGGTGGTTGTGGTGGTAGTTATGATAGTGATGATGATGATGATGATGATGATGATGATGATGATGATGATGGTGGTGATGATGATGATGATGATGGTGGTGATGGTTGTGATGATGATGGCGATGCTGTTGATGGTGAAGACGATGGTGATGATGTTGATGATGATGATGATGATGATGATGATGATGATGATGATAGTGGTAATGATGATTGCGATGATGATGATGATGATGATGATGTCTCAACCATGCCATGTGGTCAAGCCATTCAAATAATTACTTCTATGTCTCCCCCGTGTTCTTTATCAATATAGTAAAATATATTTATTCAATATTGTTAGTTGTCACCAAGTTCTCTAGTTTTTGTCTTCTCATAACATACCCAAGAAATGTTGACTGTCTGTGTTTAATTTCTCTATTCAGTTAACGGTGTTTATGTTTTAGGAATTGCTCAATTTTTTGTGTCCATGGTATTTTTTGAATTTTCCTCAGAAACCACATTTCCACAGCCATCAGATGTTTTCTGCCTGTCTGCTCATTGCCCACGTTTTGCATATATACAAAAATATAAATCTGTTAGTGATGTTAATGGTGATGATGATGATGATTATAGTGATAATGATGGTGATTATTATCGTGATGATGATGATTATAATATTGATGAGGGTGGTGATGATAGTGGTGATGATGATGACGTATATTCACACAGTCATGCGACACTTGTCTTCCACGTTGAAAATTTAAAATTGCCGGTTTGTCTACAGAAGGCAAATTTCAACATGGAGCCAATAATCCAAGTTTTGGCACTGACGTGTTTTCTGTCAGGCGTCGTGTGTAACGGAACAAATGGAAACGTACACGATGCTAGGAGGTTGCTGTACGACTTTGATAGAGACCTACGCAATTCTTTGAATGCAGTGGCAAAGACAATATGGGCCGTCGACGCAGACACTACGGAGTCCAATCTAAAACAACTGGTGAGTGAAAAGTAATAAGTTACAAATTCATAATCTTAGTAATCTTTCTCTCATTTATAGATCAGTTTGACAACGTAACCGGACGAATGAACTTTATTTTCACAGGGTCACAAATTGAGCATGCAGACTGGTCTTACATTCCGCCCTTCCAATCACTCATCTTTCGTACATCAATTACAATTATCTATTGTGCGTATTACACTCACATAGGAAGAAAATACATTACTAAATAAATGCAATGAACATAAACAATGCATATTACCAAATATTGAGACATGCTTGCTTGCTTGTTTGCTTGTGTTCGCTGGCTGTGATCACCAGTGCAAAGTCCTGTATGTCGGATGAAGACATCCTGTTGTCCAACATCAACGTCATGTAATACAGGACCTGAGGTTTGCGTGAGTATCCGTTGACCCATGTCTGGCTTGTTGGTGTGCAGACTGGTGGTTCCTTGCCGTACAGGCAGACACTCTCCGATTTCGGAGTAATCAACGATCCTACTGACTTTAGCAAGGACCCCGAAGGAACCTGTTGTCCAGTACGCTCGGCGAGGACGCGTCAATAGGTCTTGGCCAGTATAGAACCCAGCTCTGGTGCCTTGGAAACACATCTGCGTCCCATTATGAGATATGCAGGCACACATAAATACATATGCATAAACACGTACAAACACACACACACACACACACACACACACAAACTCACAAACACACACACATACACATACATACACATACATACACATACATACACACATACACACAAACACACAAACACACACATACACACACATACAGACATACACATGTACACATATATACACACATACACACATACATACACACATAATACACACATACATACACACATACACTCACATACACACATACATACACACATAATACACACATACATACACACATACATACACACATACATACACACATACATACACACATACATACACACATACATACAAACATACACACATACATATACACACATGCAACATACATACACAAATACATACACACATACATACACACATACACAAACATACAGACATACATAAACACATACACACATATACAGACATACACATATACACACATACACACTGTCGTGAATTCACTCCAAGTTACAATCAGATGTCAAAAATACCAAGGACAGTCAGAGTAACAGCTGTAGTTGTTTACAAGCGGCAGGTAGATCAAACAGCACTGCGGACCTTGAGAAGTCTTGGGTAGACAGAAAATGTGTCAAGGTTATTTTGCCGACCAGCGGAATCAAAGACAGACGCTAGCTGTGTTGGGTGTCCGGACATGTGGAGACAACTGGGAACATTGAATAAAAACAAGGGAGATAAGATCTTATTCTGAAATGGATAGTCTGCCCTTGGAATCATCTGATGTGTTGACATCAAAAGAACTTCACTAGAACACTCCCAGCTCTTGGTGACAAAAACATGATTTGTTTTTGGCTAGTGTAGCTCAAACAGTTGAAGTAGGCAGAAGTGATAGCTGGCTCGATCCGTGTTGAATAGAATCGCATGTGTTCGGTTTTGCTTAACATGTGTCTTTTATGGCAAATGGTGTATTCGATTCAGAGGATTGAGTCAGGACGGCATAAGGTTCCCTTAGGTCACTCAAGTCACTGAGAATGGAGACCTTAGTGCAGGCAGTTAGTAGGCAACTTTTGCACTGGGCCCATGATGAAAGGGGTTTAAAGGAACAATCGTGAGAGTATTTATTAAACGTCACACGTTAGCAGAATACTAGAGATTGTTTTCTCCGCATCATTTTGGAGAAGGAACCATCGTGAGATTAATGTTTCAAACATCATATGTGAACAGTACAATAGAATTTTTTTTTTTTTTTACACCACATGGGAAAAGTCCAGTGGGTATTATGTTTTCACACGACAGGGGAAAAGACTAATAGGTACTGTTTTTCCACTTCACATGGGAATAGAACAGTATAAACTGATTAGGAAGTTATTAAAACAGTGGTCTTGTGAGCAGAAGAAACTTTAGACAGGAATTACATTTAGTTCAAGGAACAGTATTTTCGTGTCCTCACTAGACAAGGATGTTATAAGTCTAAGAACAATAGGGACATGTAATAACGGTATGTGATCCAGTTAGGTTCAGTGTTAAACTGTGACTAGGTATATGAGTGATCAAGCAGCGACAGGTGGAAGTCTACATCTAGCAGGAGGGACACATTCCTTGGTGAGAGTAATGTGGACTGAATGAAGATGTGGTGTGATCCTTTCCGGGATGATCGGGCTGGGCTCTTCAGCTACCTGGTATAAGTTTGCACACACTAGAATATTCGACACACATTCTACACAGTACACACACACACACTTCTCACACACATACTCTTTGCTTAATAAATTATTTTGTATTTATTTGTTAGAGCTAGAGTTCTTGAGTATGTTGTGTTGGGGAAGAGTGAGAGGGGGCATGATCTAGGGGTGAGTGAGAGTAAGAAAGTGGTGTCGACAGACCGACGGAGTTTTGTGGACGGAGTCTGGTGGTTTCTCTAGGACAATAATATTGGGTTAATAAACTTGTGGGTGTAGATTCCGCCTTACTCCAGGGACGACACTAAAGTAAGAAAGGATACTTACGACACACACACATATACACACATACACTCACATACACACATAACAAAGTCGCTTAAATACATACATACACACATACACACATACATACACACAAACATGCACACATACATACACACATACATACGAACATACACACACATATACACACACATACACACACATATACACACATACATACATACATAAATACATACATACATACATACATACATACATACATACATACATACACACATACATAAATACATACATACATACATACATACATACATACATACATACATACATACATACATACATACATACATACATACATACATACATACACACACATACACACACATACACACACACATACATACATACATACATACATACATACATACATACATACATACATACATACATACATACATACATACATACATACATACATACATACATACATACATACATACATACATACATACATACATACATACATACATACATACATACATACATACATACATACATACATACATACATACATACATACATACATACATACATACATACATACATACATACATACATACATACATACATACATACATACATACATACATACATACATACATACATACATACATACATACATACATACATACATACATACATACATACATACATACATACATACATACATACATACATACATACATACATACATACATACATACATACATACATACATACATACATACATACATACATACATACATACATACATACATACATACATACATACATACATACATACATACATACATACATACATACATACATACATACATACATACATACATACATACATACATACATACATACATACATACATACATACATACATACATACATACATACATACATACATACATACATACATACATACATACATACATACATACATACATACATACATACATACATACATACATACATACATACATACATACATACATACATACATACATACATACATACATACATACATACATACATACATACATACATACATACATACATACATACATACATACATACATACATACATACATACATACATACATACATACATACATAATTTACACAAACTCTCACAGTTATGCACTCACTCAATACCACCAAAATACACACTCCCTTGCATACACATGTGCACACTCGCATTCAGAAACGCATTAACAAAAATGTACTGATACTTAAATGTGAGTGAAAAACTGGCCATATATTGTTCCTTGTACTTAGGCTTACAGTATGTGATAGTGCTATCACATGACTTTTGTCAGGTCTAAGTCAGATATGACTGAGTTACATACCGTATGACAGTAGAAAGTACTACCTGCTTTCTGTTAGCTCCGAATGTTGGGCTGCGCTCACCAAACATAACACCCCACATTGTGCTTATGTCTTCGGGCGAAGGGGCGCAGTTGGGAGACTCCAAGCCTTATCATGGTGAGAGGAAATGCAAGCTAAAGACTAATTTTCATGGCAGGCAGACCAGGCCCTAAGCCTTGGTCGGCAATTGGTCTTTGATCAAAGCTCGGAGAGACGGACAGTTAGAGTATTGCTTTGCTGATCCGACAGCTTCAGCAGCTTGTCTTGTTCCAGATGCATTGGTGTTACCTTTACTCTGGAGTAATTTAGGTAGGCCGAGAGAGGGACCATGCTGGATGGGCAAAACATGGTCTCTGAATTATTTCCCAGTTTTATGCTATGGAGATGTATAACTCCATTGTACAAACTATCGTCTGTCAAGATGGCAGGTGTCAGACACGATGACATCGCAGCCCCATAGCAAGACACTGCTCCGGGGCAAACTATTGACAGACGTGCATCGTTTCTGTTGTGTTATTTAATCACCCGACGTTAAGAGTTTCTTATTCTTATAATGTTGTTACTTTAGTATTCATACATTTATAATCTATACCAAACATTATGCATGACAGATACGTAAATATTCAAAATAATGTTTACCCCTAGTGAATTTGGATAATAAAGACACACACAATAGGTTGTATGATTTATTGCCTGGCATATTTCTCTGCATCTCGTCAGGTACACAATACAGAAATCACGCAACATAAACTAAAGTAACTAGATAAATTCTTTAAGCTGAAAATATACATATTTGCACAGTCATTTCAATTGTCTACCACGGAAATTTTGAACTGAATTTCACGTCTTTCTGTGTGCACAAACTGGCTTATTCAGATTAATGGTGATCGCTTCTGCCAACTTTTAGATACGACTATTTTTTGTGTTAAACAACACGCGAAACGTATTCTCACTATCAATCACATGACATTTTTCCAAAATGTGCCTTTCAATCTGTGACGTGTAAGGTTTGTGGTGTGTCGGTTTGGCCAGATTCCCATCGTATTTGTGTATTACTCTTTCAATCCAATGGATATATGTGAAGTATCTAGTAATCACATTTGACAGGGGCCTATCCTTCAAGGACCATGTGGAGACGGTTGTGACAAGGTCTCAAAAGGGACTCAATGCACTTAAAACTATGGTTGCGATGGATACAGAGCAGAGAATGCTTTTCACACTATACCAGCACTTGATCCTCTCAGTGATTGATTATGGACTATGACTCCTCACTGTCTCAAACAGTCAGCTGGTTAAATTAGAGCGCATACAGAACGAAGCTATGCCAGTCATTCTGGGATGCACCAGAGACACCCCAGTAGTGTGTATGCGTTACATCCTTGGTCTGCCGACCATTGCTGGTAAGCTCAAGGTGATACAGGCGAAAGCATACCTCAGAGTACCTGCAGACACAGATCACCCGTTGCATGAGGCGCTGGACGCCGTTAAGGGTCAACGACTGATAAGAGGGAAATCATGGATGGCTCAGGCGGAGGATACGATCAGACAGGTGTGCCTCTTGGAGAACATTAGGCGAGGAGAGGAGTGGGTCAGAGTGCCAGCGGAGCAGTCAGACTTGTGCAGAGTTTTAATCACATTGAGCCGGGAGTGCAGGGAGTGGCCAGCAGGGGCCACGGAAGTGGAAATTCAGCAACTAATTCAGGATAATGCTCGCTCGGGTGATGTGATTATCTACACAGATGGGTCGGTGTTGAGAGGTAGGAGAAGTGCCTGGGGGTTCTTAGCAAAAGCTAATGGTTGACGTTTGGTATAGGATAGCCTGGTATATAATACTACAACATCTAGCTTAAGACTGGAGGTGGAGGCGGTCAGTGCAGCTTTCCGCTGGAAGGAGAATACGATACACACACACATCGTGATTGTAACTGACTCAGAAAGCCTGCTGAGGAAGGTGAGGACAGGCAAGCTTCGGGCAGAGTGGCTTGCTTCGCTTCGGAGGTCACGGGTGCCAAGCATCTGGCCGACGCTCGACGCTCAGAGGTTCTTTTACTGCTGGGGTGGGAATAGGCGTAGTTCTGTATCTATTAACTGGAGTTGCAGCATAGAATGTTCAGCCTACTTTTCCCTATGCAGTGAACATACTATTAGAAATTTAGAAAATATGAAAGAAATCACAATTGAGGGATATAATATCAATAATATACCAGGGAATGTTAACCAGATCAACAAATTCCCGCAGAAGTCGGATGTGTTGGCCTAAAGTCGCAAGTATCGCAGCTCTGCTGTAAACGGGCACAAAGTAATCACGTCCGGAAAAACTCTCCGGATTAACGCAGAAGAAAGAGATATCAATAGTGTTAGATTGTACAGTATTGGTTGCAGACAATAAACAGGATCTGCAACATTTAGTAGATGCAGTTGTACACAGTGAACAACTAGGTTTAGAATTAAATTGTAAGAAGACGGAGA